>SAYR01073332.1:1120535-1154334 GCA_004382745.1 Argopecten irradians irradians | reverse complement strand
GTTTATTACGTATCCAATCATAACTTCGCGATGATTATGTCAGTCCTCCACTGGTCCATAACCATTTTTATTTATATAGTACTCCTCATATGTTATATTCCATGTGTTTTATTACGAATCCAATCATAACTTCGCGATGGTTATGTCAGCCCTCCACTGGTCCATAACCATTTTTATTTATGTACTCCTCATATGTTATATTCCATGTGTTTATTACGTATCTAATCATAACTTCGCGATGGTTATGTCAGCCCTCCACTGGTCCATAACCATTTTTATTTATGTACTCCTCATATGTTATATTCCATGTGTTTATTACGTATCCAATCATAATTTTGCGATGGTTATGTCAGCCCGCCCCTGGTCCATAACCATTTTTATTTATGTACTCCTCATATGTTATATTCCCTGTGTTTATTACTAATCCAATCATAGCTTCGCGATGATTATGTCAGTCCTCCACTGGTCCATAACCATTTTTATCTATATACTTCGCAGTTCATTCAATTTGTTTCAAAAGCAACTCAATTCATCACCCCATGAAATCGACCAAAGCAGGATTCAATCCTTAAATGCAGTTGGTAGTTTTTCACGACTCCAGTTTACCATTCATGGAGGTTGACCATGAGTCCACATCCAAGTGTGCTCACCATGTTGCCCTTCCTGTCGTCACTCGGGTCTCAGAAACTGAACATATAGTCTCTAAAACGGCCACCGTACGTGGTTACCATTTGCGAGAGAAAGAAGTATACAATTAGTGTGATAGCAGTGTATATGACGTGCTTATTTCGAAACGTCAATGAATACGACAATGAGTCATACGACAGTGCGCCAATATGTCATGTGACAGTGAGACAAATTCAATATTTATAACAGTGTCTTTACAATTAATATGAGTAGATAGTCTGGATATATGTTTTTCACGTTTTTATACTTACCTAAATGCAGTTTGTAGTACGTGACGATTTCAGTTTACCATTCATGGAGGTGAACCATCCGTCGTCATCTAAGGATGCTTACCATGTTGCCTTTTCTGTCGTCACTCGGGTCTCGGAAAACTAAAACATATGGTACGGCCACCTCCCGTGGTTACCATTTTGAGAGAAAGCAGTATATAATTAGTTTGATAGCAGTATGTATGGTGTGCTTATTTCGAGACATCAATCAATACTACAATACGCCATGCGACAGTGCGACATTATGCCATGCAACAGTCCGACAATGCGCTATGCGACAAACACAGTGTCACATGGCGCATTGTCGAGTTGTCGCATTCCAAATTGATAAAAATTGATCATTTAGAATAGTTTCTTTACAAAAACGTAAGTTAAAGTATACTTACCTATATGCAGTTGGTAGTTTTTCACGACCCTTTTTTACCATTCATGGAGACGAACTATCCGTCGTCATTAAAGGATGTTTACCATGTTGCCCTTCCTGTCGTCACTCGGGGCTCGGAAAACTGAAACATAGTCTCCAACAACGGTCACGACTCGTTTTTACCATTTGCGAGAGAAAGAAAATTATAATTAGAGTGATAGCAGTATATATCACGTGCTTATTTCGAAACGTCAATGAATACGACAATGGTTCATGCAACAGTGCGCCAATATGCCATGCAATAGTGCGACAATATGTCATTTGACAAGTACGACAATGCGCTATGCAACAAACACACTCTCGCATAGCGCATGTCGAGATGTCGAATGACGTATAGTTGCACAAAATGATAAACATTCATTATTTAGAATAATTTCTTTACAATTATGTAAGTTAAAGTATACTTACCTATATGCAGTTGGTAGTTTTTCACGACTCTTTTTTACCATTCGTGAAGGAGAACCATCCGTCGTCATCCAAGGATGCTTACCATGTTACATTCCTGTCGTCACTCGGGTCTCGGAAAACTGAAACATGGTTTCCAAAAACGGCCACCTCACGTGGTTACCATTTGTGAAAGAAAGAAGTGTATAATTAATGTGAAAGGAGTATATATGATGTTCTTATTTCGAGACATCAATCAATACGACAATGCGCCATGCGACAGTGCAACATTATGCCATGCAACAGTCCGACAATGCGCTATTCGACAAAAACATTATCACATGGCGCATTGTCGAGTTATCGCATGGCGTAAAGTCGATAAAATTGATAAACTTTCATTATTTAGATTAGTTTCTTAACAAATACGTTAATCAAAGTATACCTACCTAAATGCAGTTGGTAGTTTTTCACGACTCCAATTTACTATTCATGGAGGTTAACCATGAGTCCACATCCAAGTATGCTTACCATGTTGCACTTCCTGTCGTCACTCAGGTCTCAGAAAACTGAAATATATAGTCTCTAAAACGGCAGCCGTACTTGGTAACTATTTGTGAGAGAAAGAAGTATATAATTAGTGTGATAGTAGTTTATATTGATATGGTCAATGAATACGACAATGGGTCATGCGACAGTGCGTCAATATGCCATGCGATAGTGCAACAAAATGTCGTGCGACAATACGTCAATGCGCTAAGCACCAAACACACTGTGGCATGGCGCATTGTCGAGTTGTCGCATGACGTTAGTCGCACAAATTGATACAAATTCATTATTTAGAACAGTGTATTTACAATTAATATGAGCAGATATTCTGGATATATTTTTGTCACGTTTTTATACTTACCTAAAAGCAGTTTGTAGTTCGTGACGATTTCAGTTTACCATTCATGGAGGTGAACCATCTGTCGTCATCCAAGGATGCTTACCATGTTGCCTTTCCTGTCGTCACTCGGGTCTCTAAAAACTAAAACATATGGTACGGTCACCTCTTGTGGTCACCATTCGCAAGAGAAAGCAGTATATAATTAGTGTGATAGCAATATGAATGATGTGCTTATTTCGAGACATCAATCAATACGACAATGCGCCATGCGACATTGCAACATTATGCCATGCAACAGTCCGACTATGCACTATGCGACAAAAACATTGTCACATGGCGCATTGTCGAGTTATCGCATGGCGAAAAGTCGAAAAAATTGATAAAAATTCATTATTTAGAATAGTTTCCAACAAATACGTAAATCAAAGTATACCTACCTAAATGCGGTTGGTAGTTTTTTCATGACTCCAGTTTACCATTCATGGAGGTTAACAATGAGTCGACATCTAAGGATGCTTACCATGTTGCCCTCTCTGTCGTCACTCGGGTCTCAGAAAACTGAAACATATAGTCTCTAAAAACGGCCACCGTACGTGGTTACCATTTGCGAGAGAAAGAAGCATATAATTAGTGTGATAGCAGTGTATATGACGTGCTTATTTCGAAACGTCAATGAATACGACAATGAATCATGCGACAGTGCGAAAATATGTCATGCGACAGTGAGACAAATTAAACATTTATAACAGTGTCTTTACAATTAATATGAGCCGATATTCTGGATATATGTTTGTCACGTTTTTATACTTACCTAAATGCAGTTTGTAGTTCGTGACGATTTCAGTTTACCATTCATGGAGGTGAACCATCCGTATTCATCCAAGGATGCATACCATGTTGCCTTTCATGACGTCACTCGGATCTCGGAAAACTAAAACATATGGTACGGCCACATCCCGTGGTTACCATTTTCGAGAGAAAGCAGTATATAATAAGTGTGATAGCAGTATGTATGATGTGCTTATTTCGAGGAATCAATCAATACTACAATGCGCCATGCGACAGTGCGACATTATGCCATGCAACAGTCCGACAATGCGCTATGCGACAAACACATTGTCACATGGCGCATTGTCGAGTTGTCGCATGCCAAATTGATAAAAATTCATTATTTAGAATAGTTTCTTTACAAAAACGTAAGTTAAAGTATACTTACCTATATGCAGTTGGTAGTTTTTCACGATTTTTTTTTACCATTCATGGAGGCGAACCATCCGTCGTCATTAAAGGATGTTTACCATGTTGCCCTTCCTGTCGTCACTCGGGGCTCGGAAAACTGAAACATAGTCTCCAACAACGGCCACGACTCGTTGTTACCATTTGCGAGAGACAGAAAATTATAATTAGAGTGATAGCAGTATATATCACGTGCTTATTTCGAAACGTCAATGAATACGACAATGGTTCATGCAACAGTGCGCCAATATGCCATGCGATAGTGCGACAATATGTCATTTGACAAGTACGACAATGCGCTATGCAACAAACACACTGTATAGTTGCAAAAAATGATAAACATTCATTATTTAGAATAATTTCTTTGCAATTATGTAAGTAAAAGTATACTTACCTATATGCAGTTGGTAGTTTTTCACGACTCTTTTTTACCATTCGTGAAGGAGAACCATCCGTCGTCATCCAAGGATGCTTACCATGTTGCCCTTCCTGTCGTCACTCGGGTCTCGGAAAACCGAAACATATAGTCTCCAACAACGGCCACGTTTCGTGGTTACCATTTGCATGAGAAGACAATTATGATTATTGTAATGGCAATATATATATGAAGTGCTTATTTTAACACGTCAATCAACATGGCCGACTTTCCCTTCTATTTTATAAGAAGAACTTTAGATATTTCTGATTTCTATGGTGATTGATTTAGACTTTGTCGCACTGTCGCATGGCACATTATCGCACTGTCGCATGGCACATTTGCGCACAAATTAATGAAAATGCATTAACCTGGTAGATACATCGGGTATTATCACAGTAAGAGTATACTTACCTAAATGCACATGGCTGTTTTTCAAGACTCTCAGTATACCATTCATGGAGGTGAACCATCCGTCGTCATCCAAGGATGCTTACCATGTTGCCCGTCCTGTCGTCACTCGGGTCTCGGATATACCATTCATGGAGGTGAAGTATCCGTCGTCACTCAAGGATGCTTACCATGTTGCCCTTCCTGTCGTCATTCGGGTATCCAGTATACCATTCATGGAGGTGACCCATCCGTCGTCATCCAAGAATGCTTACCATGTTGCCCTTACCGTCGTCATCGGGTGTCGGAATACTGAAAGACAGTCTCTAACAACAGCCACGTTTCGTGGTTACCATTTGCGAGAGACGAAAATATAGAATTATTGTAATGGTAATATAAATATGAAGTGTTTATCTTAACACGTCAATCAACATGGCCAACTTTCCTTTCATTTGATAAGTCGAAACCTAGATATTTCTGAAGTCTATGGTGATTGATTTTGGCTTTGTCGCACTGTCGCATTGGTGACAATACGACATTGTAACAATGAGCCATGCGACAAACACACCGTCGCATGGCACATTATCGCACTGTCGCATGGCACATTTGCGTACAAATTGATGAAAATACATTAACCTGGCAGATATACCGGGTATTGTCACAGTGAGAGTATACTTACCTAAATGCACTTGGTAGTTATTCAAGACTCTCAGTATACCATTCATGGAGGTGAACCATCCGTCGTCATCCAATGTTGCTTACCATGTTGCCCTTCCTGTCGTCACTCGGGTCTCCAGTATACCATTCATGGAATTGAACAATTCATCGTCATCCAAGGATTTTTACCATGTTGCCCTTGCTGTTGTCACTCGGGGCTCGGAAAACTGAAACATATAGTCTCAAACAACGGCCACTTTTCGTGGTTACCATTTGCGAGAGAAGAAAATATATCAGTACTGTAATGGCAATATATATTTGAAGTGCTTATTTCGAAACGTCATTCAATATGGCTGACTTTCCCTTGCAGTTGATAAGTCGAAAATTAGATATTTCTGATTTCTTTGGTGATTGATTTAGGCTTTGTCGCAATGCGACATTGAAACAATGAGCCATGCGACAAACACACTGTCGCATGGCACATTATCGGAATGTCGCATGGCACATTTGCGTACAAATTGAAGAAAATACATTAACCTGGCAGATATACCGGGTGTTGTCACAGAGAAAGTATACTAACCTAAAGGCACTTGGTAGTTTTTCAAGACTCTCAGTATACCATTCATGGAGGTGAACCATCCGTCGTTATCCAATGTTGCTTACCATGTTGCCCTTCCGGTCGTCACTCGGGTCTCCAGTATACCATTCATGGAATTGAACAATTCATCGTCATCCAAGGATTTTTACCATGTTGCCCTTGCTGTTGTCACTCGGGTCTCGGAAAACTGAAACATATAGTCTCCAACAACGGCCACTTTTCGTGGTTACCATTTGCGAGAGAAGAAAATATATCAGTACTGTAATGGCAATATATATTTGAAGTGCTTATTTCGAAATACAATATGGCTGACTTTCCTTTGCAGTTGATAACTCGAAAATTAAATATTTCTGATTTCTAAGGTGATTAATTTAGGCTTTGTCGCACTGTCACATGGGCGATAATGCGACATTGGAACAATGAGCGAGCGTTGCGACAAACACACTGTCGCATGGCACATTATCGCACTGTCGCAAGGCACATTTGCGTAAAAATTGACGAAAATACAATAACCTGGCAGTTTTACTGGGTGTTGTCACAGTGAGAGTATACTTACCTAAATGCACTTGGTAGTTATTCAAGACTCTCAGTATACCACTTATGGAGGTGAAGCATCCGTCGTCATCCAAGGATGCTTACCGTGTTGCCCTTCCTGCCGTCACTCGGGTCTCGGAAAACTGAAACATATAGTCTCCAAAAACGGCCACGTTTCGTGGTTACCATTTCCGTGAGAAGAAAATATATAATTACTGTAATGGTATATATACATATGAAGTGCTTATTTTAACACGTCAATCAACATGGCCGACTTTCCCTTCTATTTTATAAGAAGAACTTTAGATATTTCTGATTTCTATGGTGATTGATTTAGACTTTGTCGCACTGTCGTATGGCACATTATCGCACTGTCGCATAGCACATTTGCGCACAAATTAATGAAAATGCATTAACCTGGTAGATACATCGGGTATTATCACAGTAAGAGTATACTTACATAAATGCACTTGGCAGTTTTTCAAGACTCTCAGTATACCATTCATGGAGGTGAACCATCCGTCGTCATCCAAGGATGCTTACCATGTTGCCCTTCCTGTCGTCACTCGCGTCTCGGATATACCATTCATGGAGGTGAACTATCCGTCGTCACTCAAGGATGTATACCATGTTGCCCTTTCTGTCGACATTCGGGTATCCAGTATACCATTCATGGTGGTGACCCATCCGTCGTCATCCAAGAATGCTTACCATGTTGCCCTTACCGTCGTCATCGGGTGTCGGAAAACTGAAAGACATAGTCTCTAACAACATCCACGTTTCGTGGTTACCATTTGCGAGAGACGAAAATATAGAATTATTGTAATGGTAATATAAATATGAAGTGTTTATCTTAACACGTCAATCAACATGGCCAACTTTCCTTTCATTTGATAAGTCGAAACTTAGATATTTCTGAAATCTGTGGTGATTGATTTTTGCTTTGTCGCACTGTCGCATAGGTGACAATGCGACATTGTAACAATGAGCCATGCGACAAACACACTGTCGCATGGCACATTATCGCACTGTCGCATGGCACATTTTCGTACAAATTGATGGAAATACATTAACCTGGCAGATATACCGGGTATTGCCACAGTGAGAGTATACTTACCTAAATGCACTTGGTAGTTTTTCAAGACTCTCAGTATACCATTCATGGAGGTGAACCATCCGTCGTCATCAATGTTGCTTACCATGTTGCCCTTCCTGTCGTCACTCGGGTCTCCAGTATACCATTCATGGAATTGAACAATTCATCGTCATCCAAGGATTTTTACCATGTTGATCTTGCTGTTGTCACTCGGGGCTCGGAAAACTGAAACATATAGTCTCCAACAACGGCCACTTTTCGTGGTTACCATTTGCGAGAGAAGAAAATGTATCAGTACTGTAATGGCAATATATATTTGAAGTGCTTATTTCGAAACGTCATTCAATATGGCTGACTTTCCCTTGCAGTTGATAAGTCGAAAATTAGATATTTCTGATTTCTTTGGTGATTGATTTAGGCTTTGTCGCAATGCGACATTGAAACAATGAGCCATGCGACAAACACACTGTCGCATGGCACATTATCGGAATGTCGCATGGCACATTTGCGTACAAATTGAAGAAAATACATTAACCTGGCAGATATACCGGGTGTTGTCACAGAGAGAGTATACTTACCTTAATGCACTTGGTAGTTTTTCAAGACTCTCAATATACCATTCATGGAGGTGAACCATCCGTCGTTATCCAATGTTGCTTACCATGTTGCCCTTCCGGTCGTCACTCGGGTCTCCAGTATACCATTCATGGAATTGAACAATTCATCGTCATCCAAGGATATTTACCATGTTGCCCTTGCTCTTGTCACTCGGGTCTCGGAAAACTGAAACATATAGTCTCCAAGAACGGCCACTTTTCGTGGTTACCATTTGCGAGAGATGAAATATATCAGTACTGTAATGGCAATATATATTTGAAGTGCTTATTTCGAAACGTCATACAATATGGCCGACTTTTCTTTGCAGTTGATAACTCGAAAATTAAATATTTCTGATTTCTAAGGTGATTGATTTAGGCTTTGTCGCACTGTCACATGGGCGATAATGCGACATTAGAACAATGAGCGAGCGTTGCGACAAACACACTGTCGCATGGCACATTATCGCACTGTCGCATGGCACATTTGCGTAAAAATTGACGAAAATACATTAACCTGGCTGTTATACCGGGTGTTGTCACAGTGAGAGTATACTTACCTAAATGCACTTGGTAGTTATTCAAGACTCTCAGTATACCACTTATGGAGGTGAAGCATCCGTCGTCATCCAAGGATGCTTACCGTGTTGCCCTTCCTGTCGTCACTCGGATCTCGGATATACCATTCATGGAGGTGAACTATCCGTCGTCATCCAAGGATGCTTACCATGTTGCCCTTACCGTCGTCATCGGGTGTCGGAAAACTGAAAGACAGTCTCTAACAACAGCCACGTTTCGTGGTTACCATTTGCGAGAGACGAAAATATAGAATTATTGTAATGGTAATATAAATATGAAGTGTTTATCTTAACACGTCAATCAACATGGCCGACTTTCCTTTCATTTGATAAGTCGAAACCTAGATATTTCTGAAGTCTATGGTGATTGATTTTGGCTTCGTCGCACTGTCGCATTGGTGACAATACGACATTGTAACAATGAGCCATGCGACAAACACACAGTCGCATGGCACATTATCGCACTGTCGCATGGCACATTTGCGTACAAATTGATAAAATACATTAACCTGGCAGATATACCGGGTATTGTCACAATGAGAGTATACTTACCTAAATGCACTTGGTAGTTTTTCAAGACTCTCAGTATACCATTCATGGAGGTGAACCATCCGTCGTCATCCAAGGATGCTTACCATGTTGTCTTTCCTGTCGTCACTCGGGTCTCGGAAAACTGAAAGATATAGTCTCCAACAAGGGCCACGTTTCGTGGTTACCATTTGCGAAAGAAAAAAATATATAATTAGTGTAATGGCAATATATATTTGAAGTGCTTATTTCGAAAAGCCAAGCAATATGGCTGACTTTCCCTTGCAGTAGATAAGTCGGAAATTAGATATTTCTGATTTCTTTGGTGATTGATTTAGGCTTTGTCGCACTGTCGCATTGGAAAAATGAGCCATGCGATAAACACACTGTCACATGGCACATTGTCGGAATGTCGCATGGCACATCTGTGTACAAATTGAAGAAAATGCATTAACCTGGCAGATATACCGGCTGTTGTCACAGTGAGAGTATACTTACCTAAATGCACTTGGTAGTTTTTCACGACTCAAGTATACCGTTCCTGCAGGTGAACCATCCGTCGCCATCCAATGTTGCTTACCAAGTTGCCCTTCCTGTCGTCACTCGGGTCTCCAGTATACCATTCATGGAATTGAACAATTCATCGTCATCCAAGGATTTTTACCATGTTGCCCTTGCTGTTGTCACTCGGGTCTCGGAAAACTGAAACATATAGTCTCCAACAACGGCCACTTTTCGTGGTTACCATTTGCGAGAGAAGAAAATATATCAGTACTGTAATGGCAATATATATTTGAAGTGCTTATTTCGAAACGTCATTCAATATGGCTGACTTTCCCTTGCAGTTGATAAGTCGAAAATTAGATATTTCTGATTTCTTTGGTGATTGATTTAGGCTTTGTCGCAATGCGACATTGAAACAATGAGCCATGCGACAAACACACTGTCGCATGGCACATTTGCGTACAAATTGAAGAAAATACATTAACCTGGCAGATATACCGGTAGTTGTCACAGAGAGAGTATACTAACCTAAATGCACTTGGTAGTTTTTCAAGACTCTCAGTATACCATTCATGGAGGTGAACCATCCGTCGTTATCCAATGTTGCTTACCATGTTGCCCTTCCGGTCGTCACCCGGGTCTCCAGTATACCATTCATGGAATTGAACAATTCATCGGCATCCAAGGATTTTTACCATGTTGCCCTTGCTGTTGTCACTCGGGTCTCGGAAAAACTGAAACATATAGTCTCCAACAACGGCCACTTTTCGTGGTTACCATTTGCGAGAGAAGAAAATATATCAGTACTGTAATGGCAATATATATTTGAAGTGCTTATTTCGAAATACAATATGGCTGACTTTCCTTTGCAGTTGATAACTCGAAAATTAAATATTTCTGATTTCTAAGGTGATTGATTTAGGCTTTGTCGCACTGTCACATGGGCGATAATGCGACATTGGAACAATGAGCGAGCGTTGCGACAAACACACTGTCGCATGGCACATTATCGCACTGTCGCATGGCACATTTGCGTAAAAATTGACGAAAATACAATAACCTGGCAGTTTTACTGGGTGTTGTCACAGTGAGAGTATACTTACCTAAATGCACTTGGTAGTTATTCAAGACTCTCAGTATACCACTTATGGAGGTGAAGCATCCGTCGTCATCCAAGGATGCTTACCGTGTTGCCCTTCCTGCCGTCACTCGGGTCTCGGAAAACTGAAACATATAGTCTCCAAAAACGGCCACTTTTCGTGGTTACCATTTGCGTGAGAAGAAAATATATAATTACTGTAATGGTATATATACATATGAAGTGTTTATTTTAACACGTCAATCAACATGGCCGACTTTCCCTTCTATTTGATAAGAAGAACTTTAGATATTTCTGATTTCTAAGGTGATTGATTTAGACTTTGTCGCACTGTCGCATGGCACATTATCGCACTGTCGCATAGCACATTTGCGCACAAATTAATGAAAATGCATTAACCTGGTAGATACATCGGGTATTACCACAGTAAGAGTATACTTACCTAAATGCATTTGGCAGTTTTTCAAGACTCTCAGTATACCATTCATGGAGGTGAACTATCCGTCGTCGTCCAAGGATGCTTACCATGTTGCCCTTCCTGTCGTCACTCGGGTCTCCAGTATACCATTCATGGAATTGAACAATCCATTGTCATCCAAGGATGTTAACCATGTTGCCCTTCCTGTCGTCAGTCGGGTCTCGGAAAACTGAAACATATAGTCTCTGACAACGGCCACGTTTCGTGGTTACCATTTGCGAGAGAAGAAAATCTATCATAACTGTAATGGCAATATATATATGAAGTGCTTATTTTAACACGTCAATCAACATGGCCGACTTTCCCCTTCTATTTGATAAGTAGAAAGTTAGATATTTCTGATTTCGATGGTGATTGATTTAGGCGTTGTCGCAATGTCGCATGTGTGACAATGCGACATTGGAACAATGAGCCATGCGACAAACATAATGTCGCATGACACATTATCGCACTGTCGCATGCAACATTTTATACCGGGTGTTGTCACAGTAAGAGTATACTTACCTAAATGCACTTGGTAGTTTTTCACGACTCCAGTATACCATTCATGGAGGTGAACCATCCGTCGTCATCTAATGATGATTACCATGTTGCCTTCCTGTCGTCACTAGGGCCTCGGGTATACCTTTCATGGAGGTGAACCCTCCGTCGTCATCCAATGATGCTTACCATGTTGCCCTTCCTGTCGTCACTCGGGTCTCGGGTATACCATTCATGGAGGTGAACCCTCCGTCGTCATCCAAGATACTTACCATGTTGCCCTTACTGTCGTCGTAGGGCCTCGGAAAGATCGTGGTTACCATTTGCGAGAGAAGAAATTACATAATTATTGTAATGGCAATATATATATATCAATTGCTTATTTCGAAACGTCAATCAATATGGTCGACTTTCCCTTCCAATTGATAAGTCGAAAACTAGATATTTCTGATTTCTATGGTGATTGATTTAGGCTTTGTCGCACTGTCGCATGGGCGACATGTCGACAATACAACAATGAGCCATGTGACAAACACACTGTCGCATGGTACATTATCGCAATGTCGCATGGCACATTTGCGCACAAATTGATGAAAATGCATTAACCTGGCTGATATACCGGGTGTTGTCATAGTGAGAGTATACTTACCTAAATGCACTTGGTAGTTTTTCACGACTCAAGTATACCATTCATGGAGGTGAACCATCCGTCTTTATACATGGATGCTTACCATGTTGCCTTTCCTGTCGTCAAATGGATCTAGGAAAACTGAAACATATAGTTAATTAATATAATTAAATTATAATAAATATCAAATGGATTGAGAGACACCCGGTTAGCTGTTTTCAGCTTGCTGTTCAAGTGTAAAATGATCAATCAATTTCAATTACAGCGATACCGCTTATTATTTAGCAAAACTTTGTAACGGTAAATAGTTCGGATCCCTTTGATCTCCTGCATAGCTCGGCGACGATCAGTTTGCAAAACGTTTTTGATTGGCTGACCAATGAAGGGGAGACAATACATCTCAGGACCATCTGTATTGATAGCAAGATATTTGTATAAAGATAAACTAGAAGCCATCATAAACAAGGACATGGTCATTCAGATCCCCCGCCAATGGAGAGCTAAATCAATTAATGCATTAATTTTATATGCTAGTCAGAGTATAGGGAAAGCATTTTAAAACCCAACTGCAATTGAAGAATATATAAAAACATATTTATATTTTTTTTTAACAAAGTGAAACCGACTTTGTAAACATTTGCTTCTTTGAAAAATACCAGAGTTGATCTTAGCTTTAAAGGGCCACTACCTTTCCGAAACGGCTTTTGATTTTTAAAATAGAAATGTAAAACGAGATCAATAATTTTGTAGAGTCGCAGAAGTTATTAACTATACGTTTACTAGCATACTTATCATCACCTTCAGAACTGTTTATTTAGAATTAATAAAATGTTAATTTTCATAACGCGGGTAGTTTTATGTTTCCCGCCGTCGTCCTAAATACCACGCGGTAGTTGACTATCACTGCGCCAGACGGCAAAACAGCGAAATGAATCTCCACTGTTATCGTACATAAGACAGGAAATCTTGCATATGTTTGGTGTTGTAACCTCATCTTAAGCCATCGATATACATTTTCTTTTGTTATTAATGTTTTAAGAAACTTTAAATTTTGCTCCGGAAAGGTAGTGGGCCTTTAACAAAGTTCAGTTACATAGGAATTAAGTGAATGTTCATAGTAATTGAATTTGATATATATGAGTTTTACTGCATGTATATTAAATTAAAAGTAAAGCATAATACAAAATTAGAAGTCATACATAAAGTGTGTCTATGAAGTTTCATGGAAAAATCTCTGCTGGTTTTAGAGTTGTGCTCCGGAAACGATTCTTACACAAAAATCTGCCATTTTCAGCAATGTTTCCATGGTTACAGAAAAAAGTACAAAAAATGAAAACCTTAAAATAGCAAAAGGCACTACTAGACCATAAGACTAATGTGCCTATAGAGTTCCGTGCATATATCTCAACTGGTTTTCCAGTTATGCTGCGGAAACGAACCTGGTACAAAAATGATATTTTCAGCAATGCTTCCATGGTTACGGAAAAAGTGCAAAAAATGAAAACCTAAAAATAGCAAAAGGCACTACTAGACCATAAGAACAATATGTCTATGAAGTTTCATGGAAATATCTCTGCTGGTTTTAGAGTTGTGCTCCGGAAACGATTCTTACACAAAAATCTGCCATTTTCAGCAATGTTTCCATGGTTACAGAAAAAAGTACAAAAAGTGAAAACCTTAAAATAGCAAAAGGCACTACTTGACATTAAGACCAACGTGTGTATGAAGTTTCGTGGAAATATCTCTTCTGGTTTTAAAGTTATGCTCCGGAACGAACCTGGTACAAAAATATGATATTTTCAGCAATGCTTCCATGGTTACGGAAAAAGCGCAAAAAATGAAAACCTAAAAATAGCAGAAGGCACTACTAGACTATAAGACCAATGAGTGTATGTAGTTTCGTGGAAATATCTCTACTGATTTTAGAGTTATGCTCCGGAAACCATTCGTACGGACGGGCGGACGGAACCCATTTGTATATACCCCGCCAACTTCGTTGGGCGGGGTATAAAAACACTTAATTCTAAATTCACAAAAATTATATTACAAAAAGTTACAGTGACAATATACTAAAGAATTATAACTAAAAATCATAACGAAATGTTTCTTATGTTTTTATTTTAAACCATGATGAATGAGTAAGAGAATGAAAGCAAATGAGTGTGGAATATATTCTGAAAATATACAATACAGATTATGATTATTTATAAGAAAAAAGAAAGCTAACAAAAGTATGTAAAGATGGATATAGATTGATTGACCGATATAAAAGTGAGTAAAAGTGTATGTATAGGAGTATATGTAATTATATGTTTATATATACTGTAAAGATGAAATGATAATTGGGAAAAGGAAAAAAGAAATTAAAGCATTATCTATTAAAGGGAGGTAATGTTATAAAGGAATGGATTGTCTCCCCTAGACTAATGTTATAGAGTGGGAACAGATTATCTCCCTTTATGTATTACACAAACTACATGTACTGTATAATCTCTGGTAATTTCTGAAAATAATCCTCAACCAGGATATTAAATCACCAAATATAATAAGTACAAGAGGCCCAGAGGGCCTTTAACTCAGTAAATCAATCGGGAACCTTCGGCACTTTCCGTAAACGAGAAAATATTCTTTTTTTATTTGTATTCTGTCGAGAATGCCCGAGGAGTTCCGATTGCTCAGTAAATATGACCAAATCTGATTAAGATACAGATCATTATTATCACTATGCACGTTTGATAAGAGGATCTGACAACTTCCCATGAGGGGTCACGTTCTGGTGACCTTGTGAAAAATATTGCTGCTGCCAGAATTGTCTTGGGACGAAACAGTTTTAAAAAAAACCAGTCAGAATTATTTAATGTACATAGTCATCTCGCCCAAAGAGCATAACAAAGCTAAGTGTATATTTATACTGGGACGAAATGGCGTTTTCAATTGATGTAGCTAGGAGTAGAAAATGCTATTGATTTGATGTACAGGTGGTATAAAGGTCATGCGAACATGACCGCTTATGGGATGTTGTCAAATTCTCTTTTGAATGGAGTGGTTATAAGTATCTTAATCAGATAAATCTATTTACCATGTCCACAGGGACCTGGCACGAAATGTTTTAACCAACAGTATACATATATATATTTATTACAGTAATATTTTATCAAAACGTACAGCTTTGCCTATGTCTAGGAACTTAGAATATCGATGATATCAGTATGCGTAAAAAAACCATCGCCCATACGACTTTGTGTTCTGGTATTAACATATGGTAAGGGAACACCAGTATCACATAAGGTTGATATAGATATAAAGTAATCGTTTAAAACATTAGCTTTTCGTTCATTATCTACCATAATAGTATTATTAACAGGATATATTAATGGGGATATTAGAAACTGTATCACAACCCTTTATTAAATTACGCATAAGTTTCCAGAAATCTTTTTGGTTGTTTTTGGCAAAATTGTCTAATAGTCCATTTACATTAGCGAAAAATAATTCCTTGGTTCTGCGTTTTAAATTATTGCTTTTTCAAATTCATCTAAATTTTGCAATGAATAGCTACGTTTAAGTTTTTTATGTAACCTATTTCTCACTCTTATTTCATGTCG
Source organism: Argopecten irradians irradians (assembly GCA_004382745.1). Classification (NCBI taxonomy): domain Eukaryota; kingdom Metazoa; phylum Mollusca; class Bivalvia; order Pectinida; family Pectinidae; genus Argopecten; species Argopecten irradians. Next base: position 1,138,262 of record SAYR01073332.1, on the reverse strand, counting down.
TAATTCAGGTAAACACGGCTTATGATTAGGTCTTATAATAATATTTTTAGTGGGAATACAAACACGGGCATAGTCTGAGTATTTTTTTTTTTCAGAAAATAATTTACACATATCATTACATGATTGAGCGCCTCTAAATAACAACCATAGGGACCTGGCATATTTTGTATAAGATTGGTAATTAGCATTTTTATATCATGGTCACCAGATCGAACGTAAACAATTATTAGTACATTTCAACCATAGTGGCATCGATATCATGATCAGAAATATATCGTGATCTACATACATCGATAACACCGGAAAGCTCTATTTCGCACGCATCGCTGACCAGCACGAGATCTAGTGACGAAGCGCGCGTTTGACCTACACGTGCAGGTTAATGTATGACATTGGAAAAGGAATATGGACGTATACTATCACTAAGTATATGTGACGGGTTTCTGAGGGTCAAATGTTCAAGTCTTCAACTATTATTACATGCCGATTTTCATCAAGTGCGGTTTCAGTGGAGTTTTCAAATTGTTCCCAAAGAGGATTTATACTATCATTGGGTCTGTGACTGTGTAAAGGAGGTATGAAGAATATTCTACCCATACGACTTCACCTGATGGAAATTCTAAGTCAAGACAACGTTTGGCATAAATATAATAAGATATATAGACGACAACACCTCCACCATAGGAATGTACACGGTCTGTATAAATGAGATTCGGTGATGCATACTACGTGGAATTCACCTGCAATGTTTTGGAGGTGAGTTATTTTATTTCTTAAGCTGCGAATATTTATGTGGAATATAGTCAATATATCAGTGTTTGTGCCTTGACCAGGTTTTACATGTATATCCATACAAATTAATAGTAAAATATGTAGGACTAGAATAAAGTTTGTATTACTGAAATAACCGTGTATAACCTGAAATAGAAGAGTGTAAAATGAGATCTTGAATGGACAATTAAGGTTTAAGACCCTGTTTAATATATCATGTCTAAGCTGTAGTTGAAGAAAACCTAAATAATGTCAAATTTTCCAAACAATTTATATGTGTATGCCTTTATAAAGTCGAATCCGGTCAAACCAGCGTTCCTACTACATGCTATAAACACTAGTAAACATAATGACATGGTTGTTTGGTGACAGAAATATGTACTGAACCCTGTGGACATGCAAAACTGAAAGTTTAATTTTTTTGCATAATTTGCCAAAATTTACAAACAACACATCAGCCTATACAGAGTCAACAGTATTATATCTAGTAAAGTTAGTACGGATGCATTGACACTTTTTAGTAACCATCCTCGATACTCCAGGGGTTCCGATCACTTACTATCTCTACTCTTGTAGAGATCGTAAGTGACCGGAACCCCTGGAATATCGAGGATGTTTAGTAACTAAGGTACATGTATATGTATGTTATGCAAATACACCTAAGAAGTGAATACAGTGATATACAATGTATAGGCATATAAAAACATCACTAGTTTAAACAGGGTCTTAAACCTTAAAATATTGAGAAGTTCATGGTTTTCATAAAAAAATACATGTAATTGTAATTTTGTGCGATAACTCAAATGATTGTGATGTGTGCACATGTAGAAATTGCATGTAGAAACTGAGATATGTTCATGAGTATGTTCAATGTTTGGTGGCTCACATATTATATCAAACAAAGAGAAAAACAATACAAAAAACGTACATGTGGTTTTAGGTTTTTTGAGAGGAGAGATAAATACCGTTGCCGTTGGTTATAAAATTCTTGCCAGGTCCCTGTGATTTATGCCAGTATTACTTCACATACGGGAATGTAAGACTTTGTTAATAAGTCTTTAAATCTAAACAATACTGTATTGTATATCATATTATATATCATATAAATGGAATGTTCAGAACGGACTTGCCTTTTGCCTTTATAAAGTGTTGCAATTCGGAAGCTCAAAATTGTGTTGTCAGTTCGCCGGACTTCTCATGAACAATGGATTAGGCGGGAATATTCCGACAGACGGTCAGATCGAGTCTTTGAAGTCATGTGACTAAACACGGTCGCTTATGATGAGCATAATATCTATATCGATACGTGAACGCATTAAAATACATATTACACATAGCCGTGAAGAAATACGAAACGTTATTTGTAATTCTACGAGTTATCCCTGAATTTATTTTGATCTTATGCATTATACTGATTATATTCGCCCACATCAGTTAATCTATTGTTACACCATTTCCAATTATAATGTATACCTTGCCGGTTTTAGCTACAGAACAGACGTGTACATGATCCGCTAAACCTGCCTATATTATTAGGCGTTTTAATTTTTTTTTTTTTGCCTAAAATATATATTAGAAATATGCCGCTGACGTAGCGTAGCGTAGCCAAATCTGGCCTACGATTTCACATTTTTAAGAGGTACCGCGAGTTGACTATATATTAGGCAAAAAAATAAATTAAAAAACCCTAATAATATAGGCAGGTTTAGCGGACTAGTTAAAACTATCTCGTTCAGAGTTTATGAGTTGACCTTGTATTAGCTATTCTTGTACTATGTTATACTATCTCTCCTTTTTATGGCTGTAAAGTGATATAAATTGTCACTAATACAAATTAGCAATAATGCCTATATTATATCAATAGATCAAATAATTTGAGTATTAAAAAAAAATAGCAAGACTTGGCTTTTACATATTGTATTTTAGTGTTTTCTGTTCATAATTTTTACCTAAATACTTATCACTAGATAATAAACAGGACAAATGTGTTGTTGCTAATTACAATGTAGGCTACAAACTACTCTAGCTGCTCTATTTTATTTATTGGTTGTCTCCCTCTGACTGTATCCAAACCAATTATTGCCAATTACAAGCTATACTATATTTATTGGTTGTCTCCCTTTGATTGTATTCAAATATGTTGTTGCTGTTAACAAGCTACATACTATTCTAGCTACTCTATTTTATTTATTTTATTGTCCCCCTTTGACTGTATCCAAACTGCTGTTTGTATATATATAATTTTATATGTAACCACAGATCTATATTTAGACCAAATATTACTTAATTAATTACCTTTGTGAAGTCGCAACTAAATAACAACTTGTCTATGTTACATAAATACTCTTCTTTCAGAGTAATACTTATATTAATTGAACTGCTACTTACTTAAGTTAGCAGTAATATTCTATTAAAATGTATATTAATCTCTACTTTTGGTATGAATGTGTGTGTGGAAGTGCTTATTTGTTGTTTACCCTATACATGTGAATTCAAATTATTGCTATGCAAATCAAAAATGTTTTGTTTGCCCTTCAGAGTACATTTATCCTAATCCAGGGCCAATAGACTACACTTTTCTACTAAGCCCAAACGGTTCCATAAATGTTATATGTATACATTATAAAATACTTTTTCTTTTAATTTTCTATTTGTCAACTTTATTAATACTTCTTAGTGGTGATGTTCATCCCAATCCTGGTCAACCCCCTGATAGACATTACCTATCTAACTTGTCAGTTATTCCTTCTAATGCGAGATCATTTAGAAACAAATCAGATATTATTGAAACTGAATTTTCGGAATATGATATAGTCTGCTTAACTGAAACACACTTAAACAACACTATAACTGATGGTAGCTTGGCACTAAATTCACACCCAGTTATGTTCAGACGAGATAGAGAAAAAGATAATGGAGGTGGTATACTGATTTTTACCAAAGAAAACTTAATATCTACCAGACGAACTGATCTGGAAAACCCCAATATTGAAAATTTAGTTATAGAAGTGCAAAACTCTAATAAAAAAATCTTTTGTGTTGCATCTATCGTCCACCTAACTCCAGAGTTAACTATTGGCAACATTTTGATGATCTTATAGAAAACTTGATTAACTCGAACACTAATGTAATCATTACTGGTGACATCAATCAGGACATGATGAGACTCCCCAACACTTCACATGTACACACTATTTTAACAAAATACCAACTAGACAGCCTAATCCAAACACCAACATGCATAACTGACACATCTGCTAAAAGTATTGATATCTTTTTTACAAACAATCCTAACATTGTTAGTAACACTGAGGTACTCCAACTTGTAGTGACCATTGTACTATTCTTTTAAATCTTGTTTTCAAAACACAAAACACTGCGTGAAAAATCTTACAAAAAAACTTTTTATCAATTTGAAAGTGCCAACTGGGATTTCATTAATAACGAATTACAATCAATAGACTGAGATACTCAAATTGGCCATTCAACTGATGTTAATGACATATATGAAAAATTTCTTCAAATTCTTAATGATGTTATTGACAAATACAGGGGCTTAGGAAGCGTGGGGGGGGGGGGGCAGGGGGGCAGGGGGGCAATGCCCCCCCCGTTCCCCAGGACGGTGGGGCAAACATGTCTTTTTGCCCCCCCCCCCATTTTCGCCGAGTGAAATGTTCTAAAAATGCACATTTGAAAGAAAAAAGGGTCCTCATGCACATTTTTGTACTTAATTTTAGAAAACTTTCCGTTGCGCGGCGCGTTTCCTCAAACGTTCAAGCACGTAATGTTTAATAATGAAAGTTCAATACACACGAACTAGACTAAAAATGTCCATCAAGGGATTATACTATTTAAAATGCTTCTTAAAAGATTAATTTGTTTATATGTCATTATTACTTTGAGTTACACAACAATGTGCCGATGGTGTGAATCCGGTATGTTCAGATCGAGCAGGGTTGCATAATGATATGACGAACTCACTATTATCATTTCTAAAGGTAACTTTAAATCGAAAAATTACCGTGTTAAGAACGCTTTAAAATCAGCAAAATACATTGTAAAACTCATCTCAGCCATTCCAAATCGTAATATTTTTTTCTCGGGGGAGACCACCGGGCCCCCCAAACAACCAACAAACTCTCGCGCCATCCGAGCTCGCAGATTCATCAAAATACATCATAAAACTCCTCTCAGCTATTCTAAATCTTAATTTTTGTCCCCGGGGGAGAACCCAGGACCCCCAAAACAACAAAATCTCAGGCCTTCCGTACTCACAAATTCATCAAATACATCATAAAACTCACCTCAGCCATTCTAAATCTTAATTTTTCCCGCGGGGGAGACCCCCGAACCCCCCAAACACCAAAATCCCGCGCCTTCTGCCCTCACAAATTCAACAAAATACGTCGTAAAACTCATCTGTGCCGTTCTAAATTGTAATTTTTTTCCCGGGGGAGACCCCCGAACCCCCCAAACACCAAAAATATCGCGCCTTCGGCGCTCGCAAAAATCCTCAAATTCTACGTAAAAATCATCTCAGTCGTTCTTTATCATAATATTTCCCAGGGAATATCCTTTATTTGCGTATTCATTAATTTCCTGTTAGCGACATCACTGTTTATAGAAATGTACAAGGATTATATGTAATGATATATGAAAAAAGTATATCAATTACCTCCTGTGGGTGCGGGGCGCCCGAGGGGGGGGGGCTGTTACGAAATATTGAGGACCTTTGCCCCCCCCCATTACGTTTCATCTTCCTACGCCACTGAATTATGATTTTGGTTCCTGACCAATAGGAAAACGACAAAGGTAGTGGCATTGTTGGATGTTTTGCGTTACTAATAGTGACAAAACACATCACAGAGCCCCAGATCTCACACTTGTTGGTAGACCTTCTTAGCAGACAGATCGCTCACTTGGAGTTATCTCTGAATCACAGCAAAAGTAAGTGTATTGTGTAGATGTCACTGTTTGATACTCTATCCTTGCCGCACCAACGTGCTCCTAATACAGATATACAGAAACGACGCAAAGTAAGGAATGGTAATTTTAAAATGTAAAAAAAAAAAAATAATAATAATAGTTTACAATACCGTCATTGCCAGGTAAGTTAAGAACTATGTAATGCATGGGTTTTGAAGTTGTAACAAATAAATGACCTTGACTTTCAGCCCTGAATAAAAGTGTTTTAGTGAAGATCTGCATGAAGTTTGATCAGCCGAAGAGAACTCTCTGCAAAAATTATTATTGGATGAAATCTGTGAAAAGAACTGTTAGTGAGTTATAAGCATTTTTAAATTTTAAAATATGACGTCATAGCGGCCATTTTGTTTTTTTGATGAAGATAAAAATCATATCAAACGTTAGAGAACATTAGAGGGGTCTTTTCTATAGCAATTACAGACTATATTAGTCATTCAGTTCGACAATATATAATGTTAAACATTTTGGCGGGAATTTAGCGAAGATCAAAGGATTGTTTTTCAAAATGGCATACAGCATTAACCGGAAGTGCTACCGACAAATAAAAGACACCAAATTCATCAGAATGACATTCTGCATCGATATGTAAAAAGAAATTTCGCAAAATCAAAAAAATAAAAATTCGCGAACTTTGACCCCATAGCGAACTTTTTTGTTTGACCTTTGACCTAATTGCTGTAATTGAATAAAAGTTAGTCTTTTATACGATCTGCATAAAACATCAAAAATATTTGCTGTATCTTAAACGGTTTTTGAGTTATGGCTGTCTTAAACTTTTTAGGTATGACGTCATGGCGGCCATCTTGGATTTTTGACCTACTTAAAAATGTTGCGGTCACCCTTTCAACTCATGCCATTACAATATAACAATAAGGCCATTGGCATACCTCTTACCATTTTGAAGATCTTTTGGACACGAAAAAGTGTAGAAGAATAATAATAAAAAACAGAACAAAAACAATAGGTCTTTTCACCACATGGTGAAAAGACCTAATAATAAATATTTATTAACTGACATCGTTTTATTTGTCTGTCGAATCTGTTAAAGAATATTGTTAATATGTTGTAGTCAGCCGTACGTACAACTAATGTCGTAAAATGTGCCGGTAATAAATTGCATATTGATGCCGTTCCGTTTCTTTTATCAAGTTCAAATTCGCAAAATGAACTTAACAAACTATACATTGTATTGACCGCTGGTCGGTGGTTTTTCTCCGGGAACTCCGGCTTTCCTCCACCAACACACCTGGCACGTCCTTAAATGACCCTGTCTGTTAAAAGGACGTTAAACTATTAAAAAAAACCGTCTGTTTTCAAAATGTTACAGATAAACAGAACACACTTTTCATACCATAACTTCTTAGAAATAACTTCATGATTTATTTTGATTTCACTTTTTAACCAAATAGGGTTTTCTAAAATATTTGTTTTGTAAATATTACTTGAACTTAAAGTCGTACACCAAGCCTCTAGAACATCTCTCCAAAATAAATATTTGCAATTTTTATAATGTTTTTAAAGTGTTCAATTCCAGTATTCGCTATTTTTTGCTTGTCATCATGGACGCTTCATGGAATTTGCCTCTGTCCAGTTGGCATTCATTTTGGCTTTGAATGCCAACTGAAAGACGTTCAATGCTTAAACATAAATATAAAATGTATAGTGTGTCTCATGTTAAATGTACTGTGTACTCTATTTTCATATGAATATCGATAGAAGCGTTACGGCTAAAACATGAATAAGGCAAAAAAAAATATGTCTGTTTAGGGTTACCTGACCGACCCTAATTTATTACCCCAGACCCTAATTTTTTCCCACTTTTCTATGAAAAAAAATATCAAAAAGTCGGGATTTTGATCTCAGACTCCGGTTCCGGCCATCATTTTAGAGTGAAAGACACTAAAAAAAAAAAAATCCTCCCGATCGACCGACCCTATTTTTTTTGCCAATGTAACCCTAAACAAGCATATTTTTTTGCCTAAGTTTACAAGTAAAAGAGAGAGATTATGCAAATTATGTTATGTTGTGCTTGTTTGTAAACTCGAGAAGCGTTTCGAAGAACAAATAATTTAGTGTCACAACCTGATCAGACCAATTATGTAGATTATAGAAACTAATTGTAAACTATGTTCTAAGCGGAAAATTTAGTGTAGGTACAAAGAGAAAGGAAATGACCATCAACAATGACAAAGGTATGATAATTAGGGCATTATTGTACTTAAAGACGGACTGTTAACATTGACCGTGACACTGAGTAAAAACATCATCAGAAGATTGTTTTTATCTTGCATTCTCTGTTGCTGTGAAACTTCTAATTGTTAAAGAGAAGACCTCGTCTGTCATTACTGGACTGGTAAATATAAGCAAGTGTGGTAAATCAAATTCTCATAGGCAATTGAATCGTTACTTAGTCATGTAGTTTAGTGTTAAAAACGGGAGATATACATTTATGTTTGTATGTACAATAAACATAGTATAGATACATAATAAATCAACCACAAGAGAATCAACTGACACTTTCTGCGTTTAGTTACTACATAAAGGTAAGAACTTGTAATTTTAATTTAGAATGTCATAACTGCACAAAAGTGAACGATACAGGCCCTATATATATTAACTTTTGTTTACTATACGTTTATTCAGTCTACCTTCACCTGATTATCAAACGGAACTTACTATATATTTTATTTATTTAGTTTCAGAAACATGAAAATCAGAAGTACAGTAAAAACCTGCTTAGCGACCACCTCTGTGATAAAGACTCACGCTGATTCAATAAGCAACTTCTCTACGTCCCATATGACAAAGTCAACACAATTGAACCTGAATGTATCAAGGACCACCTGGCTATAGAAGACCATGTTCCCGTCAAGTCTATTGGATGGTATTTATAAGATAGTTTGATTGTTTACAGAGAGATCCACATGCGATGAGATAACTAAAGGTTCATTGTTATAACTGATGTATACGAACCTTAATTAATGGAAAAACTTTTGAGAACATTTCGATTTGAAGTTTAATATGACCAGGAACACAAAACGAAAACGGCGTAGTCTTTCCAGGTGATATGTCGGGCAAAAGACAGTGGACGACAGATCAGAACCTTGGCGACAATGGAGAGAGGTCATACATATTGCTGGATTTTGTTGGTAAACGCGTTTAACGAGTCTCGGGGACTACAGAGGCACGTAGGATACATAACAGGGAGAGAGAACCTTACAAATGTGATGTCTGTGGTAAGGGATGTATGCCAAAAAGTGACCTACAAAGACACCTCTATCAACACATAACAGGGAGAAACCTTACAATGTGATGTCTTGTGTAAGGGTTTAACGAGTCTCGGGAACTACAGGAGGCACGTAAGTGAACATACAGGAGAGAAACCTTACAAATGTGATGTTCTGTGGTAAGGGGTTTAATCAGCATGTACCTAACAGATACACTTCAGGACACATACAGGAGAGAAACCTTACAAATGTGATGTCTGTGGTAAGGGGTTTAGTGTGGCACAAAAACCTACAGAAACACATCAGGATACATACAGGAGAAGAAACCTCACAAATGTGATGTCTGTGGTAAGGGGTTTAGTGTGGCACAAAACCTACAGATACACCTCAGGACACATACAGGAGAGAAACCTTACGATGTGATGTCTGTGGTAAGGGGTTTAGTGTTTCAAGTAACCTTCATAAACCATCAGGACACATACAAGAGAGAAACCTGACAAATTTGAATGTTCTGTGGTAAGGGTTTAGTGTTTCAAGTAACCTTTCATAAAACACATCAGGACACATACTGGAGAGAAACCAACAGCAAATGTAATATCTGTGGTAAGGGGTTTAGTCAGACGGTCCGACTGCAGGCGACACCTTAGGATAACATACAGGAGACAGACCTTAGAAATGTGATGTCTGTGGTAAAGGTTTTAGCATGGTACAACCTACAGAGACACCTCAGGACACATACAGGAGAGAAACCGTTCGAATGTGATTCTGTGGTAAGGGTTTAATGGGTCGAGTGACCTTTCAGGAGACACCTCAGGACACATACAGGAGAAAAACCCCCACAAATGTAACATCTGTGGTAAAGGGGTTTAGTATGACACATCACCTTCAGATACATCTCAGAATTACATACAGGAGAAAAAGCCTTACAAATGTGATGTATGTGGTTAAAGGGTTTAGTAACGGCTGGTGCCTACAGACACACCATATGACACATACAGGAGAGAAACCTCACATATGTGCTACTTGTGGTAAGGGGTTTATTAAAAAGGAGATCTGCAGAGACATCTCCGCACACACACAGGAAGAAAGCCTTTCATATGTGATGTCGTGGAAGAGGATTCGGCTAGGAAATCTATTTTACAAAATCACGTCAGAACACATATATTATACATACGTCAGCCACAAAAAAAAATCTTGGAAAAAAACCAACACTTAAGGGAGAGAATTCAGAGAGTGTTTTTCTATACCCAAAAGGGATATTTTAGACTACATACATGTCCAAAGAAACCCCTAACAAAATGCGATATATGTGGTAAAAACTTTTCTTCGATATATAGCTTAAACGGACTCGTCGAAGCACATACATGTACACATACAGGAAGTCAGTTGGGAGACCTACAGACACATCTCGGGACACATACAGGAAGTCAGTTGAGAGACTTACAGTCCCACCTCGGTATACATACAGGAAGTCAGTTGAGAGACTTACAGTCACACCTCGGTATACATACAGGAAGTCAGTTGAGAGACTTACAGTCACACCTCGGTACAATACAGTAAGTCAGTCGGGAAACCTACAAACCAGACCCTAGGACATATACAGGAGTCAGTCGGGTGACCTTCATACACACCTCGGTATACATACAGGACTCAGTCGGGAAGCCTACAGCCAGGACATCGGGACACATACAGGAAGTCCAGTCGGAAAACCTACAGACCCACCTCGATACCCTACAGGAAGTCAGTCAGGAGACCTTCCGACAAACTTGGTACTCGTGAAAGGAAATCAGTTGCGAGACCTACAGACACACCTCGTTACACATAAGGAAGTCAGTCGGGACCTACAGACATACATCAGGGACACATACAGGAAGTCAATCGGGAAGCCTACAGACAAACTTCGGGAACATACATGGCTTTTCATCTGTTAAAAAACGAACTTATCGAACACATACGGAATCGATGTCCAACAGATACAACTTATGTGGAAATAACTGATCGTAAGATGCCTAACATAGTAAATTCAGATAACCAGTGTCAATGAGACTCCGCGATATGTAGAACCACTCATTTACATGAGAACTGAATGTGAAGAAAAACACGTGTTTTGTCAAAATGTCCGAAGAACTCACCAGAATGTCCCGTGGTCGATAGTTTTAATCGAGATATAGACAAAGTTGGTAGTGAAGATGGTGTGTCACTAAGGACACTTCTACATATCCGGGGGTGAGGATCTTCAAGTTGAGAAAGGTGTACCAGTGATAAAGTATAGTGTGGAGTATCTCGTTACAACATTTACAACGAAACGAACAAAAATCGACGGTGAAAACAACAAATGTTACAGTTGATCATTTAAATTACCGGTAGTATGTCAGCTAGGTAAACAACCAAATTAAAATATTGTCTAGTTTGACGTAAAATCCTGTGTATCGCATATAATTTCTGTTGTTGTTGTTTATGCAATTTGGCACAATTGTTTACCATCCTAATTGATATAGAATAATCATTTTACTCATTTTTATACGTGATTTTTTCTTTCCAAAATCGTCCTTAAAAACTATAGAAAAAGTTATTCAAACTGTATTTATCTATGATAATATTATATATGTAAACCCGTAAGCACATCGGCCGATCACAAAAAAATGACGGAGTTGCCAATCTCTCTGTCAGAGTTGCTTCCCTTCGTTTCAGTGAGGAACGGAGGTAACTCTGCTTGACGCAGAGGATATCGTATGGTAGCTGTTGTATCTCACTAGTCTTACATAGACGGGATGTAAAGGTGAAAGAATTAGGTGTATCTTATCTATGCATGTAATAAATAATTGAATTGAATTGAAAATTTACTATTCAATGAAACCTGTCGACTTTCCCGTCAACAAACCTTTGACCGATTGGACTCAACCCAGGCCATTAGGACCCATTCCACCAATTTTGTAATTTGAAGTAATAACAAGCTGAGTAGAAACCTAATATATATTATAATTTATACATTTTTAAAGGCGCACTATTTTTCGTTACATAAAATTTAAATTTTATTGAAAACAACATTAGAAAAATTTATATTGATAGTCTAAGATGAGGTTACAACGCCAAACAAGTGTAAGATTTCCTTACGATTCTATGTTAATAGATTTAGATTCATTTTCGCTGTTTTTGCCGTCTGGTGCAGTGATAGTCAACCAACGTGCGGTAATTAGGACAATGTCGGGAACATAAGACGACCCGCGTTATTAAATTAACAGACCGTCTGTATATTGAAAGCATCACAAACAAGAGTGACACAAACATCCATCTAACATTTTAAGGAACGCTCCTCGACTTTACATATCGTGACTACATTATGCAAATTTGGTTAGTGTTTGTGCTTGTGGTTAACTCGAGAAGCGTTCCTAAAAACAAATGAACATGGCGGTGACGGTTAAAGTAACAGAGCTACACGATGTTTAAATGGAGTTTTTCTACAAAGTAACGGTCATGACACCTCCAAAGGAGATTGTGGATGAATACAGTGCATGGGTACTGTTTACCACCACAAGCGTAGATTTTGTGATTTTGGCTTGAGTTTTTGAGGGTACCCATTAGAGCCGAGACGACCATTTCGACCGGACAGGGAAATGTCTACCTAGCATTTTTTTCGTAAATTTCCCGATTCATCAAGCGCCATAACTTCGTCAATACTTGGCCAATTTTGTTCATCAAGCACTCAATGGAAATACAAATTATTTCTCTTAAGGTACACTGTAAACTTTGGAGTGTTAAGTTACACCAAAAAAGGTGGCACCACAAAAGCTGCCTCCTTTTTTGGTGCCAACGTTACACCAAATTTTTAGGTTACACCACTGGTGTAAAATTACACCAGTGGTGATTAAGTTACACCAAAAGGAGGCAGCCTGTGGTGCCACTTTTTTTGGTGTAACCTTAATCCTAAAAAATTTGGTGTAACGTTACACCAAAAAAGGAGGCAGCTGTGGTGCCACCTTTTTTGGTGTAAACTTAATCCAGGATAGGTGTAACCTTCATCCAAATAGGTGTAACTTTTTCCTAAATTGGTGTAGCCTTCATCCAAAAAAGGTGTAACCTCATCCACGATCGGTGTAACCTCATCCCCAATTGTGTAACACTTCATCCAAAATTGGTGTAACCTTCATCCAATATAGGTGTAACCTTCATCCTCAATTGGTGTAATCCTTCACCAGGATCGGTGTTAACCTCATCCCGACTTGGTGTACTTTCATCCAAAATTGGTTTAACCTTCATCCAAAATAGGTGTAACCTTCATCCAAATTGTGTAACTTTCACCCAATTGGTGTAACCTTCATCCAAATTGGGGTGTAACCTTCATCAGAGGATCGGTGTAACCTTCATCCTAAATTGGTGTAACCGTCGTCCAATATCGTGTAACTTCCTCCCAAATTGGTGTTACCTTCATCTAAGATTGGTGTACACGTTCATCGGTGCAAATCGTGGAATACCTTCTTCCCACATTGGAGTAACCTTCATCCAAGATCGGTGTAACCGTCTTCCAAATTGGTGGTTCCTGTACACTTGTGTTTATAGCAGCCATCTACACCCTGAAAAAAATACAAAACAAACACAAAGCATCTTGTTCTTCTGAAAATTTATCACTAATTTAATGAAACAAATTTAAGGGACTAACTTTAATATAATTTTATATGTTAAAATTAAAGAGTCTAATAAATTCCCATTCAGTGTATATAGATCTATTTATATCATTATGTCGTTGCAAACTTTTAGCTATAAAATACATTGTATATTCTGTTTGTCAAGTGTATATGGTTTCCGAAATTCTTGTTATTTATTGATTTGTGTAGATTTAAAAAAATGTAAATTCATTAGAGAGTCATAGTACAATGTACCTGCATTTGATTAATTTGTTCATTATGGAAACATTTACGTGTAACAGTACATGTATACTTTTATACATTTCTAATACATGTGCGATGAGAATGTGGTTTGTATAGTATACCAGTCAACGTTTTTCATGATTGTACATTTCATCGCTGTATATGTATTAAAAATCAAAACCTAAATTATTGTCTTTGTCAGTGCCCATAATACAAGTACGCAGCGATTCTAAATACTATATTTATTAGTAATTCTACATTTTTTAAAACTCCTCTATGCTAACCATAAAAACTTCAAAGTTGACAACAATAAAAAGTACTTATCTAAAGCTTATTTTGAAATAACGTACATGTTCTTCCGTTGCAATAATGCGTGAATTGTGAACGAATTACATCAAAATAACTTTTAATGACGCCGCCATTTTCTTCCTTTGTCTAACGTAAAATGGCGTCATAAAATTACATGTCTACACTTAGGATCGATTTATGCGATAAATATGGCACGGGATATATTTTTAGATAATATATATAGGGTGCAAAAATGTCCTTAGTCAGTACATAAAATTTGTTACGATTGAATGTAAAATTACTTTAGGAAATAAAATTAAAAAATATGTAAAATTACTAATAATATAACAGAAAATATTCACTGCGTACTTAATTAAATTATTATGGCCACTGACTGTGACGTTGTACGTAACATGTACATTAAATTATATGTGGGGAGATAAATTGTACATGTAGATACCATTAAAAGGGTTCTAATTACTTACGCAACACATTGTACAACCACCAGAGTTTGATAAAGCCTTTAGTTCCCAATAAGTATCCAGCAATGGCTCCCCGTTCTGTCGTCTCTTCAGGTATACACTTGGTACACGACATTACTGATGCATTGTCATCTTTAATAATGCCTGATCCGGTCTTGACCCCAACCACAATCACTACTGCGATCCACAAAAATATAATCCAAACCCGATATCGGGTAGCTGCGACTTAATTTGCAACTTGTATCGTAAAAAATACGGAATCAAACAACCATCGTCCTCCTATTTCGAAATGTTTTCTTCGTAATCGCCGGTCTCGAGAGGCGATAAAATTTAACTGGTCGGCAACTTCGGTTATTCTAAAAGGTGCCCTTTAGTTTTGTTTAGATGTTGTTATTCCCTCTCTGCTGTCAAATGATCTTTGAGCTGGCCGCCATTTTGTACAGAGCATGCCCTTAATAAAGTCCCTTAGGCTTTTGATGTAATGTTTTCATCACTTCATGCGATGGTTTGGTGTAAAGTAACACCATTGTGGTGTAAGGTAACTCTTCAAACGAAGAATCTGGTGTAAAGTAACACCGCTGAGGTGTAAGGTTACCCTTTCAAGTTAGGATTTGGTGTAAAGTAACACCACTGTGGTGTAAGGTTACCCTTTCATAATTACGCTTTGGTGTAAAGTTCACCAACTGTGGTGTTAAGGTAACACTTCAAACGAAGTTCTGGTGTAAAGTACACCGCTGTGGTGTAAGTAACACTTCAAACTGAAGATCTGGTGTAAAGTAACACGGCTGAGGTGTAAAGGTTACCCTTTCAAGTTAGGATTTGGTGTAAAGTAACACCACTGTGGTGTAAGGTTACCCTTTCATATTGCGCTTTGGTGTAAAGTTACACCACTGGTGGTGTAAGTAACCTTCAAAACGAAGTTCTGGTGTAAAGTAACACCGCTGTTGGTGTACAGGTTACCCCTTTCAAGTAAGAATTTGGTGTAAAGTAACACCACTGTGGTGTAAGGTAACATTCAAACGAAAATCTGGTGTAAAGTAACACCGCTGTGGTGTAAGGTTAACCCTTTCAAGCTTATGATTTGATGTTAAGTAACACCACTGTGGTTAAGTTACCCTTTCAAATTAGACCTTGTGGTGTAAAGTAACACCACTGCGGTGTAAGATTACACTTTCAAGTTAGGATTTGGTGTAAAGCAACACCACTGTGGTGTAAGGTTACCCTATTCATATTGCGCTTTGGTGTAAAGTAACACCATTGTGGTGTAAGGTAACCTTCAAACGAGATCTGGTGGTAAGTAACACCGGCTGTGTTAAGGTTACCCTTTCAAGTTATGATGTTGGTGTAAAGTAACACCACTGTGGTGTAAGGTTACCGCTTTCAAATTAGACTTTGGTGTAAAGTCACACCACTGTTGGTGTAAGGTAACACTTCAAAAAGGAGATCTGGTGAAAAGTAACACCGAATGTGTTAAGGTTACCCTTTTAGTGAAAAGTTGGGTTGTAAACGTACACCACTGGTGTAACGTTCAACTTCAAGTGAGAATTTGGTGTAAAGTAACACCACTGGGGTAACCGTTACACTTCAAGTGAGATTTGGTGTAAAGTAACACATTTTGGTGTAACGCTTGCACACTTACACCAACTTTGGATTGAGTTACACCAAATTTGGGTAAACAATACACTTTTCATTGTTTTGGATTAACTTTTACACCAGAACGGTGTTACCGTTTTTTTACACCCATATTGGTGTTAAGTTACACTTTAAAAACACCAAAAATGGATTAAGTTAACACTAAAAGTTTTACAGTGTAAGATATCCTCTAATGTTGTTTAGAACCCATTTAATTAAAATTATCACGGTTTTAAAAAAAATAGGTCCGTTTTTTTAGACCGCCGAGTTCATACCTTGATACTAATAAATATATATATGTATAACTATTGTTTAAAATTTTCGTGCCAGGTCCCTGTGCAATGTAACGGGACATGAGATACACCATATACATTTTACATTAACGGGACAAACTATTACATGTAGCGGATATGGAATACATCATACATTATACGGGACAAATCATACATGTAACGGGACAGCGAGATCTAGATACAACCATACATTATACGGGACAAACTATACATGTAACGGGATATGGGATAAACCATACATTATACGGACAAACCAATATACATGATGCGGTTAGAAGGGCTAATAAAGCTGATAAATGCTATTAATTTACAAATATTCTTGTATATTAGTGATTCCCGTACTAATACTTAAGGAAAAATAAGAAACCTGATCATCATGCTATTTTGACCGCATCGAAAAATTTTAAAGAATATACACAACAAACAACTGTTAGCAGAAGATAAATGAAAGACAAATACAATAGAAAATGACATTTGAAGAATTATTTCAAAATGGCATTTTCACGGTAAGTATTTACAAGTGTCATATTAACATAACAAAATACACACCTATATTACCACTCACATAAAAGATCCATTAAGAGTTATTTCCCTTCCTACAAAATGTAGTGGGAGTTTTCTTCCTGTAGCTTGTGTTCGGCGGTGAATAACAATAGTTTCGTATTTTTATGTACTTATTGCGCATGTAAATTGAAAGTTGTACGGTATTTTCGCACAAAATTTCAAAACATTGCGAACTCGTATACTAACCTACATTTATAACTCTAGTTCATTCTACCAACTGCAGATCGTTCTGATGACTGTGGTAAACTATTGTTACACATAATTCCTATTTTTTGAAAGATATTAATAATTATATTTATCAAATATTGTGCGTGACGTTAAACTCATGATGTAGGCCTACTGGCTCAAGTCATTATACACACACGTGTATATATAGACTAGATCTGTAGACTATATTGTTTGATTTATTATTTGTGTAATGATTTCAATTGAGCATGCTGCTCATGACGGCAATCAGGAACTCCTCGGGGAATAGATTTCTCGGATAATACCCGATGAGTTCAGGATGCTCATGACTGTACCTCAACGAGTATGGAACATTCGTATGCCTTGGTAGGCTTTATAAGGGCCTGCATTATACAAGTTTGCTTCTGTTTTTAACAATTAAAAACTTGAGTAA
>SAYR01073332.1:1077402-1115324 GCA_004382745.1 Argopecten irradians irradians | reverse complement strand
TGGGATAGTCCCGTGGTTGCTAGGGAAAATATAACTCATTCTCCCATACTTTCACAGGGATATCCCGTGGTTGCTAGGGGAAAATATAACTCATTCTCCCATTACTTCACAGGGCTATCCGTGGTTGCTAGGGAAAATATAAACTCACTATCCCATACTTTAAGGGATAATCTCTTTCTCTTACCCCAGACAGGGGACATCCGCAATTTTATCGATGTGAAATTTTTCTATCTCACCCTAGGGTAGACACAAGCTGCAGGAGATCGATGCACGTGCCCTCTTTGTGGTGAGACAGGAGATCTTAACACTCTGGATAAGATTCTTAAGCTGTCAAACACTCGGCAAAGCTTCGTGTTTGACAACTTAAGAATCTTACATAGCTGTGGCTCACAATTGAAAAAAAAAACAATGAGATAAACGTCATGTCAGCCAAAGTTGACGTCATTTTTTCTTCTATTTCGATTGATTTGTCGGATTTATTTACCATTTCATTTGTTTAATTTGCATTTCAAATCGTTTTACCTAAGATTTCTTGTTTATATCTTCAATATAAACCAAACTTTGATGAGCTCTTTCGAATGGCGTTCTTATTTTTGAAATCGATCGATTATTTAAGAAGTTAAGATTTTATCACAAAATGGCTG
Organism: Argopecten irradians irradians; assembly: GCA_004382745.1. Lineage (NCBI taxonomy): Eukaryota > Metazoa > Mollusca > Bivalvia > Pectinida > Pectinidae > Argopecten > Argopecten irradians. The sequence goes on along the minus strand of SAYR01073332.1, from coordinate 1,114,680 downwards.
CCTCACCTTTAGTGCAAGTAATTCGACAAGCAATGTGAGAAATAAACTCTTTCATATGTAAATAATGTAGGATAGAACTATTCCACCCTAGGGTACAGAATTTTGGGTCTGAAACATCGGCAAGCCTCGGTTCTGACCCAAAATTCTGTACCCTCGGGTGGAATAGTTCTATCGTACATATGTACATATGAAAGAGTCATATATTCTCCCATACTTTACAGGGATATCCCGTGGTTGCTAGGGAAAAGATATCTCTTATCTTACACAGGGGAGTGTAATACAGCTCACACACGCTAGACAATAACGTGACGTCATCAATACATGCGGCCTACATGTAACTGCGGTGTGCATTGCAGATGACGTCATCAATTTTGACGCATAACGACGTTCCTGCGATAATGACGCGATGAAAAGGCTGGAAACCAAGTGTAATTTCATCATTTTTTTCTACTTAATATGAGAGAAAAAGAATCAAACATGGGTCTGTCAAGTGAACAGGGATATCTCAACCCTCGTGAAAAATTTTGACCGTCAAATCCTCGGCAAGCCTCGGGTTGACCTGCCAAAATCTTTCACTAGGGTTGAGATATCCCTGTCCACTTGACATACCCATGTGGAGATTCTAATAGTCATACGCACCAGCTACAAAGCCGATATATCAGGTCGCTCTCTGGAAGTAAGTATTATTCTAGGATTGTGTTTTAAGCCAATAAAAATACTTTGTTACAAGCAATATTGAAATTATACATGTATAAAAATGAATTATTAAATAATGTTGTTGTTTTTCAGGACATTTGCCAGGACATAACTTCTGATAAAGCGACAGGAGACCTTCAAAGGTTACGACACCGGTACAGATACAAACATTGTACTATACTAATGGTAAATGATTCGTGATGCAGCCTAACATACAGTAATGGAGAAAGTCCTATAACAGACACTGGAACTCAATCTCATGCATGTCGTATCTGTGAAAAGGACTTCAAGACTTTAAGTTACCTAAAGAATCACCTCAGGACACATACAGGAGAGAAACCTTACAAATGTGATGTCTGTGGTAAGGGGTTTAGTGAGTCACGTAACCTACAGAGACACCTCAGGACACATACAGGAGAGAAACCTTACAAATGTGATGTCTGTGGTAAGGGGTTTAGTGAGTCACGTAACCTACAGAGACACCTCAGGACACATACAGGAGAGAAACCTTACAAATGTGATGTCTGTGGTAAGGGGTTTAGTCAGGCAAGTAACCTAAAGACACACCTCAGGACACATACAGGAGAGAAACCTTACAAATGTGATGTCTGTGGTAAGGGGTTTAGTGTGTCGGGTAGCCTACAGAGACACCTCAGGACACATACAGGAGAAGAACTCTATAAATGTGATGTCTGTGGTAAGGGGTTTTATGTGTCGGATAGCCTACAGAGACACCTTAGGACACATACAGGAGAGAAACCGTACAATTGTGATGTCTGTGGTAAGGGGTTTAGTGAGTCACGTAACCTACAGGCACACCTCAGGACACATACAGGAGAGAAACCACACAAATGTGATATCTGTGGTAAGGGATTTAGTGAGTCACGTAACCTACGGACACACCTCAGGACACATACAGGAGAGAAACCTTACAGATGCGATGTCTGTGGTAAGGGATTTAATGAGTCACGTAACCTACAGAGACACCTTAGGACACATACAGGAGAGAAACCGTACAATTGTGATGTCTGTGGTAAGGAGTTTAGTGAGTCAGATAGCTTACAGATACACCTCAGGATACATACAGGAGAGAAACCGTACAAATGCGATATCTGTGGCAAGGGATTTAGTGAGTCACGTAACCTACGGACACACTCAGGACACATACAGGAGAGAAACATTACAGATGCGATGTCGGTGGTAAGGGATTTAATGAGTCATGTAGCCCTACAGAGACACCCTCAGCACACATACAGGAGAGAAACCTAACAATTGTGATGACTGTGGTAGGTTAACAAGAAAAGACGGCTTACAGAAGCACTACCTTACACATACAAGAGAGAAAAACCCTACGATTTGTTTGTCGATGGTAAAGTATTTCAGTCAGACATACCTTAATATATAACCTTAATCCACATACCGTTCGCGTTGATGATAAATATAGCTCGATTGAGATTTTGCTCCGGTGCATTTGATAACATTCGCCTGTCTGACCATCGCACTCTATATGAATGTTCTACATATAAACCTTGCAAAGTTAACCATATTTGGTAGTGAAGAAGATGCTAATGTAAAGAAACCCATATGTGGTAGTGATGAAGATGGTTAATGAACAATGCCCTTAATTGGTAGTGATGCACATGTAGAAGTTAATGTTGAACAAAGCCATATTTGGTAGTGATGTAGATTGTAAAGTAAACAAAAGCCTCGTTTGGTAGTGATGTAGATGTTATGTGAACAAAGCCATATTTGGTAGTGATGCAGAAGTTAATGTGACACAAAGCCTTATTTGGGTAGTGATGTAGATGTAGATGTAATGTGAAAAAGCCATAATTTGGTAGTGATGCAGATGTTAAAGTAAAACAAAGCCTCGTTTGGTAGTTGATGTAGATGTTTAAATGTAAACAAAGCCATATTTGGTTAGTGATGCAGATGTTAATGTGAACAAAGCATATTTGGTACTGAAATGTTGAAATTGTCATAGACAATTTGGCGGGCTTTTCACTATATTCAGTTCATGGGTTTTGAAGTTGTAACCAATAAATGACCTTGACTTTCAGCCCTGAATAAAAGTGTTTTAGTGAAGATCTGCATGAAGTTTGATCAGCCGAAGAGAACTCTCGTCTTAATCCAATTCATATTTCCAAATTCCCACTTTGAATTAGTGATTAACTTCACGACTTGCTTACCAACATATGAACAAGGGTAATCACTTATAAAGAAATATACTGTTACATAGGTTTTAAGGGGGAGTTATCTTTCTTTGCGCAGATTAACCTCTGTCTCAAGAAGAAATATGAAATAAAATTGAGACTACGGCTTCAAATTTGACCCGTACTTCAAACCGGAAGTTGACATTTTTAACCCACCATCATCAGATGACTTTATAGCCCATCCTCTGGACATCTTATATATGAAATATGAAGATCCTAGACCTTACAGAACTTCAGGAGAAAAGTTTTCAAGTTTATTGTTTAAAACAGGACCTTTAACATTTGACCCTTACCGAAAACCGGAAGTTGCCATTTTTTGTAATAACATGTAGAGAGAAAAAGTTTGTGCTTAAGATTATCTGCAAAAAATAATACTGGATGAAATCTGTGAAAAGAACTGTTAGTGAGTTATAAGCATTTTTAAATTTTAAGATATGACGTCATAGCGGCCATTTTGTTTTTTTGATGAAGATGAAAATCATATCTAACGTTAGAGAACATTAGAGGGGTCTTTTCTATAGCAATTGCAGACTATATTAGTTATTCAGTTCGACAATATATAATGTTAAACATTTTGGCGGGAATTTAGCAAAGATCAAAGGAATGTTCAAAATGGCATACAGCATTAGCCGGAAGTGCTACCGAAAAATTAAAGACACCAAATTCGTCAGAATGACATTCTGCATCGATATGTAAAAAGAAATTTCGCAAAATCAAAAAAATAAAAATTCGTGAACTTTGACCCCATGGCGAACTTTTTTGTTTGACCTTTGACCTAATTGCTGTAATTGAATAAAAGTTAGTCTTTTATACGATCTACATAAAACATCAAAAATATTTGCTGTATCTTCAACGGTTTTTGAGTTATGGCTGTTTTAAACTTTTTAGGTATGACGTTATGGCGGCCATCTTGGATTTTTGACCTACTTAAAAATGTTGCGGTCACCCCTTCAACTCATGCCATACAATATAGGCCATTGGCATACCTCTTACCATTTTGAAGATCTTTTGGACACAAAAAAGTGTAGAAGAATAATAATAATAAAAAAACAGAACAAAAACAATAGGTCTTTTCACCACATGGTGAAAAGCCCTAATAAAAACAGAACAAAAACAATAGGTCTTTTCACCGAAATGGTGAAAAGCCCTAAAAGCAGAACAAAAACAATAGGTCTTTTCACCACATGGTGAAAAGCCCTAATAATTAAAATCGGGAACACTGCTCTCCAATCCCATCCCATTCATAATATTCTTTGCCTATATTTTTGATATGCAAAGATATTGCTCAATGCAATATGATATTATTTATGACATTTTCTCTGGCATTTTAAGACGCCAGATGAACTTTATTCTTGTATAATTTGTATTTTACAAAATTAGGTTCCTATGGCCTTGTTTTGACAGTAAGTTTTGATTTTCTGTTTTGTTTTATTATCAACATATCAAATGCATAGTTATTCCAGAAAAATAATTAATAAATATCATTTGGTTCCAGCAAAACCGGACAAAATAGAAAATTGATACTCCAGTTTAACCCCACTCTATAAGTGATATCATGATGTGTGTTTTCACCCCCGGTATATGTAAACAAAAACTAATGTTCCTCCTTTATATATTTCCATGAAATTGAGATATGTACATGTACAAATTACATGTAGAGGTTTTAGGACATGCTGAACACGATGGAAATACTTCGGAAAATTCCGTTAGCATCGGAACGAAATAATGATTGCTGTTTGGTCTAAATTTAGATACTGTAAGATTAAGGTGATAATTGTACATTTATAAGGGGTTTTGAGTGATTCCTAATGTAATAGTACGACTACGGGGTATTTGGGGAACTTCTATAATGTTTTTCTGTCTAAATATATCTTTATTCACTAATCAGCAAATACAGATACATTTGCAACAGTCTTATTTCATCTCTCATAATTTATAAAATTATTATTTTGCATAAAATATCACTTAATATTTGTATAAATTTTTCATTCCATAAGATTTTTTTTCAATCAATCTCACCAAACACATCATTATTTTACGTACAACATTCTTAAATTTAACAGAAAAAAAGTAACATAAAACAATTGACCATATTTCACTAGCTATTTAGATGAGATTTTAAGGCCTCTATTAAAACAATGATAACAGGATTTTTAATAATATTTGTACAAGTCAGTAATTTTTTTTTGCTTTAATGTTTCAGGTTTTTTTATCTCGCTTATTACATAATCTGCGTTTTGTTCTCCATTTTCAAATTACTTTTAATTCCTTATTTTTAAATTTGCCATTTGGTGTTGAATATTACAAAATTACACCATTTATTTATATTATCCGCATACTTGGAGATTCCGAGAATTCCTTCTTTTTTATATAGATTAATGTAATTATGTTCAATAAAATTGCTTGTTGCAATAGAATCGTTACATAGACCTTTAGATTTTTGCATTATATTCAGTCGTTAAAATTCTATGATAACTTCATAATTGGAAATCCTTAATTTTTCTATCGATTATTTTATCATTTAAAGAGAGCCAGATTGCATTCCAATTTGAAATAAATTTTTCATTCCATTTTTTGATCGATTTGATTTCATTGACTTTGTTAAAAATTATCAACTTAATAAAATTATAAAAATACTTGTTTAAAATCAGAAGACTGTTTTTATATTTAACTGCAAGCCTAGGTCATCTGAAATTTTGAATACTTTCGTATCATTTCCATTATGGTTTCGCAGAAGGGTTTTCCATTTTGAAGGGATTGACCTTTTTCTGCTGATTTTTGCAAAATTTGATATCAAGTTATTTTTAGTTTTCAATTTTTCCAGTAATCTTTCCGATGAAATGAAGTCGTTTTGCTTTGTATCCCTAATATGTTTTAATTTTGTTATTCCACTCTTCGCCCAATTTTCAAAGAAAATGGGACTGTTTTTTAATATTAATTGGTTTGTTTTTTCCCTTAAATTCTTCAGGTAAGGTGTTTTGAGCCAGTTCATATGTTAGTTGAGAACATATACATGATTTGATGATTAGAGTTTTTCCTTCCAATGACAATTTTTTCATTTTCCATGTGTTAATTATGCATTTGATTTTTTTATCTTATTATCCCATTCTTATTTTTTGTCGATAGCATACCTATATATTTCCAATTATTCCAGCAGCATTGAACATTTCCTTAAAACAGTCTGATTTAATTGTTTCTAAATTCATTTTCCAGTAACTTTTCCCCTTTCAATTTCATCTAGTTTTAGAATTATAACTAAAGATTCGTAGTGGTCGTTTGTTGTAAAGGGGGATAACTCTATGCAAGATTTTACGATATACTGTAGTTAATTGATTTACTTGTTAGAAAATAATCAATTCTGGATTGTTTCTTTCTTCAAATGTAAATGATTTTAATACTAGGTGTCTACGGCGCCATATATCTTGTCCAGATTTTTTTAAAAGCTGCTATAGATCCTTCTGCCCTATTTCTGTCTGTGATGTAAAGTTTTTCCTATCCATTTCTATGGACTGAACACAGTTAAAGTCTCCAGCTATAACAGGTTTTGTATCAGTTTTTCACCCATGTACTTGAAAAATTGTGTTTTGTCAATTTCATCATTAGGTCTATATACATGTATATTAGTCATACAAAAATATACTTTTTATATTTCTATTTTAAAAATAATAAATCATCAAGTTTAGGCCTTTTCTTATAAGAATCACTACTCCCCGAGCAGACGAGTTCATTTGTCTAGTATGAAGTTCAAAGTTCCATTCCATTCATTTCCCCCACAATGTGTTTCTTGGAATAATACAATAACTATTTTTTGACATGATAACCAAAATTTCTTCTCTTTTTATGGTACATTTCAACTGCATATTAAACTATATATATATATATATATATATTTCTTATTAACTTTTTTAAAAATAAATTAAAATTCACTGCTGGCAATATATGCTCTACTCACAGTTCATAACTCTTGTTCATCTTCCTCCATTGGTTTCCCCAAAAGGGCTCATGGAGGCAGCTCTAATATTTCTCTTTTTGACACTCTGATGGACTGCACATGAGGAGACATAGATATGTAACACAATATGTTTATGATGGATCATCTTGGACAGGATATTGGGTCCATGAGGGCTGATGTGTATGCCTGTGCTGTCATTTTGCTCATAGCACGCTTTAACGATTTGTCCTTTACACAAAAAAACCTTTTCTATCTCAATGAAGTTCATATTTGTTTTTTATACAATGTGTAGACGAAGTTATTCACATATATTTTGTCACTTTGGGTGGTTTTTCCACTCTTTGGTAGGATGCTACAGAATGAGATTCTAGATCTCGGGAAATGAAATTTAATTTTTTCTGCAGCCTTTGTAAAGTTAATATTGATGGTGTCAATATTGTTGGTGGAATTCTTTGTCACGTCATTGGTTCCGAGATGAATTACCACATCTTCCACCACCTCATGATCTATATCTCGGTCTTGATGAAAGTACATGAAATCATAAAACAATCTTTGGGAATTTTGTTCTAAATGAGACAGCATCAACTATTTATCAATACTAATGTAACAAAAAATACACTGTAAGGTGACAGCGATCGATTATCAATGATTATCACGCACAGTATATTAGTATCTCATGCATAATGTAACACAGGTGGATATCAAATCATCTATCATTAAACCACCACTGTGGTACAGGGATTTATCAGTGGATGTAAAAAACATCACGATACCAGACTGTATAAACCCTAATCAAAATATCAAACTGTATCAGATATGTAAAAAACAAGTATCATAATATCAGGAGTTACAAGTGGATGTCGACACGTCTATCATATTACTAGAATTTGTCACAGTTATCTCAGTGCCACATCAAGGGACGTTTTCGTCTAATTCGATTTTTAACCTTTTGAATTGCTAGTTTTTGCTCGTATAATAACTTTTACCTTTCCGTAGCTTACACAAGCTAATAATGAAGACGAAGGTATTTGGTATGTTCGAAGAACCCTGGCTGAGTCTGATGGTATTTACAAGCATCAAACTGTATCAGTGGATGTAAAAAACTTACACACATCACACATTTGAAGTAGTTCTTCCACTTTGCAATTTCTAGTCTATTACTATTTGAAGCTCCTATTACTAAAGATGTGACTGCAGGTCTGGAAGTGCTTTGCAGAAGTGAAAAACATGCACTGATAGCTTAGGTTGGGTGGGTTTAGAACGACCTTGGCTGATGTTAAGATCATTTCTACTTGTTCTCTAGCTAACACTAGTACTATTCCTATCTTGGAGAACTCCTGACGTTCCATTGTGTGGGAGCACCGAAGTGTGCCCATGTGTATCCAGTTCCATATGCCTCAAATCTGGCTCGGGGCAGTCTTTAACCAGGTGATTACTGCTCTTATACCTATGACAAAGTGTTTGGACTAAATGTTTCAAGGGGCATCTAAAGAAGGGGTGATCTGTTCCATCACAAAACCGGCACTGTGTTCTGTTGTTATCTGCATATAGTCTACAGGATACTTCCCAAATTTTGTCCTATTTGGAATAACATAACAGTTTTTGCAGTTATGAATTGCACATATCGCACACCGTTTTCAACTTCTGCGTCTTTTAGTGTACCTATTCTCAGACAACCTGGAAATACTTCACCATACTGTAGCATGCTTGATGTAATATAAGTATCACTGAGTTCATATGGGATATCCTTGACTGTCACATTTGTTACATTTTTCTACGTCGAAAACACGCAAGAATATATTCCTCACATTAATACCATTTATTATCAGGTCCCCTTTCTTCTTCTTGCTTGACACTGTTACTGCCGTTCTATCATAAGATTGCACGATTGTGTTACAGTACTAGTGTATCGACTCACTGTAGTAGATTACATCGCTACATGTTACAGGTGAAGTGCCTATGTAACACGCATTGTGATTGGCTGAGTTGATCTAAAAATAGAAGAGAAAAACGTGTGTGCACAGTAAAGCTGTTTTTTTTAGCCTGCCATGCTTGGTCTCATTTTCTTCCGATATTCGACGAATTTAACAACTTCTTCACTGACCTTTGTTGGTGTCATGATAGACCGAACACGTGGAAGCAGAGAACCATGCTGTTCCTCGCACAACTTGCGATGTTTCCGACAGGTGGATTTACAAACGTCGGCCGCTTTAGATATATTTCCATAGGACACCCCATGCCATCATTGTACATTTTCACTACCCTTTCGCGTACTTTTAGATCGGTTCGTGGCTTTGACATGTCGACATATGATCGGTTGAGGACTGCTTCTAATTTTGGCTGTGATCGGTTGAACCGCTTCTAATTTTGGCGCAATTTTAGCGAGAGATTAAAATAGTAACGTAACGTTACACATGTGCAAACACACATGTAACTTACCGGTAACTTATAATATGCACGCGTTGGCAGCTTGGCGATCGACGATTTTTAGTACTTCCACACTTTTTTATTCAGTATAAAGTTCAAATTCAGAGTTAAATTGACATTTTAAATATACCTTACCATAATTATGAAACTGAACAGTTGTTTTAGCAGATACTTTCTTCTTGACCTTCATATTTATTCATTAACGGTACCAGTATTATCATGTTTAAATCAATATTATGTATTCTTCTACAGCTAGTATAACCTGATTGTGTGTTATCTCTTTCCATGTTTGATTTTTTTTTCAATCATCTTATTTATATATTTACAACAGCTATTTCAGGAAACTCTGTCAGTCAAGTTCGTCACATGTGCTAGGTGTACTACGGAAAAAAACACCCAACAGTCATGTATATTACAGCGCGAATTCTATATATCAGCGTTATTTATTTTTACAGTGTAATACTTCTATTTTACAAATATTAATTTTTCAGATGTTTATCTATGAACATTTGTAATTGTTTCGACGTACTTACAACGTCCCGATTGCACAAATAGGTTGCATTGTGTAACGTTTCTTTATATACACACTTCAGCCAATCACAATGCGTGTTACATGACACTTCACCTGTACCATGTAGCGATATAATCTACTACAGTGAGTCGATACACTAGTACTGTAACACAATCGTGCAATCTTATGATAGAACGGCAGTAATATGCATTCAAAGTTGGAATTCATTCGTATACAGATCACATGACCGCTGCCTAGGGCGTCCTCTATACCCATTATTACTTCTTCATGTGTTATTTTGAATAGATTCCTGGTAAATGAATAGAAACCTCTTGGTTATTCATCTCCTTTTAGTCATCCTTAGAATAAGCAGCACTATCACTAATGATCTGCCAAAACCAAACAGAAAATTCCAGTATAAATACCATAATTTAAGTGAAATGTATCTGCTGATTTTTCTCAGTGTAGTGCATCCAGAGGGCATAACTCTTCTATTATGTTAACCGATTAAGCATTGGTTGTCATATTTTTGATATTTTTTGGTTTGTAACATATATTACGTGTTCTAGCATAGCCACTGGTGCCCGTTAGCGGACCATGCATGATAGATATGCTAGAATACCCATTGTATGTTACACACCTATGCATGCAAAAATATTACAACCAATACTTAAAAACATCATTTGATGGAACAGCCATCGGGAAATAGTGAGTGGCAGATGCCATAGACAACCGACTAAACAATAACAGTTGATGAAATAGTCCTATTGGTGACGCGGACATAAAAGATATATACAACACATCAATCCATATAAATTATTTTAATTAAAATATGTTTTCATATTGATTAATTTCAATATTCTTTCTGTGAATTCTCACACTGACGTAAACCTAGTCTATCCGTGACTTCTTGAGCTCTGATGAAGGTATTCTTACACCAAAGCCTAACTGACAATGGCAATGTTGGAAATTATCATGCATTGGGTTTAGTAGCAACATATACATGAACATTGTAGGTACTGTGCATTGACAATGTAAATATTTACAATTAGCACTCGTTTATTTCGATTCTTTAATGTTGAAAACAAATCAATTCAACTTAACCAATCCCACAACAATGATAAGAAATTTTATGACATTTCATAAAATCAGTTGTGTAATGAATGGAAGTATATTGTATCATGGAAAATATTTGAATTGTTAGAGCTACTTTTTGAACCTCCAAGAAAGATTACTTTTAAAAGACAAATCAAATATCTGTAACCATAATATATGTATGTCAACAAAGTATATATGGATGTATTTTTAAAAGCAGATTCCATATATTTCGAACTAAACATGAAATATCAACAGACCTCTGAGAGAACATCTTATTCATTATTCATATGATTTATACCCCGCTGATTCAATATAATGTAATTTACTAATATGTGATCTTATAATTTGAGTTTGCAAAGGAGGTGTGTCAATATTGGCCCTCTGGCGGCCATGATCGATAAGCATTATTTTTTTGCTACAGATAACCGAGTGATAAGACTAATGATTAAGGTCAGTTCGGAGTCCCTTGTGAGTAATGGGGGTTAAACAGGAGGGTCAATTTTCTGTTTTGTCAAATTATGTTGGAGATGTTGAGGGGAAGTTTTCTTTTTAGGTCATCTGACCCGAAGGGTCAGGATGACCTATAGTCATCATGTTTCGTCCGTCGTCGTCCGCCGTCCGCCGTCCGCCGTGCGCCGTGCGCCGTGCACCGTCCGCCGTCCGCCGTGCGTTAACTTTTCACATTTTGAACTTCTTCTCAAGTCCTACCAGTGGGATTTGGCTGAAACTTGCATGAAATGTTCCTGACACGGTCCCGACAAAGTGTTGTTATTTTTCGGGTCGATCCGAAATCCAAGATGGCCGCCACAGCCGCCATCTTGAAAACACATTTTGAACTTCTTCTCAAGTTCTACCAGTGGGATTTGGCTGAAACTTGCATGAAATGATCCTGACACGGTCCCGACAAAGTGTTGTTATTTTTCGGGTCGATCCGAAATCCAAGATGGCCGCCACAGCCGCCATCTTGAAAACACATTTTGAACTTCTTCTCAAGTTCTACCGGTGCGATTTGGCTGAAACTTGCATGAAATGATCCTGACATGGTCCCGACAAAGTGTTGTTATTTTTCGGGTCGATCCGAAATCCAAGATGGCCGCCACAGCCGCCATCTTGAAAACACATTTTGAACTTCTTCTCAAGTTCTACCGGTGCGATTTGGCTGAAACTTGCATGAAATGATCCTGACATGGTCCCGACAAAGTGTTGTTATTTTTCGGGTCGATCCGAAATCCAAGATGGCCGCCACAGCCGCCATCTTGAAAACACATTTTGAACTTCTTCTCAAGTTCTACCGGTGCGATTTGGCTGAAACTTGCATGAAATGATCCTGACATGGTCCCGACAAAGTGTTGTTATTTTTCGGGTCGATCCGAAATCCAAGATGGCCGCCACAGCCGCCATCTTGAAAACACATTTTGAACTTCTTCTCAAGTTCTACCGGTGCGATTTGGCTGAAACTTGCATGAAATGATCCTGACATGGTCCCGACAAAGTGTTGTTATTTTTCGGGTCGATCCGAAATCCAAGATGGCCGCCACAGCCGCCATCTTGAAAACACATTTTGAACTTCTTCTCAAGTTCTACCGGTGCGATTTGGCTGAAACTTGCATGAAATGATCCTGACATGGTCCCGACAAAGTGTTGTTATTTTTCGGGTCGATCCGAAATCCAAGATGGCCGCCACAGCCGCCATCTTGAAAACACATTTTGAACTTCTTCTCAAGTTCTACCGGTGCGATTTGGCTGAAACTTGCATGAAATGATCCTGACATGGTCCCGACAAAGTGTTGTTATTTTTCGGGTCGATCCGAAATCCAAGATGGCCGCCACAGCCGCCATCTTGAAAACACATTTTGAACTTCTTCTCAAGTTCTACCGGTGCGATTTGGCTGAAACTTGCATGAAATGATCCTGACATGGTCCCGACAAAGTGTTGTTATTTTTCGGGTCGATCCGAAATCCAAGATGGCCGCCACAGCCGCCATCTTGAAAACACATTTTGAACTTCTTCTCAAGTTCTACCGGTGCGATTTGGCTGAAACTTGCATGAAATGATCCTGACATGGTCCCGACAAAGTGTTGTTATTTTTCGGGTCGATCCGAAATCCAAGATGGCCGCCACAGCCGCCATCTTGAAAACACATTTTGAACTTCTTCTCAAGTTCTACCGGTGCGATTTGGCTGAAACTTGCATGAAATGATCCTGACATGGTCCCGACAAAGTGTTGTTATTTTTCGGGTCGATCCGAAATCCAAGATGGCCGCCACAGCCGCCATCTTGAAAACACATTTTGAACTTCTTCTCAAGTTCTACCGGTGCGATTTGGCTGAAACTTGCATGAAATGATCCTGACATGGTCCCGACAAAGTGTTGTTATTTTTCGGGTCGATCCGAAATCCAAGATGGCCGCCACAGCCGCCATCTTGAAAACACATTTTGAACTTCTTCTCAAGTTCTACCGGTGCGATTTGGCTGAAACTTGCATGAAATGATCCTGACATGGTCCCGACAAAGTGTTGTTATTTTTCGGGTCGATCCGAAATCCAAGATGGCCGCCACAGCCGCCATCTTGAAAACACATTTTGAACTTCTTCTCAAGTTCTACCGGTGCGATTTGGCTGAAACTTGCATGAAATGATCCTGACATGGTCCCGACAAAGTGTTGTTATTTTTCGGGTCGATCCGAAATCCAAGATGGCCGCCACAGCCGCCATCTTGAAAACACATTTTGAACTTCTTCTCAAGTTCTACCGGTGCGATTTGGCTGAAACTTGCATGAAATGATCCTGACATGGTCCCGACAAAGTGTTGTTATTTTTCGGGTCAATCCGAAATCCAAGATGGCCGCCACAGCCGCCATCTTGAAAACACATTTTAAACTTCTTCTCAAGTTCTACCTTTGGGATTTGGCTGAAACTTGCATGAAATTATCCTGACATGGTCCTGAAAAGTTTTGTTATTTTTCGGGTCGATCCTAAATCCAAGATGGCCGCCACAACCGCCATCTTGAAAACACATTTTGAACTTCTTCTCAAGTTCTACCGGTGGGATTTGGCTGAAACTTACATGAAATGATCCTGACATGGTCCCGACAAAGTATTGTTACATCTCTGATTGATCCCAAATCGAAGATGACTACCATGACACTATATCTAAGTAATTTCCTATATGTTAAGGCCCTTGGGCCTCTTGTTTGAAATAAAATTTGTTGTAAGAAATTGAAAATTATCCTGACATGATCCTGACAAAGTGACACTATATATAATTAATTTTACTATTGTCAAGGTAGTCAGATGACCGTTAAGGCCCTTTGGGCCTCTTGTTAAAATTTAAAACCACCAACATTTTGTTGAAAAAATGTTAAAATACCATTGGAAATTCTATGAGTAAAATATGAAATATCAACAAACAGGGCCTGAGAGAAAATATTAAAGTGAGAATCTGCTACGCAGACAACAATGCTTAAATACATCGCATCATGGCAATACATCGATAATACTTTTAGCACATTAAGATTCCATCAAGCTTTTGTGTTTCCAAATTAGCATGCACACCACAAAAAGCTACAAAAGCTTCATATATGATCCTCTTTGTTGAACAGTGAAAACTTTGACTACATACTACATATAAATTTTGAAAAAGATCCCTTCAGTACTTTCTGAGTAATAACGGTAACAAACTTCAACTATCAAAATCCGAGATCAGCCTGTCGGCCATCTTGTTCACCGATCGGTCCCAAAATGCAATATGCACAACTAGGGCCCTAAAGAACCTGCACATGATATTTGACAGAGATCTTTTCAGTACTGATGGCAGCTGGTTGGCATTCTTGTTCACGGATCGGTCGCAAAATGTAAAATGCCCAACTAGGCTTCTAGGGAAACCTGCACATGCAACTTGAAACATATCCCTGCAGTACTTTCTGAGAAATGAAATCGTTAATGTATATGAGGAAAAGTATTGTCCCAGAACCTTGAGGGATCCCTGACGTTACTGGTATCTTATTTGAGTATTTTCCCTCAAGGACTACTGTCTAGGTGCAGTGTGTGAGTACGTATTTGATCCATGTGTTCCCCGTGATTCCGTAATATTTTATATAGTAGGTGTTTGTGTGGGACTTAGTCAAATGTTTTGGCAAAGTCCATTATGATGATGTCTGTGTTTTGATGTTTGCTTGTGCGAGGTCTTGCATATATGAAATTAGTTGAGTTTCACATGATCTGGAGGGTCTAAATTCATGTTGTCAGTCGTATAATATATTGGTGGTCTCCAGACATGTAATAGTTGCACTTGTGATGATGTGTTTCATGAGTTTTGATGTAATGCATGTGAGTGATATGGGTCTGTAGTTTATTGTATTGTATTTATCCCCTTTCTTATATATAGGTGTGAGGTATGCGTGTTTCCAGTCCAGGGGTAGTGTGCCGCTGAGTGTGCCGGTTGATAGAGAGCATGTGAAGATATTTGCTAAGATTGGTGCGGTGATTCAAATTTCTCGTTTAAGATGTTTGTTTTGGTGGTTGTATCTGTGAATAGTTGACCGTTATGTCTGAGTGCTGTTATGTTTGAGTTATCTTTCCTGGTTGTCTTGATGTATGAGAATGGTTTTTGTGTGGAATATTTGTTGTTTTGAAGTGTGTCTGGTTCGTTTATAGGGATGCCCTTTATCATCTGTTCAATGTATTTCAGGTGAGCGTTTCTTATTTGCTTTTTTAATGTTGAATTTGCTGATTTGAACTGAGGTATGAGTTCGTGCGCTGTTCTGGATTTTTTATGAAGACGTCTGCATTTGTTTGAGAGTCTGCATATTTCTTGGGTTATCCATGGGAGTTTATGTTTGTGGGTGATCAGTTTTAGGGGAATGCTTTTTGTAACTGAGGTATCTAGCGTCTGTTTGAAGGCATCCCATAGATCAATTGTTGTGATGTCGTTCATGTTGTCAAAGTATTCAATATTGTAAGGTCTTTCATGATGTTGTCCCAGTTTCCTTTGTTATATAAGAATATATTTCGTGGTTGTTTGTGGATTTTCTTTAGTCTGACATCAATTTTTGTGTATATAATGTGGTGGTCTGCTTTCCCTATTGTATTGTGAATAATAGGTCTCGAACGTGTTTGCCTCTGGTTGGTGCGTTTGTCATTTGTGTTGGTGCATGAACTTCAACAATGTCTAGTAGGTGCTGATGAAGTTTGGGATCTGATTTGCCTGGTTCTATGGCGTTATTTTCTCATTGTATATGTGACAGATTAAAGTCTCCACTGACAAGTTTAAATGTGTTGTTGTTTTGACTTATTCTGTTAAGTGACACTTCTAGTTGTTCTAATTGTAGTTTGCGCCGACAATGATGCTGTGAGAGTTTGACATGATTATGTTAATCCAAATAGATTCATTGTCAGCATTTAATTTTTTTGTTATGTTCTGTGCTGTTTACTACTATGAGTACATCCCCTTGGTTTTGTCCGTGTGTGTTTGGTGTCCTGTCTTTTCTGTATACTGTGATTCATGTAAGGGAAAGTATTCGTGCGATGATATTCCATTGTTTCACCATGTTTCTGTATCTATGATAATGTCTGGTTTGAGTGAGTGGATTATGTGATGTAAATCCTGTTTTTTATATATTGATTGGACATTTATTGTAGCAATGCGTATTGGGGTAGAGAATCTAAAGGTGCTGTTTTCTTGTTTTGAAGGTGAAGAGGATGCTTTAGGTGGCCCTGGAATAGTTAAATCTGTGGTGTTTGATTGGGTGCTGGTGTTTGTATCAGTTAGGCTGGAAAAACGGTTTGTTGAGGTGTTCATGGGTGTGGTGTCAAATATGGTTGATGAAAAGTTTGGCAGGCCACATGTAAGACGGTCGAAGGATACCCCACTGTGGTCGTAGTATTAGAGGAATGATTTATTATTCAATCCTTGGCAGTTGACATGGAACCAAGTACATATATATGTATTACAGGAGTCACAGCATATGGCGCTGGATTTCCATGTGACTGCCTTTCCACACGTACCACAGGGATATCTTGGAACCCTGGGGCTCAGGTTTAACTCTGTATCTGTAGATATTGAGAGGGATAGTATGAAGAGGGAGTGAGGTTGTGTGTTCGTCTGTTTGTTTCTTCTGTTTTGTGTGCGGGTAATGATATTCTGTGCCTGTTTTCGATGTTGTCCATATAATGTAGAGTATAAGTGCTATGGTGAATATTGTGGCTTTGCTTAACATGGTAGACGGGACGACCGGAAGTGGAGAGTTGATTGCGGGAAGTATGATTTGGGTCAGAGAATTTTAGAAGGTTGAGATAGTGGGGTTTGAGGCTCGGAAAAAGCAAATTTGGTTTTACACAGCTTAATTCATCAAAACGTATGGCGCTGTTTTCAATAGATGTCCAAAGAAAACATAATATGTCTAAATCTTTGCCCAGATACGGCAAATATAACTTAAAATTTTCGGCCCGTCGTTTTTTTATATAGTTTGTTTAGGTATTTGATTTCGGCGAAAATTGGTATATCAGGGTTTAGAGGGATGCCGAACCCAATGGTACTAGTTCGAAAGTCTTTCTTGTCAGGTTATTGTAAACTTATGTATGGAATCCTGAGCTAATAATACAAGCTTTTAAGATTCATTTGAAACTTTTATTCAGTGAGTCAGGATGGGTTTCCATCGAACAGTGAATATTATTTGGCCTCAATGCAATGGATTAAATGATATTGGTTTACTCTAGAGAAATAGAAAGCCTGGATGTTTTTACAGTGACTAGGGTCTCGGTTACTTAAATGGCAGGGCCAAGACCTATATTTTACATGCATAAGCATGGAAAATAATTACAAACCCAGGCTCAAAGGAAGTGACTTTAAAATCAGAACTTTGGAAAAAGTTGCCTTTTTTAGAAATCAAAAGCCATTCCCCAAGGCTTGTAACAAAGATCACAAACGTATTGTATTTTAGTGGAATAAAGACAGGGTTTCTTATTGGGCACATACAATAACGTTAATTCCATGGTCACTGGAAGCATTTGTGTTCAGGAACGGTTATTGGCTTGAAATCCTTAGATTAAGAATTCATAACGAATACCAAGCAAGGAAAGGATAAAAATAATGAAAATAAAAATACATGAACTCGTTAAATTCTTAATGTGCAATTTTTAACGTATCATGCGGCTTTGACTCGTTTAAGCATAACTTGTTTTGAGAATTGACACAGCATCAATTATTTAATATTACTAATGTTACAAAAAGTACACAGTGAGATGTCAATGACTGATTATCAATGATCATCACGCACAATACATTGGTATCTTATATATAATGTAACATCGCTGGATGTCAAAACACCTTTCATAAAACCACCAACATAATACAAAAATTTACCAGGTTATGTAAACACATCTATCGCAATTCCAGGGTGTATCAGTGGATGTAAAAACATCTATGGTAATACCAGGCTGTATCAGTTAACTCTATCATCAAAACCTGATACGATTTCTGCTAACCTGATACGTCTTTATCTTGGATATCACGTGACGTCATTTTAACCAATAGGAATACAAGATTCTTGTCTGAGGCAGGATAAAGTCTGGTATTATGATAGAGGTTTTACATCCGCTGATACAGCCTGGTATTATGGTAGATGTTTTTACATCCACTGATACAGTCTGGTATTATGATAGATGTTTTTAGATCCACTGATACAGCCTGGTATTATGATAGATGTTTTTACATCCACTGATACAGCCTGGTATTATGATAGATGTTTTTACATCCACTGATACAGTCTGGTATTATGATATATGTTTTTTCATCCATTGATACAGCCTGGTATTATGATAGATGTTTTTACATCCACTGATGATGTCTGGTATTATGATAGATGTTTTTACATCCATTGATACAGTCTGCTATTATGATAGATGTTTTTACATCCACTGATACAGCCTGGTATTATGATAGATGTTTTTACATCCACTGATGATGTCTGGTATTATGATAAATGTTTTTACATCCACTGATACAGCCTGGTATTATGATAGATGTTTTTACATCCATTGATACAGTCTGGTATTATGATAGATGTTTTTACATCCACTGATACAGTCTGGTATTATGATAGAGATGTTTTTAAATAGGCTGTTACAGTCTGGTATTATGTTTGTACGTGATAATGAGTATTTATCACCTCACAGTGTACTTTTTGGTACATTAGCATTGATAAATAGTTGATCAGTCGAATTCATAATATGTTTAAAAGAACCAAACTATCCGGTCCTCTGTTATACATAATTTACATTTAGCTAGCTGTTCTATGCTAAAGTGCAGGGATATAAATAACCAATCTAATTAAACTTAGTCTAGTAATATACAGTCCAATAGTGATCTAACATTTCTCTGATCTATGTCACCTCATCATTAGCATCACCCCTGCCCAGATTCGGAATATATTGGGACGTTCTCTCGACCACACCGAGGATGTCGTAGGCGACACGCTGCAGTTGGCTAACAATTGGGGTCAGAATGAGGTGACCTCGAACAGAAAAATTTGATCAATCTTTTATTGGAGCTATCGAAGGACATCGTAGTAGATCGACATTAATATTAATAAGTTACTCCAGCAGGTGTTAGTGGTTTTTATTTCTCGTGTTGATCAGTGTGTCCTGGAATATAACGAGAGTGATCAGTTGATATTAACCCCAAGAGTTTTGAGGATAAATTATCTATGTGTAACATGAACTGATGTTTGAGGGAATAATTAATGCTAAAGGAGAAACCCTATTTTCGCTTGCCTTTTGTGAATATAAAACTTTTGATTCGTATCGAAGTGCTCTTAAAGCTAAATCGAAATTCAGTATATGCTGGAAGAATGGAAAACATGCCATTGTTAAAATTACTATATATTTGCCTTAATTGTCATAGTGAAGAATAAAAAAAAGCTTTTCAAATTTATTCACCACTAAAAGTTACCAACATTTAGAGTAACAATACTTACAATGCATAGGTTTTAATTTTACGCAGATATATGAGAGTTAACAATGAATTTTGGCAGTACTGCAGAAATCATTATTTTACGTTTACAGTACAGTTAAATGAGTTTAAATAGCCAGATCATAAAGTCAACTTGTGGTCCACAATTTTATTTCACATTTTACAGTTTTATTAGTAATTGTAAAGTGACTTCTGCAAATATGTTTTTATCTGTACATACGTTGCAAAACATACACAGTGCAAAATTATAATGTTGTAACTAATGTTTAGAAGATATCATACAGTTTTTCTATGATTTTAGTTTAATTCATCACATTTTGTGTGTAAATTTATGTTTTGTTCAAAATTAAGTTGTAACTGCTTTTTTTTTAGTTTGACATGAACACTAGCAAGACATAATACATGACAAATCACGCCGCATTATAATCGTGACAGCATACACATGGTTTTTATGGAACTCAAAGTACAATTGTCGTATGTGTGTCTCTTGATTGACTACGGTGGAAAAAATATAAATGTTGTCTCTCCAATGTATGTACTGGTGACATTATATAAATGTTGGCTCTCTGATGTATTTACTGTTGACATTGTATAAATGTTACCTTTCTCGTGTATGTACTGTTGACATTATATAAATGTTGGCTCTCTGATGTATTTACTGTTGCCATTGTATAAATGTTAGCTCCCTGATGTTGTGCTTTATGATATATGTTTTTACATCCACTGGTAAAGTCTGGTATTATGGTAGATATTTTTACATCCACTTATACAGTCTGGTATTATGATAGATGTTTTACATCCATTGATACAGTCTGGTATTATGATAGATGTTTTTACATCCACTGATACAGTCTGGTATTATGATAGATATTTTTACATCCACTGATGATGTCTGGTATTATGTTTGTACGTGATAATGAAACTTGTCACCTCACAGTGTACTTTGTGGTACATTAGCATTGATAAATAGTTGATCAGTCGAATTCATAATATGTTTAAAAGAACCAAACTATCCGGTTGATAAGTCTGGTATTATGATAGATGTTTTACATCCACTGATACAATCTGGTATTATGATAGATGTTTTACATCCACTGATACAATCTGGTATTATGTTTGTGGTTTTTTTTACATCCAGCGATTTTAAATCATGGATAAGATAGCAATGTACTGTACGTGATAATGAGTCTTCGTCACCTAACTGTGTATTTTTTGTTGCATTAGTATTGATAAATAGTTGATACTGTCTCAAAACCAGTTATGCTTGAACGAGTCAAAGCATCATGACACTAACACATTAACAACTGCACATTTACAAAAAAAAATACTTAGACTGTTAAAGGAGTTCAGGTACAACGTACTCTTTTTAAACTTTCATTGGTTGGCATTCATTTTGAAACTTAATATACTGTAATATAGAGATTGTTTATTGAACATTTGTGTATTTATCTTGTTACAAGATAACTTCCATAAATGAATTGGTAAGTCAAACTTTTTTGATGTGGTTATTGCTAGTTTCATAGTCTCTATGCTCGTCGCAGTGTTAAAGAAATAGTTATTGTCCTTATTTTTTTTCAATTTTCTCGTCAGGTACTTTGAATAAATTTCTTTACTAGTTTTGCAAACTAGTACGGAACCAGATCGTTTTGCTGTCTTGATATCTGACAGTGTGTCGCGTCTACCAAAACAAACTCCATGTCTGTAGTAATTTTTTGTTCCTAGATAGCTGAAAAATCTTAAAATTGTGAACCTAAGTGGGACGAGTTGGTTTTTGCCATACGCTTTGTGATGGAAGAAACTTCTTATGAAAGGTTTGGAAGTGAATGTTGACATTGTGATCAAACAAAAAAGGATTTACTGAAATATCCTATAAAACCTATAATTGATTTACTCACATCTCACATGGCATTTCCCGTATTTGCACTGTAAAGGCATCCTAGACGCAGTTTAAGAGTGTCCTAACAACACGCGATACGTTTACGTTTCTTCTGCGTTTTTTTAATCCTTTTGCACACGACGCACCATGGCGTCAGTATAATTCAGACCCGCGCATCTGAAATTCTGAGTTACGCCATTTAGTGACGTGACAAACATATTAAAGGCAGATATTCACAGTAGTGTAGAACAGTGTGTAATAGTCAACTGATAATTGCATCCCTTTCTGATGCGAGGACATATACAGTTGTTGATAACTTTTTAAATTAATATCCTAAACTGAGCAAGCAATTTAAAACAACAATGGACATGTACAAATGCATTACTAAAAGCAATCGCATGTCATCGACCTGAGATGCAACGTCAAAGGGAAGATTCAGATTGCATAATAGAAAACTTGCGTCATTTGTGTGTGGAAACATACATTTTAAATGCAAGAATTAAGCATTAGATGGTCGTTTTGACCGAAATTCACTCCAATTCAACTTGGACTTGTAAAAGGACGTTCCAAGAACAGAAAGTCTATAACTGTCCATCTATTAAAAAGACGGTATCCATCCAGACAATGTCCCCCACCAGGCTTTCCAGTTCTACTCCTGAGTTCTTACCTTCATTTAAAAGGATATCTCAGCAAAAGGAGTACAGGCCTTGTTTTCGAGACAATAAATAGGTGGGAATCCAATTTCATGGCCAGATTTTATCAATCTGAGCGAATGAATAAGAGTGACACTTCAAGACAAAAGCAACCATTCTTTGATAGAATTGATAGTGATGCTTGGGATGGGTTCTTGCTTCAGTTTAATCGAGCAGCAAAACGAAATGACTGGCAATGTATGGTCAAGCTAGATAGAATCATTAAATGCCAAAGAGGTACCACAGTAAAATGTCTAACAATGCTGCCCACAGAAGAACAAAATAACGTCGAAAATCTGGTAAGGCATTTTCAAAAGAGTTTTAATACGAAATACCAGATGGGACAACAAGGAAGGAACTTGGGGATCTCAGACAAAGATAGGAGACCTGTGATGAACTTTCAGATGAAGCAGGGCGTCTAGCTGCTCTGGCAAACCTTACGAAGGAAATGGACTTGAGGGAAGTGCTAAATGCCGAAGCATTCCTATATGTAAGGGGCCTACTGATTCCAGTGTAGCGTACAAGTAGTTAAACCAGAAGCCAAAATCTGTCCCTGAAGCATTGTACCTGGTTACCATAATTGAGCAAAATTACAAAGCCATGATGGGAAGAGATCTAGAAAGGCGAATGAGACGAGTGACATGGGAGTCTCTTGATAATGAATTCTGCGTAAACACTGTTGCACGTACAAAAACAATTCAGGACGACATTAAGGCATCCCATGAAATGATCGAAAATATGGCTGTCAACGCAATCATCAGGAAAAGCTTGTTTTAAATTAGGCCACAAATAACATTTCATGATTGGTTGCCCAGTGAGGTCATCAAGTCATTGTCAGCAAAGCTCGTCATCGCCATCACTCTCATGTTTCACTTGTGGGGAAACTTATGATACCAGGTAGACCTTGCGCGGACACAGAGTCCCGTCAAGCCAACCTTCCGGAATGGAAATCGAGACCTCAAAGGAAACTGCAGGATAATAGAAAACAATAAAAGATAACTCGCCTACCATCGCTTATCATCCACAATTGTAGAATTAACACAAAACAATAAAAGATAACTCGACTACCAACGCTTCTCATCCACAATTGTAGAACTAACACAAAACATGAAAACACGTTTTCCTTTTGTGTTTTGAAAAAGGCCCAAAGGGCCTGATATCTTCGTGTTAATTTTCAATAAAACTACCTTCACGGAAATGTCAAAATATGTCATCTTTTGTTAAATATTCTACATGTTTTATTCATATATCAATTCAGTAGATCGCATACTTTATATCTGAGTCATTTTGAACGAAAAATGTTGTTTTAATTAAAAATGATTTTAACAAAAAATTTGCACTTTTGGGAAAAAAGGAAAACGAAATATTTCTCTTTGTCATCTCATTTCAACCCTATTAAAGGAGGTGTCCATGGTGTTGACATACATGTGGTAAATTTCTAAGTAATTGGAAGCTCTCGAAAGTCATTCCGTTACACAAAAGTGGTAAGACTTCTGATGTTTCCAACTACAGAACTATTTCCGTACTACCAGTAATCTCTAAAATACTGGAGAGACATGTACATAGCTCTTTTTATAAGTATTTGACTAATCAAGACTTACTCATCTCATCACAATCAGGTGTCCGTGAAAACCATTCATGTGAAACTGATCTTTTGAATATAGTTGATTCTTGGACAAATGAAAGTGATCAAGAAAATATAAATGGAGTTGTCTTCCTTGATTTTAGGAAGGGACTTGACCTAGTTAATTATACTGTGTTACTGGAAAAACTAAAGATTTACCAATGTGATACTATCTCTCTATCCTGTTTTACATCTTACTTAAGTGATAGGTACCAAAATTGTATCACAGGTCATTTATCAGAAGCCTGTAGCATCACTCATGGAGTACCCCAGGATCTATACTGGGACCTCTTTTGATTTTGGTTTTATCAATGATTTACTTCTAGAACAGTTATGTATGCTGACGATTCAACATTGTCGGTTTTTGGAAGAGCAGTGAATTGTATTAGAGAAAAACTCCGGGATGATTTAAAGAATGTTGAAGACTGGTGTGTTGAAAACAAAATGATTGTAAATGTAGATACAAAACTGTAAAACAAAATGTATGAATTTAACAACAAAACAGGAGCGTTGTAAGCTTGGTCAAAATTAACTAAACTTCAGTTTTAATGGTGAAATTATACAACAGGTTGAAACTGAAAAGCTTCTTGGAGTAAAACTGGACCACCATCTTTCTTTTTCTGAACATATAGAATCCATTTTATCAAAAGTCAACAGTGGCTTAGGGCTTTTAAGGCGTATTAAGCAGTACTTTTCCTTCTGTGCAAGACTGAAATACTTTAATTCTTGTGTATTTCCGCATTTTGTGTATTGTTGTACTGTATGGGGAGGATGTAATGATAATATAATGAAAAAACTATGTCTATTACAAAAACTAGCAGCACGCATCATTTTAAATGCCCCCTTTGATACTCCGTCAAAATTAATGTTTCAACAGTTGAAATGGATGCCTATAGACATGTACATAAAATACAAGAAATCTGTATTTACTTTTAAATGTGTAAATAGACGTGTACCCGATTATCTGTGTTGTCGATTCAAATATGTTGATAGTGTTCAGTCTAGAGGAACACGTCAGACTGAACAGAATATTTTGTACATTCCAAGAGACAGGACTCAGTTTTACTCGTGTCATTTTATGATATCAAGCTGTCAAATCTGGAATCAGCTTCCTAAAGATGCGAGATCATTACCTTCTTTGAGCAGTTTTAAAAAGAAAGCAATTAAGCATTTCTGTGATATGTACTTTTATAATTCAAAACGATTTCAATGTATGCTATATTAGCATGTGTATATATGAGGCTTCGGCCTTTAACCTCATTTCAGTACCGTAAGCATGATCTTTGTACTTACTGTGATAATACTGTTTCTATTTATTGTATGTAATATCAATTATTATTCGTCATTGCTTTTTTATGAACAATTTTATCTTTATTCATGATAGTATTATTAATTTTATGAACTAAAATGTTTTGTATAGATGCTTATATTATTATGTAATTTGTAACTAATACTTTTACTAATCCTGAGGACCCTGAGGGAGATTAGCTCTTGGCTAAATCAGGTTTCTATCCTGCGTATAGAAAGTTTATTGCTATTGTTATTCATTAAAAATACTCTCCGGACATTCTTTGTCTATGTGTAAATTAGTTTCAAAATTAAAAAAAAAAACCCACAAAAAACAGCTCAATAAGCATTCTCAATAAGTGCAAAAAATTTCAATAAATTTCGAGAGTGCAGAATACGAGGGGTGTTTCGCAGGCCATACCCTCAATGTTGGTTTACGAATAATATAAGCAGTAATTACCTTCCCTGACGACCTCTGATGGCGATGAGGCTAGGAGACCGTAAACTGTTTTGACAGAAGTGGATCTCCCTGGTGTGTTCAACCCATTAAGTATTAAATAGTTTGGGAGCCAGTATAAACTTTTTATCAATAGTAAGGAATACATAGACAGAGTAAGATGTCAATGATCGATTATCAATATCAACATCTACGTTGATATGCATAATGTAAAGTTGCTGGAGGTAAAAAAACACCTTTTATAATACCCGGCTGTATCAGTGGATGTAAAAACACCTATCATAATTCCAGACTGTATCAGTGGATAGGATGTAAAAAATATCTATCATAATACCAGGCTGTATCAGTGGATGGGATGTAAAAACATATTTCATAATACCAGGCTGTATCAATGGATGTAAAAACATCTATCATAATACCAGGCTGTATCAATGGATGTAAAAACATATATCATAATACCAGTCTGTATCAGTTGATGTAAAAACATCTATCATAATACCCGGCTGTATCAATGGATGTAAAAACATATATCATAATACCAGTCTGTATCAGTTGATGTAAAAACATCTATCATAATACCAGGCTGCATCAGTTGATATAAAAACATCTATCATAATACCAGACAAAATCAGTGGATATTAAAAACATCTATCATAATACCAGACTGTATCAGTGGACGTAAAAACATCTATCATAATACCTGGCTGTATCAGTGGATGTAAAAACATCTATCATAATACCAGACTGTATCAGTGGATATTAAAAACATATATCGTAATACCAGACTGTATCTATCAGTGGATGTAAAAAAAATCTATTATAATACCAGACTGTGTCAGTGGTTGTAAAAACATCTATCATAATACCAGACTGTATCAGTGGATATTAAAAAAAATATATCGCAATACCAGACTGTATCAGTGGATATAAAAAAAACATCTATTATAATACCAGACTGTGTCAGTGATTGTAAAAAAACATCTATCAAAATACCAGACTGTATCAGTGTATGTAAAAAAAATATCTAATAATGAAGACGAAGAAGATATTTGGTATGTTGGAAGAATTGTGGCTGAGTCTGATGGTATTTACAAGCATTGTAAAAGGTACATATATGCGTTTCTTTTATTTCGACCACAATCACCTTATGCTTGTAACATACCGAAAAGCTGATAAGTTTTTTTTGTCATTTACATAAATGTTATAAACTATTTAAAAGATATAAGAAATAATGATAATGTATTTACAAATAACAGTAAATCACTCTATCTTTTTCAACGATTTCGATATAAAAAATGAAAGGGGATGTTCAATCTAATGTTAAAAATTTCAGTGCCCACAACGCAATTTTCTTTTATTTTTACATATTGAAAGTACTGCTAGTTATCCCTCTCAAATAACCCCCTATTTTTTTTCTTTTCGTGAATCTCTGATACTTTATGGCACCAGATGAACTTTATTCTTGCATCATTTGCATTTTATAAAATTATGTCCCTGTGGAATTGTTTGACAGTAAGTTTTAACTTTGTTTTTAAAAAATTCACGGAAACTCTCGATTTCCGGAAAATATCATATGACCCGATCGATATAGGCTATTAGCCTATGTACGAAACGCTTCGGTAATTGTCGTGACCCGAGCGACTTCGCACGGGAAAACAGAAACAACCTCCCCATCTCATCTCATCAGTCCAACATCATTGGGAAGCCACAAACGGCTTGTAAAGATGTATAGTGATATTTACAATAATGGTAAAATATTTAAAGTGATTGCTTAAAATCCTTAATAGTATGTCCTAGGTATATGTATACTATACTGTCTTTCCTAGGTTGATGGTGAAAATTTCGTGGCGTGGTTTTTCCAGTGCTTGTTTAGCCTATTTTTGAAAATATTCAGGTTTTCAGCATTGACCACATCAACAGGGAGAGAATTCCAGGACTCCACTATCCTGTTACTGAAAACATTTCTTGCCGAGTTGAGACGAAAGGGTTTCTTGTAGAGTTTTTTTATTATGACCTCTTGTACCTGTTGTCTCATTGGAGTACACATGTTCTCACTGGTAACAATATCGATTTTGTTGATAATTTTGAAGGTCTCCACCATATCGGCCCTCAGTCTTCTATATTCAAGTGTTGGGATACCCAGTGTCTTCAATCGGTCCGGATAGGAGAGATCTTTGAGGTTTACTAGTCTTTTTGTGCCTCTTCGTTGGACGTTTTCGATGGTATTTATATCTTTTTTAATCCAGAGAGACCAAACGACAGAACAGTATTCCAAATGAGGTCTAACCAGAGTCTTATACAGTGTTTTAAAAGTTTGGTTGTCAAGATACGTGAATGTTCTAAAAATGATACCCATGATTTGGTTTCCCTTTGTTGAAGCTTTATTCACTTGATTTGTAAACTTCAGGGTATTATCTATTGTGACTCCCAGATCTTTTTCACTGTTGGTTTTCCCAAGTCGTATTCTGTTGTCGCCGTCCTTTATGGTGTATTGTCTGTTAATGGGGATATTTCCAATTTCCATATGCTTGCATTTTTCTTTATTTAGTTTCATTAACCAGAGACAAACAGGTTAGAGGCTGTAGAAAATGTGTAGGCCTATACACAGGGACCTGGCATGAACTTCTAACTACAAATATATATATGTATTAAAGTATCAAAAAATTAAGATATGCGTCACTGATATATAGAGCCCGTTTATTAAAACAAACCCGGATTAAAAATTATGTCCGTTTTTCTCTACCGTAGAGTTCATTCCACTGTTTGTTAGCTATTTGTGCCAGGTCCCCGTAGGCCTATAAACGAAACATTTTCGGTAATTGTCGGTTTTGCAAGTGAAAATGGCAGGTATGTTTACAGACGATTTTTGATCGTTCGATATCATAGGTTTATCTGCATGGACTAATGTCATAAAACACGTCATTCATCTTTATTCAAGGTCATTGGTTCAATGTTCGATCATTGTATATGTTTGTGATTACAAAACAAGAATGAACAGTTACGTACATTGGCCTTCAAAGTTATATGTGCCGTAACTGGGCGATAATTTTGACATGCTATTTTTTCATCATTAATTTATTAAAACCCATAAGGTTTGATGAATAAAGCTGTATAAACCATTAAAATGGCTCGAGATGACTTACAAACATTAGTTATAACACAGAAATTTTGTACTAAAAAATTGTTGTTTTTATGCCTTAAATATGTTTAAATGAATGCATACCTGCAAAAGTCACGTTATAATTACTACAAACATTGTTAAAATGTGTAATGAAATTGTAGACCAAAATTTGGCTTCATGGTCTCACCGTATGTACTCATTTCACTTCACTATTGATGTAAATAAATGATTTTTGGCAGTACTGCCAGAAATCATTTTCAGCTCTAATTTGTACATGTAAAATTAAAACTTATGCATTGAAAGCACTGTAATTTTAAAAAAGTTGGTAATTTTTGGTGATGAATAACATTTTAATAGCTCATCTTGATTCGTGAGTATGAAAGATACGGCACATATAACTTTAAGTGATAACGGACATTATGGTACTGGTTCGAACGCTTTCCTTGGCATGCTAATGAATTAATTGCTTCTGATTGGTCATTATCTAGATATTGTCAGATTAAGGTGAAAATTGGTAGTGCGTTTATAAAAGGTTTTGAGTGATTCCGAATGTAATAGTACGACAACGGGATATTTGGAGGGAGGGGGGCTTTTGTAATGTTAACCCATTAAGCATTGGTTGTCATATTTGACATGCATTGGTGTGTACATAGACAATGTAAATATTTACACTCGTTTATTTCGATTCTGTAATGTTTAAAACAATTCAATTCAACTTAACCAATTTCACAACAATGTTCTAAATGGAGGTATATTGTATCCGGTACAATATTTCAATTTGTTAGAACTTATTTTTAATAGGATATAAACGATTTAGACGACATATCAAATATCTGTAACCATAATAAATGTATGTCAACTAAGTGTATACTAATGTATTATTAAAATACAAATGGACCATGGGAGATGCTCATGGAGAACCTCTGATTCATTATTCACATTATTTACACCCCGCTAATTCAATAAATGCCATGTAATTATTCTAATTGAGCAAGATATTTGCATATTATAGACTTAGGCATTATGGATTAGATGGGTTTGGGGAGGGGAAGCAGTTGGGAGTGAGGGGGAGTTCTATTTTTAAAACTTTAAAACACCAATAAATGTTTTTACTTATTTCATTCAAATAACATGGGAGATACTATAGTATTTTGAGTAAAACATGATATATTAACAGGGCTCTGAAAGAATCGATGTATAATCACGTGAGGGTAAAAAATATACGACTCTGGAACCTTTTATCGACTTTTCAGCAAATAGAATTCCAAATGAAAAAAGAAATAGATATAAAATACATTTACAAATATATATGTAAGACAAAAACCAATATTTTATAAGTTATGGCTGTAATGTTATCTATTGTTATAGCTTGATATATAGTACTACATGTACTGTGGAATAGTAACCCTTTCCTGTGGAATAGTTTGTAAAGTATTCCACTGCAAAGGGTAACTATTCCACAGATGAAGGTAAAATTACTGTGAACATAACTAAATTTAAATAGATATCGAGAAAAAATATAACAAAAACGCCTAAAATTACATTGAAGCGTTAAGCGATTCCAGAATTCGAAGCGACAACAATCGTTTTTTTTATATTAAAGATAAATCCTCTGTCCTTATGATGTTTATGTATTACAATCATTTTTGGTACAAAATTTTCATTGTTTCGTTCCAAAATACTTTGCTTCATTTCTTACACAAACACTATATCCATAATCCGTAAATGAATTTACTCTAATAAATCCAGAAAAGGGAGTAGGTAGTTTTCATAAATGTATATATTCAGATGGAATTCCCTGATATATCGGCCTAATTTTCTGTTAAAACGAAATAACAGATGCTTGATGTGTTTCTTTGTTTTATTTCCATTTGTTTATTTTTTTTTTAAATTTTCATCAAAATCGGATTGTATTCCGTAAAAAGTGCATCCATCAAACAAATTTACATTCCATCACATTTAAAAAAGAAAATAACTCCCAAAGAATGCTTTCATTTAAACATATTCTAATACCACGTGATTTCAATTTTCTGTATACATGTATAATACTTACAGCACGTTTTGATTCCATCAAGCTTTTGTGTTTCCAAATTAACCTTGCATTCCGCAAAATGGGCTTCTTTACTAATTTAAAATAACTATGCAGAGTTTCAAATATGATCCTCTACGTTGAACAGTGAAAAATAAACTGAGTTAATGCTTCAGTGTGAGTACCGTGTAGTGCTTGTGCATGGATCTTTCAAAAAGGTTTATTCAAATCATGATGCTTTCTTAGTGATTTCAATGTTTAGATAGGTAGTACGGGTTCACCTAGATCCTTGGAATAGTTCAAAGTACCGGTGGTATTCGGCACCATCTTTTATTTATTAGTTTATATTGGTTAAGACATGATTCAGAGATATTAAACACACATATATACACAAACTTCAGGTCACCCAGTCCGATGTCTGTCCGTCCGAATGGACTTGTTTCTAAGATATTAAAAGTGGAACTTTCGTATAGCAACTAGCATGCATCCTTAGTAAGATTTTCAAATAGTTATGGAACTTTGTTTCAGAAGCACGACACGAAGATATCGTTCAGAGGAAATTTGGTATCGTAAGGGATGCTAACATTACAAACAGTATGGACACGTTGTCTGAACAACAAAATACACACACACATATGAGATGTACGTCACTCTGTGTACAGCTAGGCTGTGAATGTGCGTCATATGTATACGATGACGTTATTGGAACATGTCACATGTTTCGTAATACTTTACCAAACGGGACGGGACAAACGATTGGATATAACAAACTTTCAGGTATGCTCCTATATGTCACTGCTACGGAAAATGTTTCAGTATCAACAGGATGTAGAAGTCGATTGGATTTAGCGTCTGACGTTGACCAACACATTGAAAAATCAATCTGCAAGTAAATGTGAATTTTTAACCGATTTGTTGCGGCCTGTATAAATATTTGTTTTGACGATTTGATGATCTATACTGGTGTTTTGTAATTTTGATAATAAAGATATGATAACACTGTTCAGGTAATACTTTGCGATTCATATACAGACACTGTTCAACAGTACATAATTTATTGTGACTTTATGCATCAAGCTAAGAGTTAATGACCTTCACTGACCTTTTTGACCTTTGCATTTTCTGTCTAGAGTGCGCATCACCTCGACAAATCACGAATGCTACCTTAAAGAACTACACAGGATGCATTGCTACATACAGCTGTAACTTTGGCTACATCACATTTCCGTCGGGTGCCTCAAACGTGATCACGTGTCAAGAGAACGAAACTTGAGCACCGAGTGACTACACATGTGCTGAGATACGTAAGCATTACTTTTTCTGAAATTTACTTTTATCTGTAAACAGAATAGCGAATTCAGTAAACAGAATAGCGAATTCAGTAAACAGAATAGCGAATTCTGTAAACAGAATAGCGAATTCAGTAAACAGAATAGCGAATTAACATTTATGTTTATTAATGCAATTTTTGTGTAAAACAATTTGATACAATTCAAAAAAATGAAACGTCTTTTTCATTTAATAATCGAAACCACATTTTTTTCAAATAGCTGAATAAGATTAATCTTACTTAATTGGATGTTTTTGGTATTACAAACTGATTAGATATTCATAAACATTTCCTAACGTGCCTAGATGTCTACAGCGGCGTATAAGGGTCACTATATATTTATTATTTATCTTGTAAGAACAACGTAACTTAAATATATCTTCTACGAACAACTTAGTACAAGTTAATCTTAAACGTACAAGTTATTATCTTGTTCGTACACGATACTAAGTAGTACGTACAAGATATTAAATTATACGTACAAAATACTTAGTTGTACGTACAAGATATTAAGTTATACGTACAAAATACTAAGTTGTACGTACAAGATATTAAGTTATACGTACAAAATACTAAGTTGTACGTACAAGATAAATAACAGTGGCTCTAATACGCCGCCGTAGATGTATTCCTACAGTAAGTCCTATTTTCATTTCTATCTTCGTCAACAAACGGTCACCAATAGCGCACCGATGACAACTGGTACTTTAGAAATAGTCCAATGACCTTTTAAAGATGGAAATCCGTACTACAAAATACAACACGTTAAGCATTTTAACAAAGCAGTATGTAAACATATTGAGCAGTGACGACTTTATTTTGATTTATTTATGTATATTGGGTTGTCTGATGATTTATTTATGTATATTGGGTTGTCTGATGATTTATTTATGTATATTGGGTTATCTGATGATTTATTTATGTATATTGGGTTGTCTGATGATTTATTTATGTATATTGGGTTGTCTGATGATTTATTTATGTATATTGGGTTGTCTGATGATTTATTTATGTATATTGGGTGGTCTGATGATTTATTTATGTATATTGGGTTGTCTGATGTTGTGGTGGAACTCTTGTTAGCATTACAAAGGGAGGAGTTAACATTTGGAAAATTTCCTGGGGAAAAAAATTAGCGTAACCTTAGAAGTACATTTATAAGGAAAATTTAAAGGCATCCTGATATTTTTGGGGGGAAAGAAGAGAAAGAAAATGCAACGTACCCAATCGAAGAATCTAACATTTCGTTTCCTAATGTTAGTTTTAAGATGTTTGCAATTCCTCTGGGTTGCGATGTGGTGCAGTTGCCAGGTACTGATCGCTGATGGGTAAGGTTGTCTTTATCTCCCAAGTCTGACACGTTCTTTAATAACACTGTCAATACCCAATAGGTAAATAATCGAACACATCCCTCTTAAAGTGCCCTCTGAATATCCCAATGGAACGATAACTTTGTAAAGGAGTAAAAACCAATGTTCTTACTGCAGCCTGTCCACAACCGCCACCACTTACGAATGGACGTGCTAGTGTGCCTTCGCTCAACGTAGGGGCAATCACGACATATTCATGTAACACTTACTACCAAAACGCTGGAGGGTCGGTAACCAAGAGAACCTGTGAATTAGGCGGGACATGGTCGACAGATTTCGACATGGTCTGTAAGTAAACATATGGACACGTATTCCCTCTTTATATATTACATAGTTACCTCCCTTGCGGGTAAATAACCATTGGAACGTGATTTTTGTTAGCGAAATTCAAGTATTTCTCTCAGAAGAAGGACGTTACTCTCGCAAACACATGACGTCACAACCAATATCTACATACAAAGGCAGATGATTTGTAATATGCAAAGACGGAACATGGCATTTCGTAGAGGAAAAATAATTTTATCATTATAAGAACATATATGTAATGCAGAATTCACAAATTTCTTTCCAGGTACCCCGAAGGACGTATGTAATAGTTGTGTAGAAGTGTTTGTCAAATATCATTGGTTTTAGTTCATGGTCTACAAACTTGTTCTCATGTGGATCGGGAATCCTTATGAGAAACTAATGAACTGCCCTTTTGCGTTCACAGGAAAAAGTGTTGAATTAGCAATGCAGTCTACTGAACAGCTTTTAAAGTCACTGACACGTACGTCATGAAAGTCTGACATCATAAATAATAAAACAAAATAATAAATATTATATAAACAACCTGTCTATGTATACACACCTCATGCCAATATATAGTATACAAACTATATGTCTATGTATACACACCTCATGTCAGTATATAGTATACAAACTATATGTCTATGTATACACACCTCATGTCAATATATAGAATACAAACTATTTGTCTATGTATACACACCTCCTGTCAATATAGTATACACACTACCTGTCTATGTATACACGCCTCATGTCAATATCTAGTATACAAACTATTGGTCTATGTATACACACCTCATGTCAATATATAGTATACAAACTACCTGTCTATGTATACATACCTCATGTCAATATAGAGTATACAAACTACCTGTCTATGTATACACACCTCATGTCAATATATAGTATACAAACTATTTGTCTATGTATACATACCTCATGTCAATATAGAATATACAAACTACCTGTCTATGTATACACACCTCATGTCAATATAGAGGATACAAACTATTTGTCTATGTATACATACCTCATGTCAATATAGAGTATACAAACTATTTGTCTATGTATACATACCTCATGTCAATATAGAGTATACAAACTATTTGTCTATGTATACATACCTCATTTCAATATATAGTATACAAACTATTTGTCTATGTATACATAAATCATGTCAATATGTAGTATACAAACTACGGGTCTTTGTATACATACCTCGTATGTATACATAGACAAATAGTTTGTATACTATATATTGACATGAGGTATGTATACATAGACAGGTAGTTTGTATACTATATATTGACATGAGGTGTGTATACATAGACAAATAGTTTGTATACTATATATTGACATGAGGTATGTATACATAGACCTGTAGTTTGTATACCTATATTGACATGAGGTATGTATACATAGACAAATAGTTTGTATACTATATATTGACAATGAGGTATGTATACATAGACAGGTAGTTTGTATACTATATATTGACATGAGGTGTGTATACATAGACCTGTAGTTTGTATACTACATATTGACATGAGGTGTGTATACATAGACAGGTAGTTTGTATACTATATATTGACATGAGGTATGTATACATAGACAGGTAGTTTGTATACTACATATTGACATGAGGTGTGTATACATAGACAGGTAGTTTGTATACTACATATTGACATGAGGTGTGTATACATAGACAGGTAGTTTGTATACTATATATTGACATGAGGTATGTATACATAGACAGGTAGTTTGTATACTATATATTGACATGAGGTGTGTATACATAGACAGGTAGTTTGTATACTACATATTGACATGAGGTGTGTATACATAGACAGGTAGTTTGTATACTACATATTGACATGAGGTGTGTATACATAGACAGGTAGTTTGTATACTATATATTGACATGAGGTATGTATACATAGACAGGTAGTTTGTATACTATATATTGACATGAGGTGTGTATACATAGACCTGTAGTTTGTATACTACATATTGACATGAGGTGTGTATACATAGACAAATAGTTTGTATACTACATATTGACATGAGGTATGTATACATAGACAAATAGTTTTATACTATATATTGACATGAGGTATGTATACATAGACAGGTAGTTTGTATATTATATATTGACATGAGGTGTGTATACATAGACAGGTAGTTTGTATACTATATATTGACATGAGGTATGTATACATAGACCTGTAGTTTGTATACTATATATTGACATGAGGTGTGTATACATAGACAAATAGTTTGTATACTATATATTGACATGAGGTATGTATACATAGACCGGTAGTTTGTATACTATATATTGACATGAGGTGTGTATACATAGACAGGTAGTTTGTATACTATATATTGACCTGAGGTGTGTATACATAGACAAATAGTTTGTATACTATATATTGACATGAGGTGTGTATACATAGACAGGTAGTTTGTATACTATATATTGACATGAGGTGTGTATACATAGACCTGTAGTTTGTTTACTATATTGACATGAAGTATGTATAGATTAGACAAATAGTTTGTATACTATATAATTGACATGAGGTTATGTATACAATAGACAAATAGTTGTATATCTATAATTGACACGAGGTGTGTTTAGATAGAAAAATATTTTGTATACTATATTGACATGAGGTGTGTGTACATAGACAGGTAGTTTGTATACTATATATTGACATGAGGTGTGTATACATAGACAAATAGTTTGTATACTATATATTGACATGAGGTGTGTATACATAGACAAATAGTTTGTATACTATATTGACATGAGGTGTGTATACATAGACAAATAGTTTGTATACTATATATTGACATGAGGTGTGTATACATAGCAGGTAGTTTGTATACTATATATTGACATGAGTTGTTGTATACATTAGACAGGTTAATTATACTCTATTTTTGACATGAGTGTTAATCATAACAAATTAGTTGTTATACTAATATGACATGAGGTGTGTATACATAGACAGGTAGTTTGTATACTCTATATTGACATGAGGTGTGTATACATAGACAAATAGTTTGTATACTAATATATTGACATGAGGTGTGTATACATAGACAAATAGTTTGTTACTACTATATTGACATGAGGTGTGTATACAATAGACAAATAGTTTGTATACTCTAACATATTGACATGAGGTTGTGTAATACATAGACAAATAGTTTGTATACTATATATTGACATGAGGGTGTGTATACATAGACAAATAGTTTGTATACTTATATTGACATGAGGTGTGTTATACATAGACAAATAGTTTGTATACTATTATATTTGAAATG
>SAYR01073332.1:992359-1077377 GCA_004382745.1 Argopecten irradians irradians | reverse complement strand
TAAATGCCGGTCAAAAGTTGGAGGAGCTTACTCAATTGAACAGCGAAAGATGACTCTTCACGTAAGGTAGAATTATTCATCCACGACGACAATAAAGTTCACTATTTCATTGTAAAATAAACATGACAAATAAAGTAAATTTCAGAGATAGTCTTATTTAATCCGATCAAGAACTTTAAATATATATTGAATTTTGCTAAAAGTTAATATATAGCGTAATAACATAAAGAATTTGTACTCGGCCACATTTGTGAACTCGGTGAACGTTTTTGAGCAGCGATGCGAACCTGACGCACGCTTACACACTGGAGTTTGCCGAATTGTCAAAACACCGATATTCAAGTAGCTCAACGTGTTTGAGATTGTCGTCTGACCTGACGATATTACATCGTTGGGAGCCATGTGATTATATAATCTACGCTTAGATCTATCGCCATCTACAGACGGAACATTTTCAACTTTTGTTCGATGGGTACAATGTATTTGTGTGACGCGCAACTGGCAATACGTGGATTACTAGCAGTGCATGTTTTATAATACACATGATTGAATCTCAAAGAACAAAGACAAGAGGATATGTTTTTATAACTGACCTCTGTCAGAAGGTGCTCACGCCCGTCCAACCAAAAGACGCGATCGTAGGATGAACACAGACACAGAGGTAATGTTTACATTTGACAGTACTGCCACGTCGCCCCGGTCGGGATATTTCCCGTTTCTTTATACAATTGTTAATTTAAAAAAATGTTAGCATCATATAGAAATATAAAACATATATATATTGTTTACATCTTCCCAAAATTCTATGAAAAACAACAATATACATGTAAGTTGTTGTCAAAATGTAAACAAAGCCATGTGTTTCTTTTAAAAAAGTAGCCCTTTACGTTGCATAGAACATTTTTATACGCAAGTTCAAAGTTCAATGTTACCATGCAGTTATGGTTATCATTGATGTATGGATATTAGTTATCATTGATGTATGGATACTGGTTATCATTGATGTATGGATACTGGTAATCATTGATGTATGGATACTAGTTATCATTGATGTATGGATACTAGTTATCACTTATGTATGGATACTAGTTATCATTGATGTATGGATACTAGTTATCATTGATGTATGGATACTAGTTATCATTGATGTATGGATACTAGTTATCATTGATGTATGGATACTAGTTATCATTGATGTATGGATACTAGTTATCATTGATGTATGGGTACTAGTTATCATTGATGTATGGGTACTAGTTATCATTGGTGTATGGATACTAGTTATCTCTTATGTATGGATACTGGTTATCATTGATGTATGTATATTATTTATCATTGCTACATAGATATTATCTATCATTGATGTATGGATACTGGTTATCATTGCGGTATGAATACTTGTTATCATTGAGGAACACGTATAGTCAATCCATTTCACAAATCATTTTTAAAAAATTAAAAATGAAGAAAACGCTCTAAAGGAGGAATTTTAACGGTTGCTAGTTTTAAAACCAAATCTAGAGATGAAATCATATTTTGTTATCAAGTAACCGGACATCTCACCCAAAAATGAAATACAAAGACAAGTAAGTAAAACTATGGAATCAAAACGCCTTTGGTCATCATCCAACTGTTCAAGAATGAAAGGAAAAATCGTTCTGACTCCAGCGTACTTATCTGAGCAAAACTATTATTTAACAACACCGACATAATCATGTGTTCTTTTGTACACGAGAAATGAATAAAGTTTCATAATATGGAAACATAATTTATTCTTAAATCAACGCATTTCTGAACTCATCATCTTTTTCTATAGGCCTTAAATCCATACGCATTTCTGAACTCATCATCTTTTTCTATAGGCCTTAAAATCCATACGCATTTCTGAACTCATCATCTTTTTCTATAGCGGCTTTTATTGAATAAATACGTCAAATTCAAATGACGATTTTATAGCATCAATCTGATTGAAATACAGATCCTTATAACCACTCCGTTTAATAGTGATAATAAGGATCTGTATTTTAATCAGATTGTTATAGCATAAAATATAAATAAAAAAGTCGTATGAGTGTAAATATAGGGATTTGATTTCGCTTTTATGTTAACAATGCTGTATGGAGCAATTCCTCTAAGAATATATTCAAAATGGGGCGCTAATGCGCCCCATAGAATATATTCTTAGAGGAATTGCTCCATACAAGCATGGTAAACATAAAAGCGCAATCCAATACCTATGTGTTATACAGTTGTCTTACTATACATTGGTGATCATAAGGTTTAAAGTCTACACTTTTATTGAATTTCGTGATAGAGCTTGTTTAAACAATGGTATATATTTTACCGAATTCCGTATAGCTAGGAATAATCGCTTTCGGTAGAGACGAAACTGAAAACAATAAGCCCAAGGGCCTTAACGGTCATCTGATTACCTTTGCAATAATCATATGGAACATTAATTAGATATAGTCTCATGGTAGCCATCTTCAATTTGGGATCAACCAAACATGTAACAACACTTTGTCGGGACCATGTCAGGATCATTTCATGGAAGTTTCAGCCAAATTGCACCGGTAGAACTTGAGAAGAAGTTCAAAATGTATTTTCAAGATGGCGGCTGTGGCGGCCATCTTGGATTTCAGATGCACCCGAAAAATAACAACACTTTGTCGGGACCATGTCGGGATCATTTCATGCAAGTTTCAGCCAAATCACACCAGTAAAACATGAGAAGAAATTCAAAATGTGTTTTCAAGATGGCGGCTGAGGCGGCAATCTTGGATTTCGGATCGACCCCAAAAATAACAACACTTGGTCGGGACCATGTCAGGATCATTTCATCTAAATTTGATCTATGGAAAATATTAGTGTTTAGTTCAAATTTTCGCGGGGTTTTAATTTCGCGTATTCACTCTCGAATAGCTAGCTTATTTGTATATCTTCATATTGAGGTTGTTGCGCATAGAAACGGAAATGTTGTTTTACCATCCGCTCTATTGCCGGTTGGCTACGGACAAGAATTTAGATCTATATACAGGTATAAATGCTTTCAAAGCGCATTGCCCTTATTTTTTACATAACCAAATGAGTTATTTACTTTCAATTCCAAAACTTTTATAGATATCTATTGCCGTACCTGTATGCTGGGACCGGTGAAACATGCCAGGTGGTCCCTCGAAGTTATCTATGGATGGCCCTAAAAGAGATTGCAAAATTATTTGTTCTTATAATCGTCTGGCAGGAAAAACACCTTGTTAACTTTACATAAAGTTTTAATTGAAGGGTTTGAGTCGAAATGCGGCATCCCGATTGGTAAGAAATGTTACCATATTGAAGTAACTATATAACCATCGATACTTCTTTGATAAACACATTTCCTGCCAGATGGTAATGAGAACAAATGTGAAACAACATCATAACAACATGGTAATTACCAATGACATTTTATATAGTACTTTAAGTTGTTTTCACAGTTTCCGCTAGTCCTGTTCTTACTCCTATTTGTGCCCGACTCTTACTAACCCCTCGGACCCCCGTCCGGGGATGTTCTCTTGTAACGGAGTCACTCCGGATCTCCTCTGTCGGGGAATACACCGTCCCAGGGACGTTGACTTATTCCCTACATTCTGAAGACTGTTTCTCCCCGCACTTCTTCTACTTAGAAATAAAACCTCATTATATCTAACTCACTTACACCTATTCAGCCCCGCCCATTCGTGCATATATCATAAAGACATATGCGGCCTAAAATATCTAATTCCCATTTACCCCGAACCTTAAAGGTAAAAAGGCACGTCAGGGTCTGCCATCTTGTGTATCATCTCACAAGCTGACAGACTAGAATCAGACATGTAGTAGAGACAAAGGAATAATCAAGTCAAATTTTAGTGATTTCGTTATCAATATTATACAGAATGGTAGCCAGTCTAGTCTATACCTTTCAATATATTGTTGTTTGTATTTTCCCAAATGTACTTCTATTATACCTACATATTAAATTGAATACCTTACAGTTTCCTATACTAATTATCACCTATTTTGTTACACAAATACATTTGTAAGAGTCTGCTGCACAGATTCATTTTTAATAAGTTACCAGAGGCAATTTGGATTTTAACTCTGAGCCTATTTCTTTGGGACACAAAAGTATTTATGTAAAACATTATTCCAGGTTATAAGGTAAACAACACAAAGATGATTTTTTTGGAGTATGAAATATTATACATGAAATACCTGATTCATACCCGTCGGAAAATTCAGTAGAATCATCGTCTTCATCTCCACATAGCATCTACAAATATGATTAATTTGGCATACATGTATTTAACATAGAAAATGCTGCAAACTTGTAGTTTATTCGCGGGATTAAATTTCAGTATATCCAGGGTCAACCATCGAACACTTAAATACCCGTAAATACAACTGATTGATATACAGATACATTTTGTACTTGTCCCCTTGTTGGATGGTGTCAGATCCTTTAGTAAACGCAGTGAGAATAAGGATCGGTGTTTTAGTAAGATTAATATCTCAGTTTTTACATTTTCAAGAATCTACACAATCAGTTTTATCATCATCATCAGCAGGAGCAGCAGCTGCAGCAGCAGCATCACCAGCAGCATCACTGATCATTCATTATCAATC
The DNA here is from genome assembly GCA_004382745.1 of Argopecten irradians irradians. Classification (NCBI taxonomy): domain Eukaryota; kingdom Metazoa; phylum Mollusca; class Bivalvia; order Pectinida; family Pectinidae; genus Argopecten; species Argopecten irradians. The sequence continues at coordinate 1,072,733 of SAYR01073332.1, read as the reverse complement.
AACATCTATTAACTTCTTCTATGAAATTAAAGTGAACATATGATATGAAATTTTATTAATGCATTTTCTGCACGTTGCTATATCAATTAATAACGCCATTAAGCCTCAACATACTTATACGATTAGCTTTGTTGTGCTCTTTGGGCGAGAAGACTACGTACACGGAAATAATTCTGACAGATTTTCAAATTATTTCGTCCCCTGAAAGTCACTGTCAAAATTTTGCCAGCAGAAATTTGATTGGCCATTTTCAAAGGTCACCTTGACATGACCCCGAACGGTATTTACTCAGATCCTCTTATCCAACGTAGTGATAATAAGGATCTATATTTACACTTGGCAAGCTTGTTCACTATACGCAAATACTAGCCGATTTTGTTACCATAACTGCATGGTAACATTGAACTTTGAACTTGCGTATGAAAATGATCTATGCAACGTAAAGGGACTACTTTAAAAAAAAAAAAAGAAACACATGGCTTTGTTTACATTTTGACGCAACTTTACGTGTATATTAATGTTTTTCATAGAATTTTGGGAAAAAAACCCAATACATATGTGTTTTGTATTTATATATGATACAAACATTATTTTAAATTAACAATTGTATAAAGAAACGGGAAAAAATAATCCGACAGAGGTCGTTTATAAACATAGCCTCTTGTCTTTGTTCTTTGAGAATTTAATCATGTGTATTATAAAACATGCACCGCTAGTAATCCACGTGTTGAGGGATCAACCAACTAAATGAAAAAAGACCTTCGAAATGGCCCCTGTGTATACAAGATTGAGTTCAGGATAGAATTTTAACCCGGCCGCTGATTGGCTGGCTAATTATGAATTTCAAAAGTAAAAATGTTTTCTGACAGGTAATTATTCCTAGATAACCATGATATGAATTTGGAAATTCATATTGAGATTTAGGTTCAAAATATCAACTTTGATAATGAATAGGTAAAAGCATTAGAATTTCAGGATTTTTTAGTGCAAAATGCGCCTGATTTCAATAAAGCTACCCTGGTTGGAGTTTGAGCAGAAGGACCCAAACTTTTTTTTCTATTTAGTGTTATATGAGAACCTAGACTTTAATTATAGAACACAACAGCTTACTAATATTCCTTTGTTTTAATAATACAGTATTAAACTTTAACAAAGTTTAACACTGTGGTCTATGTGAAATCATTTAGTTGGTTGCTCTCTTGACAGTTACGCGTCACCACAAATAGTTTGTATCCATCGAACACAAGTGAAATTGATCCATCTATCGATGACTCCCATGGCTCCCAAGGATGTAATATCGTCAAGTCAGACGATAATCTCTAACGCATTGAGCTACTAACTTGAACACCGGTGTTTTGACAACTTCGGCAAACTACTCCAGTGTGTAAGCGTGGGTCAGCTTCGCCTCGCTGCACAATAACGGTCACCGAGTTCACACATGTGGCCGAGTACCAATACTTTATGTTATTACGCTATATATAAACCTTTAGCAAAAAGAAATATACATTTAAATATCTGATCTGATTGAATACGATTATCTCTGAAATTTACTTTCTTTGTCATGTTTATTTTACACTAAAATATTGAACTTTTTTTTGTCGTCGCGGATGAATAATTCTGTATTACGTGAATAGTCATCATTCGCTGTTTAATTGAGTAAGCTCCTTCCACTTTTGACCGACTTTTGTTGAATAATTAAGTCACTGTCAAATGACAATTTTCTTGCGTACAATATAAATAAAAAGTCGTGTGAGTGTAAATATAGGGATCGCGCCCCATAGAATATATTCTTAGAGGATTTGCTCCATAAAAGCATGGTTAACCTAAAAGCGAAATCCAATCCCTGTGTATTTTAATCCGATTGCCCCCGCTTCAGAATCCTTTTTTTGGAGTTTTTGAATTTTTCCTTTTGTAACATTTTTCCATCTGAAATAGTAATCGACCATGTGGTACTCGGTCAAAAGCTTTACTTAACTCGAGGTAAATGACGTCAACGTTTCTTCCTTTCTCCATTTCTGAAGTGACATAGTCAACAGCTTCACTAAGTTGTGTCACACACAACGTCCAATTTGTAAATTCATGTTGGGAGTTATTTAAAAAAAAAATCATTTAGTTTCATATGTGTTGTCATTTCGTCTTTAATAATTCGCTGTAATAGCTTGTAAGGAACGGAAGTGATACTTATCGAACATTATTTTTTTTTCTTGTTTTTTTCTTGTTTTTTATCCGTTTTTGTGAATAGGTGTTAACAAGGTATTTTTCCAGTCATGTGGTAATTTTTCTACAATAATGGATTTGTTAAAGATATCTTCGAAAGGTTTTAGAATTTCATAGGATGTTTCAATGATCAGCTTTGGATGCAATACATCAGGGCTTGCAGAAGAATTTTATCTTAACTAAGAAATCGCCAACTTGATTTTTTCTTTTGTGATGTTTATGTTTCCAGTGGAGTGTCTACGGTTCTATCATTAAGATGTAGATCTGTATCTGATTCAAGAGTAAATACACTACATAAATATTCGTTGAACAGTTCAGCTTTTTTCTCTGTTGTCACTACATATTAAGCCATTTAGGATCTCCAAATCCTCTACAGCTTGTTTTGGTTTGTTTTGTTTTGGTATAAAACCTTACATATTTCCAGAACTGCTTCGGGTTTCCTTTATTTGATTGGCGATATTTTGTTCGAATTGGTATTTAGTTACCAGTTTTCTGTTGTATGACACTGTTGATATTTTTTATAACATTTTCTTTGATGTTTTCGCGTGCTTGTTTGTCTTTTTGGACGATCCATGCTGATTTTTGTTCGCTGGTATGTTTTTTTCTACTAATGTTGATATTGTTTCAGCAAAAATTTCCCATGATTCCTCGGCACTTTTTCCGTATAGCAACGCTTGCCTATCAGTATTGTATGGGCCTTCACGTATATTAATAGATGTTGTTTAATAATAAATGGTCAATGATGATGATAAAAATGACAATGGTGAGAAAATGATAATTTCTTTGAAACTTTGTGACAGGAAACAATTAATACTGTAACCAGTTATATTCCTCAGTTCACTTGATTATAACCCCGTATTTACAGAGAGACATATGTGGTCTGGCCTTATTAGATATAGTTATCGATTGTTTGACCTGGGAAAAATCTATCAATTTATTTGGGTTCCTCGTGGTTTTTACCATAACAGAATTCTACCGAATCAAATGGGAGAACGCGTTTGCTTGGCTCTGCATATCTGTAAATATGTCACACACACACTATGTTTCACCATTACTTCGGCAATATTCGGTAATACTTGGCATTCATTTATTACAATTATTCAAACTTATTATTGACACTTATATAGAGCCATTAGGACATCTGTACCAGATACAATGAATAAACATGGTGACACGGACTTTTCGGTTATCCTTTAGGTAGAACAATAACACATTTCAATAAAATACGTACCGCACTACATCCGTACAATACAGAATTTTCGAAGCCATGTCTTTGTACTAGTCTTCCTCCGTCCACAAGTTCCTTCTTTTCTTTGTCCACACCAACAAATGCCGTGTACCGAGACACAACGTTTGCCGACATACTGAGAAGTGTTATCTCCCCTTTCTTACTATCATCATCTGTAAATATTTAATTAAGAAGTAAAAATGTATGTATTTATGGTTATATGAAGAATATTTTCATCAAGTTATATGACAATTTAAGTAAAAAACTGGATTCTTATACGACAGTGCATCCGAAAATTTTAGATTGTCATACATTTGTATATTTATAATTTGTGTGCGGAAAATTATATTGTTCTAAAAATATTAAATAAAAACATTTTCAGTTCTTGACCTTTTAGCATTTATATAGAGGATCTTACATGAGTGTCTATGTAATATGAAATGTATTAAACGAATTCAATAATTTAATACAATTATTTATCCAGTCCTATTAACTCCTGTTCACGGACATATAAGCACAGCTTTAAATTTCGTCTCTATATCAAACTGACTCTCACGATATTTATGACACTGCCGTATGACATAGCTGAACGGGTCCGTTGTGTGATAAATAAAGGATCTTATATGAGTGATCATTTCATATGAGATTTTATGAAACGAGTCCAAGAAGTTTTTATTTTTGCGAGCCTTGGCGAGCAAAAATTAAAACTTCGAGACGAGTTTCATAAAATCTCATATAATGAACACAAATTAAAAAAAATCAAATAATTTTACGTCCAACTGTATTCTGGAAATCCAGAAAATGCTGCCATTTTGTTCCACCGTCCTCGTAATTCTGACGTCACGTCATTTTTCCTAACGTCATTTTATTGTTTCTGTCTGATGTCACAATGCATTTCCAGCCAATGAAAATCGCTTAAGGTCATATTACACTAGTGACATATGCAAAAATATTACACGGGCGAAATCACTAGATATCAGGCGGATTGTGTGATAAATATATTTTAAAACATTTGGGTTTCCATTATTTCAATCGCATCGCTTTGGTATCATATCTGCAATCTGATTAAAATACCGATCTTTATTATCACTACGTTTGTTGAACCGAGTGGGTATAAGGATATGTCTTTAATCATATTGTCCTATCTGTGTCCTATACAAACGAAAAAGCCACATGGTGTCGTCCATCGATGTTGTATGTGCCACAAAACATTGATCTGTTGTTTTGATTCTTTGTTTGACTCATTTTACTGCTTGGCAGGCTAAAATATAAGGTATTGTGGTAATACTGCCAAAGTTTATTTTTAGCTTTTATTTAAGAGTGTAAAATGTAAACCTTTGTTTTATGTGTTGCAATTCTCAAAATGTTGGCAAAATTTCGAGGTAAATAATATCTAAACGTTTTTCTCAACTTGCAAGTATGACAATTATTGCACATATAACTTCAGTGACGTCAATATATTATATTACATAAACATGTATCGTGTACCATATAGTTACCTGCTGTCTCGAAGTCCTTTATCTGGGTCTTTGCTGCAAGACGATGGACAGGAAATGAGTCAGCAGATTTGACCACGGTCATGAGATCAAAGTTCAGGGTGTAGTCTATTGAATTTTCCTTACCAATGTCACCTTTCAGAACTACTGAACATTGAGTGTCCTTAAGAAACAATAGTTAAATAATAGAAAAAAATTGAAAAATAATTAAGATAATTTATGTTTTCTGAAAATGAATAATCACAGGTATGTGCTTATATAGAGGTTGAACATTGTTTTGATTGCATTAAAGGTGGTATAAATGCAATAGAATACAGACATATTCAATGTAGAGACTTGGCGCAACATGTAGAATATGTCTGTATCCAATTGCGTTCAAAACAATGTTCAATATATATATTTACATAAATAAGTCAACTGTGATATAGCCTATTATCCCGCCTCAGACAAGAATCTTGTATTCCTATTGGTTAAAATGACGTCACGTGATATCCGATATATAGTCGTATTAGGTTAGTAGAAATCGTATTAGGTTTGGACGATAGAGTTATCGTTCTTTGCCCCTAACGCCATAAGCGACAAGATGGCGGTCAAGTAACGCTTCGCGACGACGGCACTCAAAAAGATGGAGGCAGAGTGTTTGAATGATGGCGCTGATGACCACTTTCAAAGCAAACCGAAATCGGCAACACTTATTTAGGATTATTTAACTGAAATGGACCATGACAGCGCATTCAAGTCTTCAATTAGGTGATTTTTTTTTTTAAATTTTGAGTCGTTTTGGTTTCCAACATAATGCATTTTGCAGTTACTTCATTGAAAGGATCTTCGACGGGATAAATTCGTTAGACAGTTTGTTAGTGACCTAATACGGAAAAATATTGGGTCTAAAATAAACATGTATCAGGCTTGGCTTCGCCTCGCCCGATACAGTTTTATTTTTGACCCAATATTTTTCCGTATTAGGTCACTAACAAACTGTGTAACTAATATTGACCGTTGAAGTACTGAATGTTTGTCATGGATGCATCAATCTACGAACGCGATGTAGATCCAAAGTCTAAATTCTTCCTAGCCATAACATTTTCTTTTACGGAATCGCTTTCTGTCCTTGGTCCGTCCGGCTATCCGTTAACAATTCGTGTTACCGGTATTTCTCAGAAAATGCTGAAGGGATCTTTCTCAAATTTCACACGTAGGTTTCCCTATGGCCCTATTTGAGCATATTGCATTTTGGTAAACAAGATGGCCGACAGACCGCCATCTTTGATTTTGTTAGTTGAAGTTTGTTACTGATATTTCTCTGAAAGTACTAAATGGATTGTACTTAAGTTTCTTATGAAGGTTCTGCAGCACTGAAGGAATCTGTCGCAAGTTTTAAGTTCAGGCTCCCCTAGAGCCCTAGTTGTGCATATTGCATTTCGTACCCGATCGGTGAATAAGATGGCCGACATGCCGCCTTCTTGGTTTTTGATAAATGAAGTTTGTTACCGCTATTTCTCTGAAAGTACTAAAGGGACTGTACTTAAGGACGTTCCGAACAGTGATCGAATGCGCCGTTCTTTCGGACCTCCTCGGGTCAATGAGTGCATTCGGAACTGCACATGAAAACTCTTTTGTGACTAAGATTATGAAGACTAGCGATCTATATGTTATCCGTCTAACGATATCTTACCTTTTAACGTTAAAATCAGGATAGTATAGTCGATAAACGGCGTATTTGTCGATATTCTACTTAGTTCGGTTTGCCGAAAGCTTGATACCGGGTGAAAATCAAAGTGTGTACGGTAGGTGTAGGACCTAGTTTCGACAAACTACATGTAGAAAAAATAATTTTGTCAGATCTTTGAATTTGGCTAGGCTGAGAAGCAAATTACATAACTCATACAAACGGACTGATATGTGCCGATACGGTCTCGATCTTGTATGAATAAAATGAGATTTCATAACAAGTGATTAAAACATTTTCTGTTCAACTCAGTTAAACTGTGAACATTTGACACTTAATATACATGTGTTTAAAGGGAGATACATAATTAAATCAAGATATTCCAATTTTGCCGAGTAATCCAGCTAGTATAAAACTACAGATACAGAACTATTTTGATCTCTCCATCGCCCCGCCCCTGCTTTTCGTTCAATTTGTGCAAGCTAGTATATTTCATGAATATTGCGTATGTAGATGTCTACATGTATCATGTTTAGCTAATACGATCCTCAATAAGCACTAACACGTTCGGGAAACAAGACTTTATTTACTGTATACATGTACGATAAGACAGGCCTAACTACTCTAATTAGATGATGCATGTATTTCCCGTTTTGAGAAAATGCATGGAAGTACTCTGATTCATTTGATTAAATACTACATGTATCTTACGAAAAAGCACATGTAAGCTAGTGTCAACAACAGTATTATATCTGTGATATAGAAACTAAACATGTACATGTAGGCATAGACTAATTTATTTCCCTGTCTACAGTGTAATCAGCTGAATGTAGATCGAGGATTCAGAATAAGAGATTTTTTCTTAGGCGTACACTTGTCGTACAGGTTATATTAAGGATCCAAAAATCTGTTTTAGTTTACTTCGGATAATAAATATATATCTACATGTATTAGATATGCAGATATCTCATCAAAAAACATACAAAGACATACAGTTGTGTATGATGACATCGATTTTATCGACTTTATTGTGATCAAGTTGAAGTTATCAACTTCGATCGTTGTCACGTAGACGCTTTTCATCGTTACAAATTTGGCGCCAAATTCAAATTTATGCTTGAATATCTGCCTCAAACGACTATTGAATCTTGACGATGGAAAGATAGAATTTGATAAAATATTTTCCCGCTAAAACAATATAAAATCATGGATTGTCTAAAGGGTAATTGAAGTGGAGTCTTTACACGGAATTTTCCATATTAATTTTTCAGATATTATGTCCAGGCAAAATAATGACTTAATTGTGCCATTTCTTAGCTTTGTATAGCATCACATCGGTAGCATCGTGACATAAAATTAACAGGTATAACAGTTTATATTATCAGACTATAACACTTTATAATGTTGAATATTTAAGATGTACTTTATAAAAATATTCCGCTCGATTTCGGTCTAATAATATAATTGTGAAAAAAGTCTTTTTTTAGGGGGTAGGGGTATAGAAAGGCTAATTACTAAAAAAATCCGCGGTCAATTTTTTTTATATTCTTTTATCATAATCCAAACAACTGTCTAATTATGTGGACAAAAAATAAAGAAAATTAAACGACACAATTTTTTGAAATTAGGTAATTAAGTTGAAATTCAAATGCAAAAATTGGCCCTTTTTAGGCCTCATTTACACGCATGAAAAATTCACAATTAATGTTTTTTTTAAAAGTGGAAAAGACATTGAGGTCATTGATAGCTAAATATACTTACATATTAAAGATAAAAAACGTTGTTGTTTGTAATATTTCAGTCAATTACCAAGCTTTGAAAATATGTGTGTAAAATTGTATTTTGATAAAAACAGACAGTAAAGTAGTCTTATTGAGAGTACAATATTTCCAAAATTTCAAATAAAAGCCTTAATAAACAGTTTATCAACCAATCTTTCAGTGAGCAAATTTTAAAGAAAATTAAACGAGGGGAAATTTTTAGGCCTAACTGTATCGAACCACCTTAAATTTCTTATTAAGGTTCGATAGTACTGAAGGGATCTGTCGCATGTATTAAGGTCAGGCTCCCCTAGGTCCCAAGTTATGCATATTGCATTTTGTTACCGATCGGTGAACAAGATAGCCGACATGCCGCAATCTTGGATTTTGATAAATGAAGTTTGTTACCACTATTTCTCACAAAGTACTCAGGGGATCGTTCTCTAATTTCATATTTAGATTTCTCTTGGGCTCTAGTTGTGCATATTGTATTTTGTGACCGATCGGTGAAGAGGATGGCGGACAGGCCGCCATCTTGCATTTTGTTAGTTGAAGTTTGTTAACGGTATTTCTCAAAAAGTACTAAAGGGATCTGTCGCAAGTTTTATGTACAGGCTCCCCTAGGGCCCTAGTTGTGCATATTGAATTTTAGGACAGATTTGTGATCAAAATGGCCGACATGATTCCAACTTGGATTTTGATATTTGAAGTTTGTTATTGCTAATTTTCAGAAAATTTCGAAATCTTCTGCCATAACCTCAATTTTTATATTACTCTTGAACCCGTCGTACTTCTGATAGACAGAAAAAAGGGAGGAAATTACCTCAGTTAGGTTTTCCACTCCATTGATCAGGGCATAAGTGATAACTTTCTGTCCTTTGAATACAACTGGAGCCTGTTGGGGAATATTGATAGCTGTGCAGCTTGGTGGAAGATTCCATTCTAGATTTAGGTTGGTTACCGGCTGCTGCATGGCATGATTCAGAACAGTCATAACCTGTTAATATAATTAAACATTGATTGGTCGCATGAGTTGAAGCATCAGAGTGAACATTCCTCAGGAGTGGACAGACTACCAAGTATTTACATCTGGTCCGGAAATGTAATTCAGTCTTTGTAATAGCAACCGGGGTAACAACGATTGAATGTTATAAAGCACTCGGTAAGAAATAATAGCAAGTAAAGTGGAACATCAAATCAACATTCTTTGTTTGTTTAAGGATTAAAGTATCCATGAAACAAAGCTTTATCCTTCTATAAAATCATCAGAAAGGGACAACTATATTAAAGGATTAAAGTGTCTTCTTAGTGGTTCTATCGAATTATAGTAGTATATAAATATGTAGTAAGTAGGGTATCGATATTTGGAATGGGCCGCGAAGCAAAATATACAATGCCATAAAGTACTCGGTAAGAGATAATACCAAGAAAGGCGTAACATTGAATCAACATCCTATGTTATATTTATACTTCGTTTCACGCTGAATAATGATATGTATTTCATAAGAGTCCTATTAGAGCGACATATATTGTCAGCTAGATATATCATCGTACCTCTATGCTTATAGTGGTAATTATTTTACATGATATCTGATTGTATGTTATGTTTTGTTAAGTTGACCTCGTTATCTACATATTCACCTTGTTCTGCAGTTTCTCCTTGTCTGTGACAAAAGTGGCCAACCCATTGGTAACCTTAGCAACATTCCTCACGAGTGATGTGGATGCTCCGTCTCCAATACCAAAGGTAAAGATTCTGAAATTAAAACAAAACATAGGATGAAGACAGAAAGTGAGCATAATTCAACCGATGGTGCCAGCATTGCAAACATAGTTCAGTTATAGGATGGAGAATCAGTAACAAACAACTTCACTGTCACTGACCTTGTATTGTCGGCATTCTTCTTCGCCAGTGTGATTACTTGGTTGGTGTTGAATACGCCTCCATCCGTCAGCAGGAACACCTTCACAACAAGTTAAACGACCTGTTTATTCAAAAGACTGCATAGAGGTTTAAATCGTTCACAAATTTGGCTTAAAACTAGAAAACCAAATTCAAACTCTTTAAATATATGCAAATATTCTTAAGGATATATATAATTTACTTTTAGCTTATTAGCAGATTTCTTTTTAAGTAGCACAAAATGCCGAAATAATTGAAAAATACTAAAATTATTATTACACGAATGGGAAAAAGACGACGTTAGATTTCATTTCACTTATCTTGTCAAATACTTAACAAATGAAAGATTTCTTTTCATAAGCGTTATAGTATTCAACCTGTGTATAAGCAGAAAACATATATTATGGGGTCACTTACCTGTCGACATGTGGTTGAATGCAACGGCTGGAATAGGAAATTCAAGAATCATTATCGGCTCAACTTATATAATTAGTTTAAGGTAGGTCTATACTTTTGAAAAAAGCGCCAATTCACATGACGCTAAACCGGAAACTGCGGAGTTTTTTTTTTGCCTTCCAGAATGGTTTTCGATACCCTACGACTTTCCACTTGGATATTTCTCAATAGGTGAAAATTGTCTACTTATAATATTGAATGTTTAAAATCATGAAATAAGCCAAATAAAAGATGTAAAGTGAAAATTAAATGATATGTAAATGGGAATGGGTTTTAAACCATCCGGAGTAACGGTCGTGGCAACGAAAGAGTTGACCCGTACGGACAGAAATGCCAGAATTCTAAAAAAAAATCGCATACAGATTTCCTTAAAACACAAAATCTGGAGAAAATCAACAAAAAAATAAAATAAAAATTAACATACATAAACCAGATATAATATTACAAAAACATATGACAACCACTGATGTGGAATGTTTTTGAGACATGATTTAAAAAAAATATATTCAAATATGACCTATCATAGCACTGGATGAAATGGGGATAAGGTTGTGAGTTACAAACTTCAAGCATACAAACTTGTGAAAATTTGATAGAGGACCCCATATATTTTATATATTATTTGACAAATATATTGGGCATATCACATACGAATATTTTGAAATTGGCATGGTTTTTATTTCCTTTTTTGACCTATTCATTGATTTTTAAGAGTAAAAAATATGGCAAAACATGATAATTAGGAAACGGTCCAGGAAATACCGAAAATTAGTTAGCATTTGGAAAAATTCAATAGTTTTGTATATTGCTCTATCGTTAGAAATTTAGGACAAAAAACAATAAGAATGAGACTACATTTACCCTAATATTACAGAAAGCATAATTTGAAAATTTACACTGATGGTATATTTCGAGCCCACATATTTCAAAAAGTAGTTCGGGAACACTCAATTTTTCTTTGCAGATTTGAAATATATTTGGTATATGGATGGAAGCCAGAGTATCCGGAGAAAAAACTACCGACCGGCAGTCAGTACCTGGCAACTGTCCCGCATGAGATTCGGGGTAATATGATAACATGTTGGGATGTCTTAACCATGACATGATAATTACGTTAAGAAACGGTCCAGGAAATAACGAAAATTAGTTAGCATTTGTTAAAATTCAATAGGTTTGTATATTGCTCTATCGTTAGAAATTTAGGACAAAAAAATCAACAGAACTGAGACTACATTTACCCTAATATTACAGAAAACATAATTTAAAGATTTTCTTTTTCTTTCTTCGGCCATCAAATTAACACGGATGTTATATTTCGAGCCCAAATATCTCAAAAAGTAGTTCGAGAACACTCATTTTTTCTTTGCAAATTTGAAATCTGCATGAAAAATGTAAGAAAATAAAACCTATTAGAAAAAATGACATGGGATTTCCCGAAAGTATGGACCTACCTTAAAGTGATTAGTCGGGTAAGGATGGCTAAAGTCGGTAAAAATGGTGTGAATGTATCCAGTATAATTTCTTATGAAATAGAAAAATAAAATCTCTCGCCAAAATCTGTCTGCGTACGAAGAAATTAATTTAAAGTATAGGAATCCTAAAACGTCCTCCCGGCTGACTATGTCCGTGGTTACATTTTCACGCAGCCTCGCGTTCAATGCTTTCAACTTTCCTTGACTTTAATGGTCAGAACTGGGAAACGTAAGCAGAACTTGGCCGTCATATTAATATGTGAGAACTTTTGGAAGGGCAATGAACGCATTTAGACTGGTTTTCTTTGCCCGACTATTCACTTTAACGTTATATTAGCAGTCAGGAGTCATTTAATTAAGGGCGTGCCGGTATAGTTGGTATATGGATGAAAGTCAGAGTATCCGGAGAAAAAACTACCGATAACATGTTGGGATATCTTAACCACTCGGTCACCGCCCCTTCCCACCCTCTCCTCATCCCTAACATAAGTGAGACCATGTTAAGCTAACGTTAGGAAGTACATATATGTATATACAGCTGACGCACATAAATAAAGAGTACTATATCTGTACCTTGTATACGCTAAAATATAGTTACACAAACCATTTTATAATGTAGCAAGTAATATGAATGTGCGACTTTGTTACTGTGCTATTGTGTTCAAAATCGATTTTGCTATTGAAATATATTTAGCCAATATTTAATTGGTTAATGTATCTAAAGATATCACGACATTAAGTCTCATTTAACGTTTATGTAATGAAAGTAGATAGATTATTTAGTATTTAGTAACTTTGTGTATTTGTTATATCATTACTCGTTTTATTATCAACTTTCATCAAGTTGTGAAACGACTTACCTGTGCATACAGAGATTCCAGAGGTTGCAGTAATTCTGTACCGCCCAGGTTAGCATCTAAACCTTTCTGTAGTTTAAGTGCTTCCTTCAAACTTTTTTCTTCATATTTCTTAGAACTAAAATTAATGTAAAAACGTTGTATTATTCCGTGGCAAAAACCTTAATAACGAGAGAAGCAATGAGTTTATAGTCAATCTCAGCAATATACACAATATACAGATACTTATTATTACTACGTTTGATAAGAGGATCTGGAAAAAATCCCACTTGAGGTCATGTCCACGTGACCTTTTATCTCGCACCAAGAGAACAACACAGCTAATGGTATAGTGTATACTGTGACTAAATATCGTTTGTCATTGATGTAGCAAGGTGTAGAAAATGCATGTGATCTTAAGTACACGTGGTATAAAGATCAACTGAACATGACCCCCTTTGGGATGTTGTCAGATCCTCTATTTAAAGGAGTGGTTATAAGAATCTGTATTTCAATCAGACTGAGTTTATAGTGAAATGTTTAAAAACAATACTGCTTATGTCATAATATTCCTCATTTACATTCTATCATTATTTTACAAGGCCTACTAGTACATGAAAAGAATAAAATGACAGTAAAATTCGGACTAGCGTATAGTCCGGTTTTTTTTCGTTCGATCATGTCACTATAAAGGTATTGAGCCGAAGATCTCAAAGCAAATGTACAAAGACGACAGAATTGCAATATAATCCGGACAAGAACTATGGTTGGACAGTTGTTTTACTTACTTCAACACTGTTATAATATGCTTTCATTTGTATATGATAGTAAAAATTTAAGCATTCATTCATTTATTATTCATTACAGGATATATTACAATAACGTCTATGAACGTCACTTACCTTGTGAACCACCACTTAAATGAACTCCCAAAAGCTACCACATTAAAGAAGCATCCTACAGGCAGGCTTTTGAGTAGGAGTAGAACGGTTTCTTTTGCCTTCGCGATTCGATCTCCTCCCATGCTCCCTAGCAAGGAAAATGCGGACCGATCATCGACAACGTTTTCATCACTGAGGTATTCTAGGGATTTCTGTACTCTAAACTTACAATGTATATCTCACATGTAAGGTGTACTATAGGACAGACTATTTACACTGTATTCAGATTCATTCAAGTGTTGCTACAAATTTCCAAATACAAAATATAATCGATAGAGTTTATACCTGAGCAGTCTATAACGAAGACAAATTCTGCTTCTGTCAGTTCTGGTACTGATCTTAAGTCAGGCAGGAAGTCCATCATAACAACGTCACTTTTCAGGAACCCTTCTGTAAACAATGAAAACAGTAACCAAGATCGATATAACATTCTTGCATATGTCGTTGAGATTCAAGACTATTTTCAAAGACACGTGTTTGGTAAAAACGCCACAACAAATTATCAAGACTAAACTTAAAAAAAACCGTTATAGGGATATAAAAACAGATCCGACTGAACTATAAATAAACCGTGATATCACGATAACTCAATCTGTTTCCGTGAAAATCCAAAATTTTGAGGGTCTATTTACATCAGCCATTCAGGGGCGATGTTACAAACGGTGTCGTCAAATATTACGTTATAGGATGATAACATACATTTTAAGCCAATTAGAAACCTCGTTACTATTGAGAGAAACATAATTGGTTTTGTTAAAGTCGTCCAAAACACGCACAATCTCACTACTAGTATACTCCATATGTCACACACAGGGGAGATAACCCTTATATCATACAAACCATCCAAAATTTTGTGTATTTAATGTATACAGGATGAAATGAAACTGATATCTTTAAAAAAGCTATAAAGTTTATATCAAGAAAAGCCTATTAAATTTACCTTTGCTGTTTTGGCCTTTCTCCAAAATAACCGTCGGCTGAAAAACATCTTCATATTTCAGAGTCAGGGAAAGGTCATGGTCGAATTTGAATTCTGTGGCATCGTCAAGGGTTACCTGTAACGTTACGTCGTATGTAATTTGTTGCTAATCTGAATATATGTATATCCAAATCACTTCGCCGGGATGATATATACGAGACATTGATATAATTGCGAAACTGCATAACGTCCATCCGTTAAGTAATACGAATTGTCTAAGTTATGCATGCTCTTGAAGCCAGATCAGATCGTATTTTTTCATCACAATGACATTATTATAGTTAAACCGGCACTACGTTATCAACATAGTCACGCAAATTGTGTAGGGCTCTCAACCTTTACCTTTACAGTAAACCTATGTTAAAACCATGTTGATGATTAAATCTTACATTTGCTGACTTTTTGTCCTCTGCCAAATCCACTTTCAGCATGTCCATTTTTGGCACAATTGCTTTTATCAAATGTTGACCTTCGACCTTAGTCACAAATCGCATCTGGTACTGAATGTCTGTATATTGAATGGCGTCAGAGGAGGGAGGGGACATCTCGAAACCTGTCAAATTCAAAATCGATAACACTTATACAGATAACAAATGTTCTATCTGAAAATCGGCGACATAAATCATTATATAAATGTGTATGTTATTCACGTGATTATAAATGTTTCATTTGCATATACTGTTTGTAAACTTTCTTTTGCGTTAGTTTTACCTCACTCAACAGTTATGAAACAGGAACCACGAATTGAGATGGTATATTTGTGTGATAACGACATGCACATTTAAAACGTTCATTAGATGTAAATTAATACCTGTAAGGTTCTAATCTATCAAAATTTTATTTTTCTAGTTTTAAGTAAAACAAAACCTAAATGTAGACCCGCGAAAATAATCAGACAAAATGGGAAACAATATACAATATACCGTATTCGCAATAACTACCGCCCCTAACCCTATCAAATTGGAAACAATATACAATTTACCGCATTTGCCGTAATTATCGTCCCTACCTCTTTAAAATGAGAACAATAAACAATATACCGTATTCACCGTAATTACCGCCCCTAAACCTATAAAATGGGAAACAATAAATATACCGTATTCGCTGTAATTACCACCCCTACCCCTAAAAAATGGGAAACAATATATATAAGATACCGTATATACCGTAATTGCCACCTATACCTCCATAAAATGGGAAAAATTGTACAATGTACCGTTTTCGCTGTAATAACCCCTCATACCCCTATAAAATGGAAAGCAATATACAATATACCGTATTCGCCGTAATTATCACTTCAACCCCTATAAAATGGGAAACAATATAAAATATATTGTATTCAACCCGCCCCAATCCCTATAAAATGGGAAACAATATCCAATTTACCGTATTCGCCATAATTTCCGCCCCTACCCCTATAAAATGGGTAACACTATGCAATATGCCATGTTCGCCTTAATTACCGCCCCGATCCCTATAAAATCGGAGACAATATAACGTATTCGCCATATTTACCGCCCCTACCCTATAAAATAGGATACAATATACCGTATTCGCCGTAATTACCGCCCCTACCCCTATAAAATGGGAAACAATTTACAATATACCGTATTCGCCGTATTTACCGCCCCTACTCCTATGAAATGGGAAACATTATACACAATTCTGTATTTGGCGTAATAACTGCCCCTACCCCTATAAGAGCTTCTCCATTTTTCTGAAGAAGGTTTGAAGTTGTATAAACGCCACATAACATTGATTTAACAATGTTTAGAACATGAGATGCCTCTAACATTAGCATTGTTTCCCATGTTGCATGAGCTTGCGAGTGTTTTACATATGAATCACGACATGATAATACGCCTCAGATTAATGTACCATGAGTACAGAAATATGTATAATATAGCTGACCTTATTCGTCCACAAGTTACATTTTGGTTCATTAATCAGCCACGAGCGCTTATTACGGCGAATACGGTATTTGTTAAAACATTTCTAATAATGATTTGAAATCTAATGGTTTAAATCTTTGAACCTTACCCGGAGGAGTGTATCTCGGGTTAAGGACAGTAGGTAATGTGAAGGTCACTATCCCTTCACTGTCGGTGGTCAGCTCTGTGACGTAGGAAAAGGTTAACGTGGCAGCTCCGTGAGGCGGTAGATTGCCGAGTTTACACTCAAACACGTCCCCGGATGTATCAGACTCGGAGAGCAACATGGCCGTGTGACCAGCTTTAAGAGCATCCTTATAGGTTTCTCTGGCCTGGAAAGAAATCAACATAATACCTCATTACCAGGACAATAGGTAAATGTATTGTTGATTTATCATCTAGAATACCTAATAAACAATGCAAAAACATTCACGCAAACAATGTGTGATGTGCTAAGTGGATGGGAAAATGTGTTATAGCAGTTATTTGATTTTTAAACAAATAGTTTCGACATCATTAGTTTTCTAATTTGGCACAAAAGGAATTATGAATGGAGCTGCGATAACATGTATAGACAAAGCATAGTCATTGTACCATAGAAATGTCCGATGGTAAATTTAGTTTGAACAGTTAATAAATAACACAGTGACAAAACAACCAATTACGACTCTGTTATGTATGTCATTATTTTATGCGAATTTTGCTTCAACCAAAAATCCTATGCATACAAAATCGAACGCATGTCTCTGTACAATGATTTTTCTTTCTACATTATCCTGAAACACATGTGCACCTGTTCTTTGTCCTGACATTCCGCGACGATGTGACGCCCGTCGATATCAGCCTCGAACTGATACACAGCCGACTGGTCGTCGATCGGGAACACAAACACCGTCTCCACGGCAGCCTCCTTCTGGTTCTCATAGGTCAAGGTCGATTGGACGTTGGCAACGAACCCCTTGATCGTCACATCAACTCCTACCGACTTTAGGGGTACTACAAAAATAAAAAATTAAAATCAATTTATGAAGCAACTTTGTCAGCTCAGATTCGTTTTAAAGAAGCCTATAAACATCTAAATCGGGTATTACAGACAATGGCTGGCGTGTCTTAGTGTGTCTTCTTATCCCGTGTGGTTCCGTTAGCCGTTATATTGTATTTGTTTCCCTACATATATCATATTGTCATACAAAAAGAAAAACAAATGGAAAAAATAAATAAAAAATAAGAAAAGTGGAATAATAATAATTAGGGTATATCGCTTCGCAAAATAAGAAAAAACGTGACCAGATAACAAGTGCAAATATATGTTCTGTGTGTCTTGATAAAGGGGTGAACGGTCCTCAAATTAAATTGCCAATCTGTAACATATTGTGTGTACATATGTGTACACGGTTAGGATAACTTCCTTGTCCCATATATACATGTATAACAATACAAACATACCAGTCACCCTCTCTAGCCGTAGTCTAGCGTTACTTCCTCATTGATATATATATATAACAACTTCTGCTACAACAACCCACACGCAAATATGATTTACATAATATTTTAACAATTTGATCAATTTATATATTCCAGTAATTAACATTTCTCTAAAATACGGTAGATTTTAACCTTATTTGGCTTGTAACATTTAATGCTAGCCCTGATGTCAATCCTACCTGTTTTAGATCCCGGTAGAACACCTGCCTTACCTTGAGAGCTGGTTCCTACTTCATGTTGTATCCTAAGACCGTACATTGTCTCCGCTACTGTAACACTCCACCAATATACTTTGGTTTAGACCAATACTCGTGCGGTATCTGTAGTAATTACTAGCTGTTGACAGTGAGCTATCACGATGTATCACGTCAACATGTTATGGTCGATATAGCCACCTAATTAGCATTTTACCATCCGTATTGATAAGGGTATTTCCACAGAACACTAACTAATCCAGTCGTTATCGTGATATTTCCACTTTTGCGTTAAATTTAATCGCAATGCAAATATTAAACGCAAGAAAACATCGACAGCAGCGTAATTGTTCACCATGTTCAATCCAATAACGTATGAAAAAAGCAGATATATCTCGTACATATCCAAATTAACCAGTTGAGAGATACAGACCATAACCCCTCACCCCCCGCTCACCCCCTCCATCAATCCCCTCACCCCCTCCATCAATCCCCTCACCCCCTCATTAACCCCTCACCCCCACCTCTCCCGTTTTTTTATAAAGTGCTGCCAACTGTATATATAATAGAGTTTCTTCGACTGAGAGATAATTTGAGCTCTACTTAGTTGTCATTTAACATTACTTGAATACACGGGTGTTCCGTATTGAAATATATCATTATTCTCAGGTTTTGGAGGTCTTCAAAAATATTTGACGTTGGTCGTAGAACATGTAGAAACACAGGTGGGCTTTCATGATGTTAGTTTAGAGCTATATCGTTGTCTTCATCAGTTCAAGAAATTATGTATGACGATAATAATAAAATCTACAATGGTATGATTCAATTTCATTATTTATATTTTGAATCAATCAAACGTAGGAAGTGCAGCCTCGGACGATCCTCATACGAACAGACCCTGAGCTACATGTGGATATAATGTATTGTTGTGCTACTAGCAATATGTCGTTTTGGTTAAGCTTATCCAGCTCAAAGACTCTTGTTGTGATGTCATATCTTAACATTTGCATGCCACGGATATGTTCCAAATACAAATGTGATGTATCTGTTGTAGCAAACAACTCAGCGTTGCCGACATATACATGTTATCATTGTGAAGTCATCGGAATGTACAAAACAAAACTACATTCTACACCATTGCATATGTATCATACACAAGGAAGAATTGCCTACAGAGATACAGTTAGTATCATTAACAAGGTATTTTTTCCACAATTTACACACGTACATGTATAAATGTGTTCAAACCTATTCTGATACATGTTCCTCGATCGTATCATCGTTACTGAAAACACTAAGAGGTTTTAATGTGGACCATCATATATCCGCGTGGCAACAAATTACGAGTGACATTTACTTAATGTATCGAGAAAAAAGGTGAGTAGGCTTTGATTGAAATCAACGGGGTATCAATTCTCCACTGACTGTAAATATACGTGGATCACAATAACAACGGACCCGTTCACGCTCTCTAACATATTCACTTCCGCGTTGATGTTTATAATGTAACAACCACAAAAGAGTAAATGTTTGTTTGAATGTGTACTTATATATATACTAATGTATTTTTGTCTTTATTTCTTGCCACTTGTCACTTTAAGGAGAAAAATTGATGATTTTTCATCATATTTTCTTTCAATTGCACATAACTGTTGAAATCTACTTGATATGTTTGAAAGCTCTTGCCTGTTGTCTATTTATTTTGACTGTATATAATATATATCAATAAAATTTATTGAAATTGAAAGAGTGAAGACATAAGCATTTTACATTCGAAATTATTAATTTCTGACACATTGGTTATTTTATAGATTCCAGTAATAAGTTACCTTATAATATTTCGACAGTTCATATTTAATTGTCAACCTTGATCTAAATCCTACCTGTTCAGTATCTGGGTAGTACATCAGTCGTTCTTTGAGATATGACTCCTATTGTGATTGAACGCATTTTACGACACTCTAAACAGGCCACCTCGGCGTTGTACAGGTATGAAATTGGGTTTTTTTGTCAGTAACAGTAGGAAGAATATCATATTCCATTGTCAGATGATGTTCATGAATACTCTATGGCAGTTGAATTGACAACATTTTTTGATATTAGATTATATCATGTTTCTCGTTGAAGTAGGGTGTGTTCGATGTTTTTACTGGATATTTTAGCGGGTGTCGTAAATGAACCACAGATCGCTCACTCCCCGGAAACACATGATTAAATGTTTCTTGTACACTTACAGTAATTGGTAAAAGTGTACAGAGCCTTTTCTGCATGAATATGATTTTGTTGGAAATATGGTTTGTGTTCTGATATATTACCACAATAACTAGTGTCTATCCTCTATAAGTCACAAATTTTGAACTTGGGACAGATATCTGGCATTGACCGTAAGTCATGAGTGTTGATCGGATAGACCTACTTACTTCCAGCTACAAATGCTGCACGTCACCATATGACAATTGCTGTATAAATGATGTTAAATTAAATAACCCCAATCTCTTTTTGACAACATCCCAATAAGGGTCACGTTCTGGTGACCTTTGGAAATGGCCAATCAAATTTGCTGCTACCAGAATCGTGACCGGGGAAGAAATAGTTTGAAAAAGCTGCCAAAATTGTTTCCTGTATATAGTCATTTCGCAACAAAGCTAAATGCATATGTATACTGAGATGAAATGAATTTATTTGTTGACATAACAATGTGTAGAAAATGCATGTACACCTGATAAAAAGGTCATCCGGACATGACCCCTGATGAGATGTTGTCAGATCCTCTATTGAACGTAGTGGATTTAAGGATCTGTATTTTAATCAGATTGTCGAATAGACCGACTTTCTTCCATCTACAAATGCTGCACGTCCCCCATATGGCACTGCCTGTTCAGGGGATGTGAAATTAAATAACCCCAATCTCTTTTGTTTGGTATATTTAGACTTTGTATAAACGTAATGAATTTACAATGTACATTCATACTGTACAATGTAGTGAATACCTGTATTAACAATACGAACGACAAAACTATGTTTTATTAATGTAATGAACAAAGGTTCCATTGTAAAATTGAGAATTAAACAATATCTGGTATACAGACTGTATGTGGTTAGGTAGATAATAATTAGTGAGCTTGACATCATTCTATCTCTCCTACGTACTTTTACGTACGTTTATTGTTTAATAGCTTTGCGTTTCTTAAAAAAAAACCACAAATATTTAAAATTAGTCATGGAAATAAGCTATTACAAATGCTGTCTCTATTTATAATACTTGGTATCTATTGTTTGGGAAAGACAATAACATTCTGTGTAAATGGTACAATAGCACATAAAATTTTACAAAATATAAGCCTGGGTTAGCATTGATATGTTTGAAATATATCTCCTTTATTTGTTTTTTGTGACGCTTACATACAGTTAACACAATTTTAATATCACTTTGTTCATATTACTTACTTCATAATTCTTCTGATGAAATTTATAAAAATGTAACATGGAATATCTCTTGAAGAAAATTTTACAATGATTATGTACGGAAACTGCAAAATGTTTTCTATGCGCACCCGAAATTTAAGGATTTTTTAGTTGAAAGTGAGTCTGTTCAACTTAGTTTAAATTGTCAAACTGCATAAATTATATAGTAGAAATAGAACTTAGTTCCCTCTACTGTAAATAACGATATCATGTCAATAATTTTAAGATGAGTAAACAGATGTTCAATAAAACAACATAACCTTTCTGTCTGTAGGCACACTATAAACAATGACATCTAGATATATGCATATTACACATGAATTAATAACAATTGAACGTTATAAAATAATCCCAAAACCTAAATTCAATCTACAAAATACTTTATCATTTTACATTAACAATCCGAGTATAAATGCTTGTATTCTTAGTAAGTGATGTTGAGTTTTCTGTTAGAGTCTCTGTTTCTGTTGTCGGGTAAAGTCTATGGCGACGCGTTGGGTATTACATTTACACTTAATACATGTTTCAAACTATCTGTAAAAAACAATAAGTCAAATGTCGCCATCCCATATTCGAAGGAACCATGCATATGGTAACATGTCAGGTATCTACTCGTTAGAGCTACGATATACCGTAAATCGTTCTCAGTCTTTGCAAATACTTCGAAATATGCATTGTACTCAAATTATAAATACAAGTTTGAGTTTAGGAAGTTCAACTGAAGTTCACAGAAAAAAACACTGAAATATTTCCGATACGAAACATTTTGCTTTTGTTCGTCTCCCCCGACAACAATCATGGAGTCCATGACAGGACATCGCGGGCGAGTGTAACAAGTTCACCAACGGTCCTTCCCGCCAGATTCTGGGAGGACATCCACGACAGTGCAATCTTTTCTATCAGTTCCCAAAGTGTCTTTTCAGCGAACTTCTTCTGTAGACAGGCCACACCTAAAGCTGTCGCCCAGACTGATGTGTCCTGTAAGAATGGAGTAATTATATATAGACAGGCCACACCTAAAGCTGTCGCCCAGACTGATGTATCCGAAAGAATGGAGTAATTATATATAGACAGGCCACACCTAAAGCTGTCGCCCAGACTGATGTATCCTGTAAGAATAGAGTAATTATAGATAGACAGGCCACACCTAAAGCTGTCGCCCAGACTGGTGTATCCTGTAAGAATAGAGTAATTATAGATAGACAGGCCACACCTAAAGCTGTCGCCATGAATTATGTATCCTGTAAGAATGGAGTAATTATAGATAGACACGCCACAACTAAAGCTGTCTCCCAGACTGATGTATCCTGTAAGAATAGAGTAATTATAGATAGACAGGCCACACCTAAAGCTGTCTCCCAGACTGATGTATGCTGTAAAAATAGAGTAATCATATATAGACAGGCCACACATAAAGCTGTCGCCCAGACTGATGTATCCTGTAAGAATAAAGTAATTATATATAGACACACCACACCTAAAGCTGTCGCCCAGACTGATGTGTCCTGTAAGAATGGAGTAATTATATACAGACAGACCACACCTAAAGCTGTCGCCCAGACTGATGTGTCCTGTAAGAATAGAGTAATTATATATAGACAAGCCACACCTAAAGCTGTCGCCCAGACTGATGTGTCCTGTAAGAATAGAGTAATTATAGATAGACATGCCACACCTAAAGCTGTCTCCCAGACTGATGTATCCTGTAAGAATAGAGTAATTATAGATAGGCAGGCCACACCTAAAGCTGTCGCCCAGACTGATGTATCCTGTAAGAATAGAGTAATTATAGATAGACAGGCCACACCTAAAGCTGTCTCCCAGACTGATGTATCCTGTAAGAATAGAGTAATTATAGATAGACAGGCCACACCTAAAGCTGTCTCCCAGACTGACGTATGCTGTAAAAATAGAGTAATTATAGATAGACAGGCCACACCTAAAGCTGTCGCCCAGACTGATGTATCCTGTAAGAATAGAGTAATTATAGATAGACAGGCCACAACTAAAGCTGTCTCCCAGACTGATGTATCCTAAAGAATGGAGTAATTATACAGTACCTGAACCGTTTAACGTTCCCAGCCTAACGCAAACGCAACGCAAGAAAATCGTCCGTTAGCTAACGCTAACGCTAACGATTAACGATTAACGATAAACGATTAACGCAATACCGGCTAACGATTAACGATTAACGCAAAACGCAAAACGATCGGCTATGATAAACCGGAAATATCATTGTTA
Organism: Argopecten irradians irradians; assembly: GCA_004382745.1. NCBI lineage: Eukaryota > Metazoa > Mollusca > Bivalvia > Pectinida > Pectinidae > Argopecten > Argopecten irradians. The sequence continues at coordinate 1,048,460 of SAYR01073332.1, read as the reverse complement.
TAATCACGGGCCGGTTGTACGGTTAATGAATTAGCGGTCTTGATGTTTTGAAATACTAAACGAGTACAGGAACACGTTGTGAGTATGTGTTCGGGATTAAAGTTTCTGTATTTATCAATGAACATTGGCCTATGAAAACTATATGGACGCGAATGAAGTCAAAAGACGACATGTGACTCGATGCAAGTTTCCAGATGGACAATTAGTTAATGGACGTTTACAAAATGAATGATCTGTGTGCAGATCGTTGTATGTATGGGAATAAAGAATGGTATTATTGCTAAAGTGTCATAAAAATTTTTTTTTTAACCCCGATATTTTAAGAAATAACAAATTGTTACAACATCTCTTACTGATAATTACACATGAAGTAAAACACGACTGTACTCGATACGAGTTTCCACTTTCAACGCGTACTGTTTACAAATTACTTGTACACCGTATGTATTAAGAGGTTACTAGGGTGTGCATTCATAAAAACTCATTGCTTACCAATGACTCAGCATCGATTTTAAGTCGTTACATGTACATTTACAATGCACGTACTACGCCACAGCTCTGTAATAAGATTAAAGATTGAACATTTGAATTCGTGTTTCGCATTTGCAGTTCTCTCATTTTATAGTCATGCATATAATAAAGATATAAAGAATGAAATATTTCACTTCCAGTTTTTTATATTCCAAATTAATTCATTAATGGCATAATCATTGATTGACAACGACGATGAAGATAGTGATGCACATGCATACATGTATGTACACTGAATGATAACTTAAATGTCTAGTATATTTGTACCGTGGTGTAAGAAATATAGTTATTTGATCACATTTTCCCCACATCAAGCAACTCCTCACAATTTACAGTTTAAACAATTATTATTCATACATGTAAAGTGTAAAGCTAATCATTTCCAACGTAATCTATAGGAAAGCCATATTGGCACACATCAAATTTTGAAATACGATACAGTACATATAATTATGTCGTTAAATGTACTGTCACAGTGTACATTTTTTGGTACGGGCAACAGGTAAGTTGGGGTATACAGTTAATCTCCCTCCCAAGAAGGTGTTAATTACAAGGTGAACTCCGCCCGTTGCCAGCTACAGGGGGTCGACACAAGGTAACACCAGTCGTGACCTAGTATACCTGTGCAGGTAAATACCCGTGCGCGTCACGCCTGGAATTGAAAAGATTCCAGGTACATAATAAAGCAACGAACACATGTGAGAAGGTGACTGTCAGCTTTTATTGATATGAGGCTAAACGTATATCCGTGTTTCTGATTTGACACGCGTACAGTACTGTGAAGGCTTACAATGTACGTACAGATACATGTACCCCTGGCACAGTTCCGAATTCTCTACACGTGTTCTACTGTATGTTGTAGGTATAAACTCGTCATTGCAACATTGTACATCATTCATTCCATTTTCATAAGGATTACAAGTACTAATTAATTGCGTTTGAAAAATATGTACATGTAAATGCCAAATCTCACCTATTCCCGTGTTCAATACTCGTCATATTAATGATTTTTGTTTTCACGAATTTGTTTTACAAATCTCCCCGAAGTTTTTTTTTGCGTTCTTCGTACATTGATAATATTAACATAACAAGAGAATATTTCTGCAGCGTGGTCTGTAATAAATTTTTTTTTATATTTTTAATTATCTGTTTATGCTCTATTTTCTGTGTAATCTTTCAGTTGTCGTGGAGTTCTTTCTAAAAATAATTGCTTTTTGCATTTATTCTGTAAGACAGGTGTTTCGTTAATATTTGAATTGCATTTTCGCAGAAATACATAGTAACTACGTTTTCTGATAATCAAATTGGTAAAAAGTGATAATCTCACATTAAGTTTTTGAAATGTCATTTTAATCGAGTATTCTCAGACGTTTTTCAGCAGATAGGAGCGTACGTCATGTATGCGATCTTGTTTACTGTACATTTTTTATTTAACGCCAACATGCTAACAAACATAAATAACCATCGCAAAAGAGATATAGAATGCAATACAATACCTTTATTCTATTTTTTTTTTAGTTTCATAAATGTTATGATAATCGCTTCTACACGAAGCGGTAAGACGTAATATATATCGATCGTCCAAAGCATCTCCACCGGCATTTGCTTCTATTTTTAGTGCTAACGTTAGCGGAAGTGGGTCGCTGCTAACGATTAACGCGGGAACGATTTCTAACGCAAACGATTGTAAGCGCAACTAACGATTACGATTGCTAACGGCAAACGATAACGATTAACGATAAACGTTGCTAACGCTAACGATTGCTAACGAAATAATGCAAGCAACGAAACGCAAATTTGGGAACGTTAAGCGGTTCAGGTACTGTATATAGACAGGCCACACCTAAAGCTGTCGCCCAGACTGATGTATCCTGTAAGAATAGAGTAATTATTATATAGACAGGCCAACACCTAAAGCTGTCGCACCAACTGATGTCAAGAATGGGTAATTATAATATAGACAGGCCACACTAAAGCTGTCGCCCAGACTGATGTATCCTGTAAGAATGGAGTAATTATATATAGACAGGCCACACCTAAAGCTGTCGCCCAGACTGATGTATCTGAAAGAATGGGTAGTGTAATATATAGACAGGCCACACCTAAAGCTGTCACCAGACTGATGTATCCTGTAAGAATAGAGTAATTATAGATAGACAGGCCACACCTAAAGCTGTCGCCCAGGACTGATGTATCCTAAAGAATGGAGTAATTATATATAGACAGGCCACACCTAAAGCTGTCGCCCAGACTGATGTATCCTAAAGAATGGAGTAATTATATATAGACAGGCCACACCTTAAGCTGTCGCCCAAACTGATGTATTCTAAAGAATGGAGTAATCATATATAGACAGCCCACATATAAAGCTGTAGCCAAGACTGATGTATACTGTAAGAATTGAGTAAATATATATCAATTATACTACCTAACGATAACGTAATTAGATGCAATGTAGAATATGGAGACAAGAGGTTAAAATGCATGTAGAAATATCGAGACAAAAGGTTAAATGCATGTAGGAATTCGAAGACAAAAGGGTTAAAATGCATGTAGGATATCGAGACAAAAGGTAAAATGCATGTAGGAATATCGAGCAAGGTTAAAATGCATGTAGGAAAATCGAGACAAAAGGTAAAAATGCATATAGAATTGTTATATGAAACATTTATGTGCTAACCGTATTCATTGGTTTTGATAGACAATAGATGACTAACAACATCAAATAAGGGCAGAAGCGTCGTCCATCCATACCAACCGCCCACCTTATTGATGCTAGCATACAGATTATTTCGTCATACTTACAAGATTGTCTGGAAGTTTTGATTTTAGGAAATCTTCACTTAGAGGAACTGCTTTAGCAAGTTCATGATCCAGTATCCCAACTCCCGTCAAATTTCTGTAGATCTATCAGCGTCATAACACCTGATGTTCCGTCATGGTTCAATGGATGATGGATGCAATTTACGTTCATCCTGGCTAACTCTACTGTTACCTATTACAAAACATTAATCAAAGGTTAACAGTGTAAATAATGTATACAGTGTAATACTAGATATATTCAATAAACATCGTACATAAATTTAAATTGATATGTGCCGTAACTGGGCGAAAATTTTGGCATGTTAATTTTTCTTCATTAATTTATTGTAAACCATAAGGTTTGATGAATTAAGCCGTGAAAACCAATTAAATAACTTCATATCCCATATAAACATTAGTTACAACACAGAGATTATGTACTGTAAATTGTTGTTATTATGTATTAGATGGAAACTTTCCTGCAGAAATCACTTTACAGTTACTTATAACACTGTAAAAATGTGACATGAAGTTGTTTATCACAATTTAGCTTCATGGTCTGACCGTAGGTACTCATTTCGCGTTCTTAAGATGACTATATAATGATTTTGGCAGTACTGCTAAAAACTATTTTGTGCTCTTATTGGTGTTTGTAAAATTAAAACCAATGCATTAACAGTACTGTAATTTTCAAAATGTAAGTAACCTTTGGTGATGAATAACATATAAAAAGCTTATCTTGATTCGTGAGTATGAAAAATACGGCGCGTATAACTTTAAAAGTTGATTGATAGAAAGCATTAGTGTATAGTTGTGTACAGTAAATAACTTGTTTACAGTTGTGTTCCGTGCTTTTCTGTTTCGCTAAATTCGCGGATTCAACGAGAGTCACGAAATTCATTTTTTTTCTCAACAAGTGATCCCAGAGGGATCTTGGCGCCCACCAAAGAATTATCTATGTCTGACAAACGAAAGAGGGATCTTTTCTCTGCTTTTCAAACTTTTACTACATATTACTACATATGAAATTTGAGAAAGATCCTTTGAGTACTTTCTGAGATATATAACAGTAACAAACTTCAATAATAAAAATACAAGATACAATCTGTCAGCCATCTTTTTGACCGATCAGTCCGAAAATGCATTATTTTACTTAATTGTTTAATACTTATATACTAGTATTGATAGCATAAATTACAACCCTCTTCCCCTCCCCACCTCTCTCTTTCTCCCCTCCCTCTCCCCTCTCTTTCCGGACAAATTGCGTATACTTGTTTATTTTGTACCATATTGTGGAAAGGGTGTGTATATAAGTTGTAATAACTTGTACCCAATCCGTTTGTAAATTAATGCAATGTTTAAACTAAATGCAATATGCACAACTAGGATCCTAGGGGAACTGACATATAAAATTTGAGTCAGATCACTCAAGCACTTTCTGAGAAATAGCGGTAACAAACATTAATTATCAAATTCCAAGATGGTGGCCTGTTGACCATCTTGTTGACTGATCGGTCCCAAAATGCAATATGCACAATTAGACCAATAGGGGAACCTTCACATGAAATTGGAGACAGATCCCTTCAGTACTTTCTGAGAAATAGTAGTAACAAGCTTCAACTATCAACATCCAAGACGGCGGCTTGTCGGCCATCTTGTTCATCGATCGGTCCCATAATGCAATATACACAACTAGACCCCTAGGGGAACCTGTACATGCAGTTTGAGATGGATTCCTTCAGTACTTTCTGAGAAATAGCGGTAAGAAACTTCAATTGTCAAAATCCAACATGGCGTCCTGTCGGCTATCTTGTTCACCGATCGGTACCAAAATGCAATATGGTTAACCAGGGACCTAAGGTAACCTGTAAATGAAATTGGAGACAGATCCCTTCAGGACTTTCTGAGAAATAGTGGTAACAAGCTTCAACTATCAAAATTCAAGATGGCGGCTTGTCGGCCATCCTGTTCACCGATCGGTCGCAAAGTGCGATACGTACAACAAGACACATAGGGGAACCTGCACATGCAATTTGACACAGATCCCTTCAATACTTTCTGAGAAATAGCGGTAACAAAAGTCAATTGTCAAAATCAAAGATGGCTTCCTGTCGGCCATCTTGTTCACCGATCGGTACCAATATGCAATATGCATAATCAGGTACCTAGGGGAGCATGCACATAAGATTTGAGACAGCTCCTTTCAATACTTTCTGAGAAATAGCGGTAACATACTTTGAGTATCAAAATCTGAGATGGCGGCCTGTCTAAAAGCTACAAAGCGAAAATATTCCTCCAAAGAGTAAATAGCAAAATTTCAAATCCGAAAATATTTTAAACAACTATACATTAAACTAAACTTAGATATATAAACTAGAAACAATACATAACTCTAATATCCCCCACTCGCATTTTAACGCAAAAACTCTACTGCATGGCTGTGACAATTGTGATGAAGAAAAAAATACATATTTATTGCAATGCATATCAGAATATATATCTGAAACTAAAAGATTTTTTTAGATTTTTCTACTATGATAGGTTGGGGAGATACACTAATAATAATATTCATTCATAATGTAATGTTAAATGTTAAAATATTTTGTTGATAATTGTACTATACCGGATTTGTTTGGAGATGGCTAATATAGGCTTTGCCTGTTGCCAAATCCATTTGCATATTATTTGCAATAAAATTTGTTGAAATGAAAAAACAATATAGATCATATCAACATTTTAAGGCCTATAGAAAAAGATGATGAGTTCAGAAATGCGTATGGATTTAAGGCCTATAGAAAAAGATGATGAGTTCAGAAATGCGTATGGATTTAAGAATAATCATGTCCAGTCATTATGAAACTTTATTCATTTCTCGTGTACAAAAGAACACATGACCAGTATCCATACATCAATGATAGATAATATCTATGTAGCAATGATAAATAATATCCATACTTCAGTGATTTTGTTTGTTTGTTTGTTTGATTAATTAACGTCCTATTAACAGCTATGGTCATGTAATGACGGCCTCCCATGTATGCAGTGTGTTGCGTGTATGTTTGGCGAGGTGAGTGTACTGGGAGACTGCGGTATGTTCGTGTTGTGTCTTCTTGTATAGTGGAACTGTTGCCCTTTTTATAGTGCTATATCACTATACTGACAACGGGCGAACCAGCCGTCCCACTCCCTGTATGCTGAACGCTAAGCAGGAGCAGAAACTACCACTTTTATATAGACTTTGGTGTGTCTCGGCCAGGGGACAGAACCGATAACTAGTATCCATACATCAATGATAACTAGTATCCATACATCAATGATAAATAATATCCATGTAGCAATGATAACCAGTATCCATACATCAATGATAACCAGTATCTATACATAAATGGTAACTAGTATCCATACATCAATGATAACTAGTATCCATACATCAATGATAACCAGTATCCATACATCAATGTAACTAGTACCCATACATCAATGATAACTAGTATCCAAACATCAATGATAACTAGTATCCAAACATCAACGATAACTAGTATCCATACATAAGTGATAACTAGTATCCAAACATCAATGATAACTAGTATCCATACATCAATGATAAATAAAATCCATATATCAATGATAACCAGTATCTATACATCAATGGTAACTAGTATCCATACAGCAATGAAAACTAGTATCCATAAAGCAATGACAACTAGTATCCATACATCAATGTAACTAGTATCCATACATAAGTGATAACTAGTATCCATACATCAGTGATAACTAGTATCCATACATCAATGATAACTAGTATCCATACAGCAATGATAACTAGTATCCATACATCAAACTGTTGGTAAATTCCATCATCACCACGCTATTGTGTTATACAGTTGTGCTACTATACATTGGTGATCGTAAGGTTTAAAGTCAAAAGTTTTATTGAATTTCGTGATAGAGCTTGTTTAACCAATGGTATATATTTTACCGAATTCCGTATAGCTAGTAATGTTCGCTTGTATGTATCCTCGATACTCCTGGGGTTACTATCACTGACGTTATATCCATCTCTGGACTATCCAATAGGAAAGCTTTTTACTGAAGCCACCAGAAGACACAGGTAGTTTGATCTTTTAATGTGCATCAAAGAAATTGTACTACAGTACACTGTGGTCACCTGTGTTGCCTTGAAGTAATGCATCATTCTCTCTGTAATCTTCGAAGAAGGTCTCTGCGGGCCTGCAATTGCTCAGTTATTTTCTCCTGAACTGCCTCCAGTTTTACTATGAGATAATCCAGGAGTGGATATTAAGTCAGTGATAGTAACCCATGGAGAATCGAGGATTGTTTTGATGATGATTTCATTATTTTGAGGGATATTTTTAAAGGTAGAGACAAAACTGAAAACAAGAGGCCCAAGGGCCATAACGGTCATCTGATTACCTTTGCAATATTCATATGGAAAATTTAGATATAGTGTCATGGTAGCCATCTTCGATTTGGGATCAATCAGAGATGTAACACCACTTTGTCCGGACCATGTCAGGATCATTTCATGCAAGTTTCAGCCAAATCGCACCGGTAGAACTTGAGAAGAAGTTCAAAATGTGTTTTCAAGATGGCGGCTGTGGCGGCCATCTTGGATTTCGATCGACCCAAAAAATAACAACACTTTGTCGGGACCATGTCAGGATCATTTCAGGTAATTTTCAGCTCAATCCCACTGGTCAAACTTGAGAAGAAGTTCAAAATGTGAAAAGTTAACGCACGGCGGACGGACGAAACATGACGACTATAGGTCATCCTGACCCTCCGGGTCAGATGACCTAATAAAATGTACTTTTATTAAGATCATAACTAGGCCAACATGCCAAATAAGCTACTGTACAAATTAAACAGCGTTAATTCATTGATGTGATTCGTTTGTAACTAAAATAGTTATAAATATTATGATATATTTATCATTGGTCATTACGGAAAATGGTGAACGAACATCAGTCCGACTGGGACAATTACCTAGATGGTGCCCTGTTCGCCAACGCACAAAACCGCAGTCAACAACAAAATATAGCCCTTTTTCATGCTTTATGGACGAGAGGCTGTATCCCAGTCAGTTAACAGCAAGTTTTGGTGGTGAAGTAAGTGCCAATACTCAAGATGACTACTTGTCAGCCATGTTCCTTTCTATATCAATAAAACAAAGCTATATGTAATATATTTGTGAAAAAATTCATATAAAAATTATCATCGATGACGAACAATGAGCAGTGACAAATATTATACAGATATTTACAATTGAAATGTTTGCTAAATTTTTCACTTTAAACCAACGTTCTTTTGCAGCTATTTAGTTTCATGATTTCCATTTCAAAACAAGTTCGCGAAGACTAATATTTGCGGTTTTAACAACTGAATGATAATTCATATTATATAGATATTAATTCGCGGAGATAAACTTTTGCTACTTTACTCGGATCGCGAATTTCGAGAAAGTAAATCTCACGTGAAAGAAAGTTGGTTACAATTGGTAAACAATACACTAATACTCATTAAGTTATACTTGCAAACAAGAACATAGACCTTAATGGTCATCTTATGATATACAATACAGCAAAGCTAAAATTTTTACAAACTCTAGGTCTATTTCCTTTTCCCAAAGGATCGTGTTAACCAAATTTGGGTTAAAATCCATGCAGACCTCTCGGACTATTAGCGTAAAATATGTGATCACTGGGATGAGTCTGGACTTTTTTCCTGAAACACTTCAGAGTCTTCAAATTCATACCTCGCTTAATTTGTCTGATAATATTTTAAACAGAGAGAGGTGTTTGACAAATTGTGTTCAGAACTGGTCTGATAAAATCTTTAAAGAATGCTTATATTAAAGCGTTATTATTTCTTATCATTTTGTTCACACAGCCCATGACAACAGAACCCTCTATGGAGGCCATCGAAAATCTACTCATAAAAAGAAAAACAATAAATCAAAGCACGACAGAAAATGCACTAAAAAGCATTGAAATTGCACAAAACAAACAGAAGGCAAGATACCATAAAATAAACAACAAAAAGGGGTCAACCGAATTAAAAGCTGCTGACAGAGTGCTTGCCTATAATATAAGACAAAATGGTAGAAAAACTACAGGATTACAGAAAACTTATGAAGGACCATATACAATTGTAGAAATCAAAGGGAAAATGCAAACCTAGAAAGAAAAGGAAAATCCTTGAAATCTAAAGTCAATGTTGACAGACGGAAATTTTTCATATAATCTAATCCATGAGCAATGACTTCTCTTATTCCCGAAAACATTAAAATATTGCTAAAACAAAAACAGGAGCAACAACATAAGACGCCGCAAGAACAGTAGCAGCAACATTAGCCACAACAACATCCGCAGCAACAACCGTCCCAGCAACAACAGTCGCAGCAACATCATCAGCAGCAAATGTAACGGCAACAAGGACATAGTCATTCAGACCCCCCGCCAATGGAGATATCAAAGCTGAAGTAAGTTTGATTGCGGAGACTTATGTGTATGAATAAAAACAGGAAAAAGGAAGTTGAGCTAAAGAAAGATAGAGTATAATTCAACTAGAGCGGGGCTGCAATTGTTGAATCAGGTATACAGCCTTGACATTTATATTAGACTATATACAAAAAGATGGGTGGAGTTTTGCAAAGTAACATTTACCTTTACCATTTACCATGATATTTTCAGCAATGTTTCCATGGTAATGGAAAAAGTGCAAAAAAAGAAAACCTAAAAATAGCAAAAGGTACTACTAGACCATAAAAAGAATGTGTCTATGAAGTTTCATGGAAATATCTGCTGGTTTTAGAGTTATGCTCCGGAAATGAACCTGCTACAAAAATATGATATTTTCAGCAATGTTTCTATGGTTACAGAAAAAAGCACAAAAAGTGAAAACCTAAAAATAGCAAAAGGCACTACTAGACCATAAGAACAATGTGTCTATGAAGTTTCATGGAAATATCTCTGCTGGTTTTAGAGTTGTGCTCCGGAAACGATTCTTACACAAAAAGCTGCCATTTTCAGCAATGTTTCCATAGTTACAGAAAAAAGTACAAAAGGTGAAAACCTTAAAATAGCAAAAGGCACTACTAGACCATCAGACTAATGTGCCTATGGAGTTCCGTACATATATCTCAACCGGTTTTCCAGTTATGCTTCGGAAACGAACCTGGTACAAAAATATGATATTTTCAGCAATTTTTTCCATGGTTACAGAAAAAGTGCAAAAAATGAAAAGGTAAAAATAGCAAAAGGCACTACTAGACCATGAGAACAATGTGTCTATGAAGTTACATGGAAATATTTCTGCTGGTTTTATATTTGTGCTCCGGAAACGATTCTTACACAACAATCTGCCATTTTCAGCAATATTTCCATGGTTACAGAAAAAAGTGCAAAAAGTGAAAACCTTAAAATAGCAAAAGGCACTACTAGACCATAAGACCAATGTGTCTATGAAGTTTCGTGGAATTATCTCTTCTGGTTTTAGAGTTATGCTCCGGAAACGAACCTGGTACAAAAATATGATATTTTCAGCAATGTTTCTATGGTTACGGAAAAAATGCAAAAAATGAAAACCTAAAAATAGCAAAAGGCACTACTAGACCATAATACCAATGTGTGTATGAAGTTTTCGCGGAAATATGTCTACTGGTTTTAGAGTTATGCTCCGGAAACCATTCGTACGGACGGACAGACAGACGGACGGAACCCATTTGTATATCCCCCGCCAACGAATAATACGGTAGGAATTGACATAAAACTATTAATATTTTTTGTATGGTTAAATATTGTGTCACCCAGGTTCCGTTAATGATATATATAGACAAAGACCACATAACTTAAAAATCACTTATTTAAATGTAAGTATACATTGTGTATCAGTCAGTGACGCGACAGAAACGTTAAATATGCATACGCTTGACCAGACTGGAGTTCATAACCTGATATAGCCATCTGGTAAACCAGATCAAACGGGAAAGAGAAAGTATAATGAAAATATATGAAAACAGCCAAAATGACCTCTTTTGGCCCAATCCCTTAGGACCCAATCGGGTTCAGTCCAATCATTTGTACTATTTTTCAGTCAGTACCCCATAAGGATGTTATCAGTCAAATTCTGTTAAATTCTGATCAACTGTTATGAAGAAGCACGGACGGATGTCGGACGCCGCTGTGTCGTATAAGCTCACATTGGTCCTTTGGACCAGGTCGGACCAAGGTGAGCTTAAAGTAATATATGTATGTTGTCATAAGATTAGTTGGTTTGCTGATTATATATTAACATCATAATATGATATCATAAACTGTGTATGCAGTGTTGCGTGGTTTGGGGGGTAGCGGTATATACTCATTGTAATAGTGTATAAGAAAACCTCTCTGTCTATGTAACAGGTTTAATGTTAACTCCTGGTATGTATGGTGATCTGCTGTCCAACACCAGACTCTACCACCCAGGGAACGACACCAACATCACCATGTACGAATGTACGACACTCACGGATCCGCAAGCAAAGGAGTTATTTCCAGTAGCCAGGGTCGTCAACGGAATTTACACTCAAGCATCTGTTTCATGTTCATGTAAGTAATAATCACAATATCTATATCAGCGGGGCGGTAGTTCCATCTAAGCCATTTCAAATGACCAGTTGTCTGTCGCCTGAACTTGTCCTGATAACGCCTTTCAAACCTGTAAATTGTGTTTTATTTTTCATCAATTCTAGTTTCCGTGGTAACCAGATTATTACACATATATAGGTTTTGTAAGATGACTAAAAATCCATTGGACGACGGTTCAATTGTGTTAATGTGGTGCAATATCAGTCACTATGGAAACATAAGTGAGGGTTCAAATTGATAGAAATTTAAATGTTAATATGACGTTTAGCTAATAATGTTAATAAAAAAACAAAGAATAACTATTGTTAGGGATATTCTGGTCGATAACAAATTGTTCTGCTTTCAAAAATGCATTAGTCTCAAATGAGGAGTAACTGAGTGTAAGAAAAGAATTGTGATTCTTACAACTAATAACATTTAATTTTACAGCAGTTGACTGTTACGATCCGTCCTTACCATACGAGGGAAGCGTTACCGTTACTGTGTCCGGAATACTATGTCAGCGGTGGGATTCGTCCGTTCCTCACGAAGCTATACATTATCAAGGTCGAGGCGATTTGAAGAATTTCTGCCGACTTTCAGAAGATAACGACGGAATCAGACATTGGTGTTACACAACCGATCCAAACAGTCGCTGGGAGTTCTGTCCAATCATTGACTGTTAACACGACTGACTCGAACATTCACTGGGAGTACTGTCCAACCATTGGTTGTTAACACGACTGACTCGAACATTTGCTGGGAGTACTGTCCAATCATTGGCTGTTGACACGACTGACTCGAACATTCGCTGGGAGTACCGCCCAACCGTTGACTGTTAGACACGACTGTAGGAATACCAGAAATGTCTTATAATTATATTTGGTGCATATACCTTTATAAGTGGTAGTTACATCGTTATGTTTAGAATATAAATGTGTAGCTATATTATATGTTGTAGATGTAAAGTGTAGATTCAATATCATTTATTGATAGAGCCTTAAATTACATTATACCAAGGGAGGTGAATAATATGAATGATATACGCAATGCGGTGAAGACAATCTATGATAAATGATTTTAAATACATACTTATTTCTCCTCTATTTATGTAGGTTAGCAAGTTTATAGACATGGTCATATAACATGATACCGTTTATTGTAAAGATAAATGTTGATGTTCATTGTTCTTTGCTAAGTCGACAAAATGGGACGTTTAGATTAAATAACATGTGCATCGGTGTGAAAGACTGTTTTGTCATAAAATAATTGTTGCTGTATTGATAATTGTCATCGAAATATACACTGCCCTCCAAAAGGTTTGTTACATGTATATATACGTACAGTTTTACTAATATACACAGAGTATGGAAACATGTAAACCGTTTTAATACAGACATAAGTATATATTATTTATCAACTTGTTTATCTTCTCTAACTCATTAATTGTATTTTTGAATTTTCTTGGAGATAAATTGTCAGCAAATTTTACCATATGTAACAGAACTTTTGGAGGGCAGCGTATTGTTACCAAGGTTCAAGAATGTTGCAATATACTTTGTCATATGTAGTCATAATTAGTCATACTTAGTTACATGTAGTCATACTTTGTCACATGTAGTCTTACTTGGTCACATGTAGTCATACTTGGTCACGTATAGACATACTTGGTCACATTAGTCATCCTTAGCTACCTTTGGGCTACTTTCCGAAATGTGACATTTGACATTTTGTCACATTTTGATATTATTGTTAGTGTAGATGTTCTACTGTAAACGTGATTGTGCTAAATTAAATAATTATTGGGTATTATGGTTTTGACATGTCGTTTGATTTTATTCGATATGATTTGAATACAATATGACTTACTGTTAGTGTTATAACTTAGTCAATCTGGAATAAACGACGCTTAAACGCATTATGATTTCTCTTTCTTTTTATGCAGTGCTGGTGGGTGTCCAGGTCCGGTGGATTGATTTTTAATTTATATAAAGTACATTGTCATTATATACATATATGTCCTTATATGAGGTGTTTTTTATTTTTATATTCGGTACATTCTTCATAACATCTCCCTGGACACCGCCTCACTTTTTGCCTTCTGTGAGGTAGGCTATGGGTTCTGTCCCATGGCCGAAACACACAAAAGTCTATAAGGTCGAAGTTTATGCCCCTCCTTAGCGCCCAGCATACAGAGAGTGGAACGACTGGTTCGCCCGTTGTCGGTATAAAGTGATCGAGCGGGATGCTTCAGTGATATAGCACTAGAAAAAAGGGCAACAGTTCCACTATACAAGACACAACACATACATACCGTAGTCTCCCAAAACGCGTATCACACACTTCATTCACGCTACACAACGTATAAATGGGAGGCCGTTCTAACTCGACTTTGGCTGTTAATAGGAATTTGTTTTATTTATATGTTTAATTAACGTTATGACTTTGCGTTGGGTATGTTTTAGGTAACCCTAGTCTCGGTGATCTACCAGTAATTTCGTCTCATGTGACCTATTCTAATCGCCTTTCATTCGTCGTCGTGGGTCGTCCTTTCAATTCCTTTACCAGACAATCCCAAACACCGACGGACATGTCTGGTAAACTTACAACCGGTCCGGTAAAAAATACCATTTTCCGGACATGCTGTCCGGTAAAATTTCAGCGCTTCAACAGGTATAAATATCACAAATATGATAAAATGTAGTTAAATAAATCACAATACATTCTGTGGCACTAAATTCACTGATAATGGCATACGAAGTGCAAATAATGTCCGTACAGTCGTGTATTAAACGGAACCGAGGTTGTCCGAGTGGTCGTATATTAGATCTCTGTTACTACGCGCTTAAAACATATCGAATTTCATACGATCAAAGCGTTTTACTGATCATGATGATAAAGCGAAAGTGTCATGGCTGACGTTATTTAACAGCACACCGATAGCGCCTAGTCAGTATGTCTATGCTCAAATATGTGGCGGGGGCAGTGCCAGGGAAAGCCATACCAAAACCTGCGGTGGTTGGAAGTTATGCAGATCGTCAAAAGGCACGAGGAAAAGCGCGAACGAAAGTTAAACGAAAAATGGAAGGTTGGACGTGACCGTCTCGTATTTGAGGATGGTCTGATGTCATGTTCTCTTTGAAAAGAATATTACGGGTTAACCTCACGTGATAATTTGATCCAGAGATTAAAAATCTTGCGAGGGCAGAACAAATTCATAACGGGATGTTCAAACAGGAAAGTATCAGCGGTAGTTGACCATGAAAATAGTAATAGCCATAAGGCCAGTGTGAAGGCTCTGTCGCCGGGGCCGGTGGCTGTAAAAACATTACAACAACTGGAAAAAGCGGATACTGAGAAGATGTTGATTCTTTTTAAATCAATACATGCCATTGTGAAGAACAATCGTCCACTGTCAAATTTTGAGTGGCTATGTGAACTGGATGTCGCAAAGGGGTACCCAATAGGGGAAACATATAGGAACCAAAAAGCTGCTGTGAAGTTCACGGAGGCAATTGCCCGGGCAGAAAGGGTAAAAACAGTAAGCTTACTACATAAAGTAAACTTTTTTTTTCCTTTTTAATGGATAATTCAACAGATATCAGTGGGGATGAACAAGAAACCATTTTTGTAAGATACTGTTTAGAGGGCAATGTGATAGAGAGATTTCTGTGGATAGGCTCCCCAGCAAGTACCAGTTCAGCGGATCTGAAAAACTTTGTCCTTGAAACATTTGACAAAAACAGAATCGATAAAGGCAAGACTTGCAAAGAGTGTTGTTTTTTTCTGGTAATTTTTGATGTTTTTTTAATGTTCCTATTTCTAGATGAAAAACATTAACTGAAGTATGATATGAATGAACTCATGTCATATATGGTAGGCATTTTATAGCTTCACTGCTAGTGTCAAAATGTGATTTACACAATAATATTTATATTTCACTATATACAGAATCAGTTAAAAAACATAATCCAAATGCAGAGGTACAAATTCTTTGTTCTGAAAAGCAATGCAAAAAAATAATATATTATTTAGTTTTTCTATCATTTCACTTCAGGCAAGCTGGTAGCGATGGGCAGCGAGGTGCCCCAAATATGGTCGGTGTGAGGGCTGGACTGTCGACATTATTAAGAAAAGACATCAATGAAGAATTGGTGAACGTCCATTGCTTTGCCCACCGGTTGGAACTCGCATTTAGGGACGTAGTGAAGAAAAACAAACTGTATGATAAATTAATGAGTCTGCTGATTAGTCTGCACTATTTCTACACCAAGCATATAAGAACAAGCATAGTCTGTTACATACCATTGAAACCGTGAACATCAATGGGATACTACCTCCAAAGGTTACCGGTAAACGATGGCTTGGTCATTTGTCCAGAGGGATCATTGCTTTATTGCGCACATTCCGTGCATATGAAGCACACTTGTGTACTTTAAGCCACACAAATCCAAAAGCTGAAGGACTCGTCAAGATGATGCTTGATAAGCATCTGGTGTGTTTTGTCCTGTTCCTCAAGGTAAATTAATGTGCCCTTATATAAAGTAGAGATTCTTTCAATAAGTCATCTGTCTTGTTGTTCTCAATTTAAAAAGCTGTTTATACATAAAACTGATTGAACAAAATGGAATCATTTGCATTGTTTTGAATTTCAGGAAATACTTGATCCTTTGGTTAGGGTGTCACAGAAACTACAAAGGCCTGAACTGAATGTTGGCATGACTGTGGAGTGGGTTGAGGCAGCTGTTGATCTCCTGAAGTCTTAAAAGTCTCGGTGTGAATATTGTAAAATAATTCATAAGAGAAAAAATATATAAATACATGAAATTTCAATGTTTTACCTTTTGTTATATGACATGGTAATTCATTTATAACAGTAGAAGCTAAGTTTACAAACTCGCTTGCTGTCCGCCATTACACATTGTGGTCGAATATCTTGTATGCCAAACCCTGTCCCTTGCACGTAGAGTAATGCAACTTTTGTGTAGAACTGCTCAAATCGCTCTGACAAGAGTGTTTTACCTTATTAGGTAAATTATCTTGCCTATAAATCATTTTATCACCTTCTCAGTGGTTATGTAGTTCATTTGTTTAACGTGCGTGACTTGGCTCGGATATGGGTACAGCGTACATATTGTACCTGCTTAATCGTTTTGATCAACGATTTGTAATTACAAGGTATCAATTAAAATACTAAACATTGGCGTGGAATTTGTCAATATTTCATGTAATATGTTTCATAAGAAATGTAGAACAATACATTTATGCCATATTTGCTTCTTGGTTATGTAAAAGAATTAACTTGAGCGAATTGTCTCTTTACGAAATTGTTTATTGATTTCAGATCTCGTATAGCAACTCTTCCAGCTGCTCCGTTCATCCTTTCCGAGCAGAAAAGGGAGAAGGCAGATGCCAGGTTGAAGGGAGTGAGAGTGCGAATGGATTTTGGAGACATGCCATCTTCCTTATTTGGGAAACTGCATGGAATGAAGAGCCATGCATGGATGAAGGTAACCATTTAGAGCAACTGTTGCTAGTTTTTAGCTAGTGGGGTCTTATATTTGTCTACATCTGTCTTCTCTTTGGGTCTCAGGTTTTGTTTGTAATGAAATTGGGTTTCCAAACGAGTCAATGTTTATTGAAACTTTATACATGAAATGTAGTTTATCAGGGGCCCGGAATTATTCGGAAAGTGAAGTGACCATGTGTTCTGAAAATGTAATTTGAATGGTAAAAGCCAGGGGAAAATGTTGCTTTTGACACTAATTTTAGCTTCTATTCTTCCACTTGCTTCTCAAAATGAATTATTAAAGCATTCTTCTTGGAATAATAATAAAAAAAGAACCACAGTTCATAATTACAGAAATTATAATCAGTATTGTAAGTTTGATTTTTTTAAGATCTTCACTTCTGGAGTGCTCCGTTACATCCTTCGGGACTTCCTTGGAGTACGCCATCGTGAGACTTTACATGTGTTTTTAAGATGTTTGGAAGACCTGCACTCCAGGCAGTTGTCATTGATGGACATGGAGACCACATGGCATAGGTGTCTGTCCTTGATGGATGGAAAGGGACTTTCCATGTGCTATTCAGGTACATATATATATAATACATAGTTGAAAATAATAATTAATATTCCTCATTATTATTATTCATGAAGATTTGTATTGATATTTTCATAAAAAACAAATATCTAACATGAAATCTATGTATTAAATATCTGAAACATTTCTAAAACTAGTAATCAAAACTGCTCCTGATAATAAGAAAGTTGTTTGTTTACAAATTTTAATGAAATGAGTACTTTTTGGCTATTTTCATTTTTATTATAATTAAAATACATACAAATTGATGGTGACATTAGAGAGTTCATAAGACGAAAATTTGTAAGATAAAACCAAAAAGATGCTAACTCCAGTTACCTATCTATTTACCTTAATAGGGTTTCCTACATTTATCATTATTTCTTCTTAGTGTGCCATTATATGGAAATGTTAAATATTTAGAAAATTAACTTTATGTATAATTCAATGAATACACTTAGTCTACTATAGGTACACATATAGCCTTAGGCATCAGGTCGCAGTAACCAGACGGTTATAGACGGTTATATGTATATGCCTTGTAGCTATCATGACCAAGTCAACAGATTTCGATACACTATTACTTAAGTGCGTATTCGTGACAAGAAGTGGTCAGATTACTTAAGAAGGATATGTACTCTGACATTTATTATAAAACTGATTGATGTTGAATGTCCATGTACCTCTATATAAACCAAGATTTCACAAGTTAACAGTGTCAACTTCCCCCAGTACTCGACCATGAGTACTGGGCCATACTTTGCCATGCGGAATAAAGTACTGAAACCACAACTCAGCATTTGACTTATACTCAACTTTACTGTACAACATCTACACCTCATCGACATAAAGAGACACAAAGAAAAGAATACTTCATTAGGATGCTGTGATGCATATGATATCATGCATCATTTACCACAGTACCTGAGGCGGTTCGGGCCTGTTTCCAACTTTTGGATGTTCCCGTTTGAACGTCTAAACTCAACTATGAGCAAGGCAATTGGAAGCACCCGTTACTCAGAGCTGGCCGCCATCACGCACATGAAGGCGAGGTTTTATTATACTACAAATATTACTATCAGATAAAATGACTATCAATAAGTTTATACACTGACAAGCTGATACCATGTCCTGATAAATATCATTCTTGCAAGTTACAAGACAAACACAGTGGTAAAAATGCAGATATTTACATGATTCTTTTGATTTGATAGATTTTGTAAAACAAATATCATTATCTATCACAAAATATGGTTAAAATGAACCTTTGGGAACAAACAAAATTACTGTGTTTTAAGCATAGCTTGTTATACACATATTACAGACATTTTATAGGAACCTTGAGAGGAATAAAAATCACTATGTTATAACCATGAATTTGTTGTAAACCTGTTTTACTGTATTGAAATCATTTGATAAACATTTTTACACCTTTCTATCTTCAATATCAATATGCCCAACTCAAATCATTTGATATACTACAGATCCAGTGGCTATTATGCATGCTGCGAGCTGCAGGGTACCTCGCCATGTCAGATCCAGACCTAGAGTCTACCATGGATGAAGAAATCCATCTGACCGGTGGGAGGACCTTCATCAGGACCATGACTAATACGGAGGAAGCAGGAGTGCGGGAGGTGTACCACCAGTGGGGTGTTCCCCTGGACAGCAACCGTAGTGTCACTGTCCGCCACTACGCAAAGCGGTTTGTGCCCAAGCTGGGGAACACTACAACTTACAGAGCAGCAACGCTTGAGTCCCGGACACTGCATGCGTCCTCTGTCGTGTCAGTGCTTTTGCCAGAAGGCCTTGCATCGGTCAGATTGACCATTTCTTCTCGCATCGCAATTGTCATCAGGAATATGACTTCGCATTTGTTACTTGGTTAGGAGTGGCCCGACCTGACGAAGGACAGTGTTTTCGTGTTGTCCAGGACAACACCTGGATTCATTCGCCTGTGGTAACGCTAGAGGGATTGTCACCACCTCTTGTGCATGCCTGGGAGGGAGAAAAATTGTGGCTGCCAACCTTGCCAGTGTAGGAATTCTGCACCAACTAATGACTTTTAATTAATAAGCTGACTCTTTGAAGCTTGTAAAGACGTTTAATATTTTTTTAGCAGTGATTGATAATATATACCTTTGGAAGACTGTAATTATGATATATATTGTCAACCATTCTAATTTTGTTTTTCTGTAAGTAATGTATAAATGTATTGTGAGAGTGTTAAAACGTGTTGTGTGACAATAACATATTAATGGTATATGTTAGTAATGGATGAAAATATAATAAGAAAGTTAGAAAATAAATGTGACTAATGTAAATATATCGTAATGCGAGATATCTCTCTACACTATATACGTGTACGCTGCGAGTGTGTTGTGTGTCTATACATATTGTATTGTTTTACCTGTCTGCACTTTATATATATATACACTGTACTGATAAACCAATTGGTTTAAAGTAATAAAGAACTAACTGACCATTCTAATTGATTCATAATACTTGTAGATGACTTGTGTGCACATTCTGAAGATTACTATACATAACGTAACCACCCGCCCAGCTAATCCCGTACTTCGCTAAGATCTCAACCAATTTGCAACTCATAGAGAGAAATTTTTACGTCTACTAGCAACTTTCAATGTTAATGTTCCCTTTCAATATTTTGTCTATAAAGTGTATACAATTATTGTCAGCCATTTTCTCGCTTCGTGCTCCTACTAGTGCCGACTAAATGTAAGTCGAGCCTCGTAAGTCAGGTCGCATCACGATTCGTTAACCTTCTCCACCGTGTATAGGTCTAGTGTGAATTCCTGTCTAAACAGGATAATCACATTAGCAGACATGGCGAGAACCTATAAGTGCTGTGACCTGTCACTCAGAGAGGGAGGGAGAGAAAGAAAGAAAGAGAGAGGGAGAATTAAATATGTAGAAAAAAGTTAATCGCTAAGATGAATACAAGTATGTGTTACTTTTTACTTTTTAGTCTTTAGAAAGAATGCATAAATCATGGAAAAAAAGTAAGAAATCAACACGAAAGTTTTACCCTTATTAAATATGCATAATTATCCACGAAAAAATAACGCTTTCGCGAAAAATAACGTTTCCAACGATACTCGTAACGTGGTCACGTAAATAATAACTTGTGCTGTTGATGCTAACAAAGTTTCACATAAAAATCACGTAACATTCTGGCAATAACATGGGAAACAAAATCATTAACAATCATTGCTGACACTAACATGAGAAATGAAATGAATAACATTGCAAAATAAATAATAACATCAGCCACTAAATCTAACATCATTTTTAAAAAAAGACAAACGCATGCAAAGATAGAGATAACACAGCAGCAAAAATATAAAGTGTGCTAGAAAATAATAACATGCTTTTAGTTAAAGATAACTAAAATTTTGATAACAGTAAAACAGATATAACCAACATAAATATTTAACAAGAGGCCAATGGCCTCGTAGCACGATGGTCCAGTTAATTAATGTTTAACAATTGGTTTTGACTAATATTCTTGATTATCACTCATATGCAGTGTTTAAACTAATAATTAATTAGGACAATTCAAATGACCACTGGTATTTAATTGTTATCAATGTTGGTATTAAAACAATCATAAAATTCTTTCAAGACAGATGTCATTCATCAAATGTTAAGTTATATATAGATCAACAGTTTTATAAAAAAGATTGATTTGTGCAGAACAGTTTTTTTTTTCTGAGCAGGATTTTAGTGTGAGCGTATGCAGAAGCAGCATCTTCTTAGTAAGAATATTGTTGGGACCAACTCAAACAGCATCAACTTAACTTCAATATTAGAAAATTTAATAAAATTCAAAATTTAACAATGCTGTTTATTCAAATTTATCAGAATATTGTTATATGATAAAAAATAATTGGGGAAACTGTTTCCTGTATGATTGCTTATCGGTATCACACATGTACAACTATGTATAATCAAAGTGTTAAGTTGACTAGACTTTTAAAAGATACCTGCTGGAGGAGGGCTTAATTCATTATAGGTGTCAAAAAAATCAATGATGTTTGGCTTTCCCGGTTATAAGAGGTAAACTGAAGTTGCTTCAATACCTTGAAATTAATTACTTATCTTTTATCTCATTTTCTTCAACACAATATAAATTTCACAATTAAGATAACAATGCACAAGTTGTATTGGCTGGGTCTCGGCACAACGGAATGTGTACTACGGGTCAACAAATTGACATTGGCAGCTACAGTCGAGCCTTTCCCAGGGCCTTGATAACAAAATACATTAATTAACTCTCAACCATTGTTTTTCCCTTTAACAGTAAATGGTATATGTAACACATTTACACACACATATAGGCCTATAAACAGCATCTAGATGAAACTAGGTCACCTGACTTGTGACACTGTCCAGGGAATATAGATTATCCAACACAGGTAATTATGATGTCATGACACTTTGAGTAACATATTTTAAGAATAGAAAAATAATGAATATTTCTTAATTGCCTTAATCTTTTCTTAAACTTTATTTCTTTTGTATGAAGTGGTACCGTCGGCCATATAATTTCCCATAATGCATTGTGTTTCTCATTTAAATATTACTATAGACAAAGAAGGAATGAAATATACATGTATTTAATTCCTCAAAAATAGAGTTTATGTCTGTTTGTCGCCAAGTTTTATCAGTTCGGTCCTTATCTATAACTACATGCCTCTGCCAAATTTCATTGCTGTCAATGGTGTATAACTTGAGATATCCTGTTCACAACGTGATTTTCAAAACTAGGGGGTATGCTATAAGCTACGATGGAGCTACGCTAAAAAATCACTAATATGGTTAAAATAACAGTTTAAGAACGACAATTAACAGAACAGGGCTACCAGTGGTTGTATTTTAAACAGTTTATTGTTTATTTCGGTAGACCACCTTTGTTGCCAATGGTGTTTAATGGCTGACTGAATTTAAGGTTGATAAAAGTAATTTATGTTAATATGTTATTAAGTTGTTAAAGGTATATGATGACATTACTTGAATGTTTGTTTGTTTGTTTGATTAATTAACGTCCTATTAACAGCTATGGTCATGTAAGGACGGCCTCCCATGTATGCGGTGTGCTGTGTGTATGTTGTGCGAGGTGCGTGTTTCGGGAGACTGCGGTATAATCATGTAGTATCTTCTTGTATAGTGGAACTTTTGCCCTTTACATTATGTATATAAGATATAATTATTATGATCGTGTTAAGTTGTTTATTTTTATACTTATCACATTTTCCATTTATAATTCCTATACAGGTCGTTGAGTATCATTTTTTGTTTGTTAGCCTGTAGGAAAACAGTTAATGTCCTAAAAAGAAAGGGTGGTGTGTGGAAGTTTGGTACATGAATGTGAGCGTGGATGGTGTAGGCCTACTACGGGAGAATGTGATAAGGGTGTGTGGCTGTGTGATGCATTTTAAAAATTTATGTGTTTGTTATATGTTACCGTCACTGGGAATCATCGTTTGTTGTCTTCTGTCGTCCATGCTGTGTATGTGTAATTCTGTCGCGGGTCAAATGTCGTGTGACTGGATGAGAGTAAGTGTGTCGGTGTTTGTTTGATTAGTTATAATTAGTTCGCCCGTTGTCAGTGTAATGTGACCGGGTGGGGTGTGTTACTTGGTGTCTTCCATGTAGTTCTGGCTGTAACAATTGAAATCTTTGAATATTTTATTAACTTAATCCAGTTTTATCATTGTCTCTCGTTTAGATATACATTTCTTTGAATATGTGACAAAAATCACACTTTTCAATAATGAAATGACATTCCCGCGTTACTGTGCATGAAATACAGGACAAAGTATAATACAATAAAACATAAAATTCACTTCTACGCATTGGTGAAACTGTTCCGTGAGCAACTTGTATATTTTGATTTTGGCCGTCAGTTGAACATCAAGCAAATGTTTATCACTTGCACCCCTCTAGACGACATTTTTCTAAGTAAAAGAAGCGTTTCGACACACGTAAATAGCATAGCCCGGTTTGTACGATTAGCCCCGGTGGTCTTGTTTACTAGGCTAATTATCATTTCCTGGTATTAGTGAGGTTCAATCTGATAACAATACAGATCGTTTTTAGTGATAATATGGATATGACTTTTAATCAGAAGACAGATCAAGCTACCAAGTTAATAAACGAACGTGGTATAAATGCGTTGTTAGTGACTACACCTGTACCAGACTGTGAGTCGGTCGTTGGACAGCCAATGGCAAACAGTCAATCTCAGGCACTGTGCATCTCGGTCTGGGATCAAACTCGCACAGCCGAGCAAAGAACACTATACTGAAATTCCGACAGTAATTGAGAGATGTAAGGAAGAAGGAAGGAAGATCGACAGAATTGAAGGTGCCGAAGTGTCTTTATGATCAAGATATCGATGTCGAATTGGTTTGTCATCGTTTAATCGCTAACACTAACGCCATATTCTTGCGACAAACATATGTATATGTAATTTAACAATTAATAGGCTTACTAAAACATATCAACAAATCATTGTTGTTCAATGAGAGTTACCTCCCCTTGAATGCGGACACGCCCACACCACGACGCGGTAAAAATGCTGAAAAATCACACATTTTGTTGGATTTCGCAGTCTTTCATATAATGCATTTGCTATTACGCTCAATACTTCAAAATATAGATATTTTACTCCCTATTGAAACAATAAATACATCCTTCACTTACAAAGAATCTCCGTCTTTTTTATAAATACCGGTGTAATTCGGCTGCTTCCTACCTAGTCCGCTAAAACTGACCATAATCGCAGGCTCAAAATTCTGACTGATCGCCTGTGTATGGTCAGCTACCTACTGCTCTTAAAAAGTCGGGGATTGTAGTACAAATCTGGCGACAGCGATTATGAGAATTCTGCATGTTGTTTTGGGGTCAAATATGCATTTAAAGTTAAAGGAAAACGTTTGGCACTCACTTAAATACATGTCACATCCCAATTCATCACATTAACGATGCTATGTCCCTAGTTATGTTCGTGACGTCCAAGAATCAGTGTTTCGGTAGCCATCTTTGAAGACCAAAAGTTAATTTTAACAGCCAATTAGAATCGCCGAATTCCACCGGAAATCGATCCCAGCTGTCTGATTGGGTGTTAAAATTAACTTTCAATCCCCGACTTTTTAAGAGCAGTAGGTAGCTGACCATAAACAGGCGATCAGTCAGAATTTTGAGCCTGCGATTATGGTCAGTTTTAGCGGACTACTTCCTACCGTTCTTTAGCATGGGGGTAATGTACATTAATATCAATTTCAGACATTGGATAGCTCTTTCTTACAGCTCTTTCTGTTATGATGATTGGACTCTTTGCATGAACTGCATGCAATATTACGTTCCAATTTTCGTTGATACTTTTAGGTAATCACTACACGATTCTGTCTCTCCAAGATTTGACGGAGGGCCACTAAGTTGTTATGATTTGTTGCCCTGAAGTATGCCTTTGTCATGATGTCATTGAACTTTTCCAGGCCCTGTTGGGAATATTTCATAATGTTGGGAATATAATATTCCCATGATGTTTGTTTGTTTGCTTGATTCATAAACGTCCTATTAACAGCTATGGTCATGTAAGGACGGCCTCCCATGTTTGCGGTGTGATGCGTGTATGTTGTGTGAGGTGCGTGTTTTGGGAGACTGCGGTATGTTCGTGTTGTGTCTTCTTGTATAGTGGAACTGTTGCCCTTTTTATAGTGCTATATCACTGATGCTTGCCACCGAAGACACCACGCAACACACACCACCCGGTCACATTATACTGACAACGGGCGAACCAGTCGTCCCACTCCCTGTATGCTGAGCGCCAAGCAGAAGCAGAAACTACCACTTTTATAGACTTTGGTGTGTCTCGACCAGGGGACAGAACCCAGAGCCTTCCTCACAGGGGCGAACGCTCAACTCAAGGCCTAAAGTGAGGCGGTGCCAAGGGAGGCATTAGGAAAGATAAAGTCGGTTAGGAAGAAGAGAAAAGATAAGATCCTAAATTTAGTCGCCTTTTACGATCATGCAATAGGGGCAGCAGGTACAATTCTAACGACCTACCCATGAATGTCAATCAACTCCTTGACATGAAATCTCAAAATGTGAATATATGGCGTCACATCTTTTGCTTGATAAACCTGTTTTTATGTACTGCACCAAGATTCAACGACTGGTTGAATTTCATCAGAGTTGGGAGAGAAGTCTTTGATCAAAGCATTGATGATCAAAAACTCATCCCAAAGCTTCTGTACACATGCTGCTCTCTCTGGATCATCAAGAAGCTCTGATGCTTGGAACTGAGAGAAAAATGTCACCATTTCCGGACCTGTCAAGTCTCTGTATTCCTACTTTTTCGAATATGTATTCACATTGAGCTGGAAGTCTATACCACAAAGAGTCAATGAATGTTCCAAGGCAGCAATATGCTTGATTTTATCCCTGTCAAGCTTTCCGAAAGTGCATTTCTCAGTGATATTGTCAAGCATTCTAAGTTCCGATATGAGAAGATTGAATAGTTTGTCAGTGATTCTCAAAAAAAGATGTAGATGATCGACTACTACCTTTGTTGGTGGTATGGATGGGAACAGAGGCGGTCTTTTTTTTCTTTTAGTTGGTTTACTTTCCACCGACGTTTCAGAAATTGTGTATGTCATTCTGGCTCCCTTGTTGGGATCAACTAGTGTCCACGACTTTGAAAAATCTTACTTTTCCTTTTTACTACATTTGCAGTAAATACAGAAGTGTTCGGAAGAAATGTGTCCTATACCTACTACTAACAACAAAAATTTGTAATCTCCTCCTAAGTGCACATTTACGGCATAATCTTTTCCATTAATGTGTAAATTTTCAAGACAATTCACTTCATTCCTAAGATCAGCAAAAGCTACACTCAACTCATCATATGACTCTTTGGTTTTGACGATACAAAGTGGATAGTTTCGATCTGAAGAAACACACCTTTTCTCGTTTAGAATGGTGAATGTAACATTTACCACATGCAATCGTTTTCCGACTACCGTTCCATCGGCTGAAAGTTTAATGTCAACACCCAGAAAACATTTCACTATTCGCTTCCAATAATTTCGAAACGACGCTTGTCAACCTTTCAGTAAGGGACTGTTGAACACCCAAGCCATCAGGCGTGTTGATGATTGTAAATCCTGAATTTAGTTCGCTGACAAATCTGTTGATTTCACTGCTCCTGGGCATATTTTTGTACAGCATGCTTAGTTCATGATACGCTTTCTGGGAAATATTGAAAGTATCCAAGACGTAAAGAAGAGTATGTAAATTATCTTTATGACTGTTATATAAATGATCTTCATCATTTTTCAAAATGTCGAGTACTTCCTGCCGGCCGTTTCTTTCTATAATAACACCCGTCACTTTGCAAGAGTCATCATCTATACGTGATAGTACTTGTTTACACACTTCTTTTTCATTTTTTCATCTCTTCACCTGATGGCTTGGGGTGCAAGCTTCAAAAAGCTTGCGTTTTTTCACATTTTTTACTCAATTTGACCTATAACCCGCAAGATTCTCTTTTTCTTAGAGTTCTTCTTGACATTTCGCTAGTTTTTTTCTCAAGAATCTGTTTTTCCTGGGCCAGTTTTTGTTGCTCCTTCCTTTGTATATTTTCATATTGTAAGACATTCTGTCTGATGGTACTACACTCCTGCTTAGCGCTCAGCATACAGGGAGGGGGACGACTGGTTCGCCCGTTGTTAGTATAATGCGACCGGGTGGGGTGTGTTGCTTGGTGTCTTCGGCGGCATGCTTCATTGATATAGCACTTTAAAAAGGGCAACAGTTCCACTATACAAGAAGACACAACATGAATATACCGCAGTCTCCGAACACACGCACCTCGCACAACATACACTCAACACATCGCATACATGGGAGGCCGTCCTTACATGACCATGGCTGTCAATAGGACGTAAGTTAATCAAACAAACAAAGCACATTATCAAATTGTACACTTTTTTCACAGCAATGTCCTATGATCCCCACATCCCAACTTTACTTTGACTATTCTAGCCGTGATTTGAACGATTGAAGTTGTCTTCCACCTTTTATTTTGTTTCGCAATCCTTCAGTTTTAGCCGAAATAAAAATGCACAGAGTATATTAATCGATTTCTCATTAGTTTCAAAAGAAAGGTCAAGTTTATTTTCCAAAACTTTGATAAACTTCAAAACATTTTCACTTGATAGACTTGAATTCCAAAACTTCTGTTCCAAAATGATAAATAATAATATTTTCGAAATGACCACCATTGTTTCAGAAAACGTTCAACATCAATGAATAATTTATAGAGTATATAGAGTATCATTTCTCAACTTCCCAATAGAAGCCGCATTCCCAGGACAAATGACGAAATGGAAGTGTAACTTCTTTCCTCGTGGAATATGGTGTTGTGTTGATTTTGTAGTCGCATTGACGGGAAGAACAAGCTCTGTCAGAGGTTTCCGCTCCATCACATACATTTTCACGGTACTTGTCCTGATAAAGAAATGATCAAGTTGCTCATTTATTACTCTGAAATCCCAGGAATCGCCCAAGATTGGAGACAAGTCTGAACGCTTGCAGATTCCATAGATTTTCCGGTTCTTGCACGCTTTTAACAATGCCACCATTAAGTAGAGTCTGTACTTGCACACCGTCATCTTCTGATGTTATTGGCAAAGCTAATGTGATATTACTGTCACTCCTTGTGAAGCCGTTTAATTTCTCTTTTACTTGAATTCCTAACAGGTTCAAAATACCACTCGGTGGACGCTGGAATGGTACATGTACAAGATCCTCCTTTTTTCCACTCATCGTATCGACTGTGCCATCTTGCAAAAATAGAAGAAAACAAAACTGAAATTGATCTAGGAAGATCAGATCTATAATAATCATAAAAAACTATTCCTGGTTACCATTCAAAACAATCACAGTTTTAATTTTTATAAAGAAAAGTTGAGAAAGTGATCAACATTTTGTATTGATCATAGACTTGTATTTTCCCATTCTCTATATTAAAAAGCAAAACAAAAAGACAAACAAACAAAAATGTACCACTTCGGACATCAAAACAGAAGTCACAATCAAACTTGATGTCAGCAGTGTGAGAAATTAGGATTTGACCCAGCAGAGCCCCGGTGTCAATTTCCATCTATTTCACTGTTGAAAACAGTATACAATGTTTTAAAACATAGCCCGACCACATTTAACATAGCCTGGGACTATCGGTCTACCGCTATAGGCACACACTGTGTCAGGACAACCAGCAAACAGAGTAAACACAAAGAAAGACATCATGAACCCACAGCAAAACTGAAGGTGAGATCCGACGGATGTTCCGGACGTGTGAGCATCTCCTGCTATAATATTATATATGCTAAGCTGTGCCTTACAGGTAAGGGGTAAATTTTGGCAAAACTAATCTGTAATCAATTCAACTTTCACAAGTTAGATATGCTTACCGATGTAATGCACTTTCACATGACCTGTGGCATCATTTTCCGAGGTCTAAACAACGGGATAGAGTCCTTCATCCCAGTCATCCCTCGCAGCCTGTCGAACTTTCCTTTGTCGGGGTATGTCAACATCATTGAGTTCACTGTAATAAAATAAACGATTGGTTATTTATGTGCAAAATAGAGGAGACATGGGGATGTTGGCAACCTGGCACGCGGGGTAAGCTTCTATTGTTGTTTTCGAATTTGTAATTGATTTTTTGAAAGAGTGAAAGTATAAAAAAAGCATGTCAGGCCTATTTTCTAAAATTATTCACTTCAGTTTCAAAATTCAACTTTGTATGATGTAAATAACACCCCCATTGAGATATACAACAAAATATTCCACCAAATACCCTATTTACATTTCATAATTACTTTCGAAAGATTGATCCAATACTGAAAAGACGATTCTAATTATTGTATATGGGCGAAATGTCCTGGTGGACTATCCGCGCTGTAAGAAATAAATAAATCACACATCAGCCACTAATGCAAGTGTTATACTTTAAAAAACACACACAAAAAAAACATTCAGGAAATCCATAAATTGCAATTTGAGCCAACAAAACTTTGGGCCCGTCCAGATTTATCCGGGTAACAATTTCCCGTCGACCGGTTTACCATTCGCTTCCTCGAAAACACAGGCTCTGTTTTAAAATTCCGTTGCTATTCATATAAAAGCAGCTGATGCATTCTTGATTAAATTAAGTTTAGATACTTCTTCGCGTAACATTCAGTCCACTTACGCATAAGAACTCACATCTTTTCTCCGTCGCCTCATGGTCTCCATCTTCCCCCAGCAACAAGAAAATGATCACGTGATACGGCCGTCATGAACGATAACTCCTCCCGGAAAACAAAGTTGAAAGCCGATCATTTGTCGATATGTATCACAGCATTACAGATAGACTTTAAGGCTGTGTCTTGCCATCGTCCCAATCTCCATTTTGGTTACAACAACACACAACATGACTGATGGAGATGAAAAAATAACTGAGAGCATATCCAAAGCAAATAGAATGATTGGTATTATTCGAAGAAGTTTTGACTATTTAGATAAGGACATGTTCACAATCCTGTACAAATCGCTCATAAGACCTCATGTGGAATATTCAAGCTGTGTTTGGAAAACAATATATAAAAAGGATATTGTTGGAATTGAAAACATGCAACGCAGGGCAACAAAACTTGTGAAAACCATAGAAAATTTGACCTACAGTGAGCAAATAAGAAGTTTAAGAATACCAACACTGCAATTTCATTTCAACATATTTTATTAATAACAAAGGATCAGACAACAGGCAAGCCTAGATAAGTCTTCTCCCGTCCCGGAGGTTACATTGAATACATATGTAGGAATATAGGTCACTCGCCTTATATATGATGTTAATTATTTTAGTGTGTGTGCCATAATTGCTGTGGTACCTTTCATTGTTTCCATCTGTTTGATATGACACCGGTAGGGTAGGGCTATGTATATAAACATTACACGTGCGTTTCCGGTTGAATATTATTATAGCGGCTATGGTTTGTATCCTTGGGCAGTCTAGGTTAACTTGGTGTTTACCCTCGAGACTACAGGATATTGGGGAGTTGCGGGTAGAGTTTCCGAACTCACTGCGCATATGCAATAGGGTTGGACCAATCAGCATATGTGTGCGACGTCGCATGTTGTACCATGGAGAAGGGATCATAAAAGGGACTGCACAGCTAAATTGGACGACTTGCATGGCCGGATAACCGGCAGCACAGAAGAATATTTTTATTAGTTGTTTTTAGTTCAAGCACCAGAGTTTTTAAGCTGACAGACTCAAAATCAGATCTACGAACAGCATGTTCATTGTTTTTAATGTATATAATAATTCCAAAACCAGGTCTACCAGTTCTATCAGTTCTGAAAAGGGTGGGATGAGACTTAAGGTGCATATCTTTTTATCATTAATTGAATTATTAACGTGAGATTCTGTAAAACAGAGAATATCAGTATCTAAATACTCACTTTCAATTAGGTCAAGTTTAGTACGAATAGAACGAACATTTAGACTGCAGGTAGGGCGTTAGAATTGTACCTGCTGCCCCTATTGCATGATAGTAAAAGGCAAATAAATTTAGGATCTTATCTTTTCTCTTCTTCCTAACTGACTTTATCCTTCATAATGCCTCCCTTGGCACCGCCTCACTTTTGGCCTTGAGTTGAGCGTTCGCCCCTGTGAGGAAGGCTCTGGGTTCTGTCCCCTGGTCAAGACACACCAAAGTCTATAAAAGTGGTAGTTTCTGCTCCTGCTTAGCGCTCAGCAAACAGGGAGTGGGGCGACTGGTTCGCCCGTTGTCAGTATAAGGTGGGGTGTGTTGCTTGGTGTCTTCGGTGTCACCGCATACATAACAGTAACAAAGTATATAAGAAGAAGCTGGTATTATCAATTATAATGGGATATAAATAAGTATGAACACTGAGTAAAGGTATACTTTAAAACCATACATTCTTATACTTGTAGCAATGAAGAACGTTGCTAAATTGAGAGAACATGGACTCGTGCCCTATCCGGGGCACCCCGGGCCCCTCGAACTCACGATCTACGGCACCCAATCGCCTAGCCAAATATAGCTGCGCTTTCTAACACTGCGCCACATCCACGTCCACGTCTTTAATATTTACTAAACACAGTGTATCATATACACTATGTGGTGTTGATCCAAAGATTTAATTTGACAATTTCCACAGAGATCATGTCAGCATATCGAACCGACTATAACTTTGTCATAGAAACGTCCTTTTTTGAGGACGTGGATGTGGCGGAGGTACGTTTGGTTAGGCGATTGAGTGCCGTAGATCGTGAGTTCGGATAGGGCACGAGTCAATAAATTGTCATGCTTTGTTAAATTGTGTTTCTTTGATATTTAAAGATGCTCCACCGCTGACAATTGGTATTTTTTTTCACTATCAAAAACAGGAGCAGACGATGTAGTATTTTTCTTCAGTTACAAAAGTCACTTCCTTTACACCATTACCACCATTGAAAAGTTTGAGCTTCTAATTTTACTTCAAGTTGAAAATATGAAAAACAATTAATTGCATCCGAAAAAAATCCGTGACACTTTATCCTATATGGATTGAAGTACTGATTGCGCATGCACCAAAGGTAAAATAAATTATCTTATATTATTTTTTGTGTTAATTAGACATATATATACAAGATTAAACACCAATTATTGTTCTAATGATGAATGCCATTTATGCTCTGTCGGCGGTGGAGCATCTTTAATTATCTGTTGTGAGATAACAAACAAACAAAAGTTTAAGACAGAAGGAGGCTAAGATAATTTTGAATGTACATCAATAAAAGTATGTAATGTGAACTTTACCTTGATCCATGCCATCAGCGGCATGCTTCAGTGATATAGCACTATAAAAAGGACAACTGAGTTTCACTATACAAGAAGACACAACACGAATATACCACGGTCTCCGAAAACACGCACCTCGCACAACATACACGCAACACACCGCATACATGGGTGGCCGTCCTTACATGACCATTGTTGTTAATAGGACGTTAATTTATCAAACAAACCATGCCATAAATTATCAGCGACAAATAGTTATGTGGATCCGACTCTGCGTATTTTATTGTAATAATATTAATGTCCATTCCTACAATTAGGAAAGAAATATAGTGAAGAATACGATAAGCTGCAACTAGAATGGACGACTTATACCTCAAGCTGCACAAATTTCAATCTGATTAAAATACTGATCCTTACAATCACTACGTTTGATAAGAGGCAGCCATCTTGTTGACGACCCTTTAATGAAATTGAGCCCTTGGTAAGTCACCATCTGACATTTGAGACAGATCTCTTTAGTTCATTTGAACTGCTTATATGATTAGCACATTGATGAATTCAAGTAATTACAGTAATGGCTATAAAATGAATATACACAGAAAGTAAAATCACTGCAGCCGTATTCTAGTGCAGAATTCCTACAATACAATTACCACTAAATATATAACATATGTTTACAGTATTCTTGACAATGCATATATTACGGTAATACCTTTAGCCATGCTTGTGCACGGAGTCGTCTTCTTTCATCTATGGACGTCTTTTTACATCCTGGATTCAAGATTTCCCTGCCTTCACTTCTTTATTTACACTTGTAAAATGTGTTATGGTGTATCCCATATAGAAGGCAAACGCACTGTCGGCAGATTTGGAAACCAGATAGACATATAATGAAGAATTTCCCTCATTCTGATATTTATATGTTTAAGTCTATAAATTTCTCCTGCATATTTTGATCTCTCTCAATGTCACATTCACTAGACATCTGTTGTTGCACTGAAATATTTCCTTCTTCTTCCTTATGTTGCCTTAAAATTTTATCAGGAAGAATTGTTGCAATCTTAGATACACAACAATCAGCAATTTGACGGAATCTGAAAAAGAGTTTTGTTTGATTAATTAACGTCCTATGAACAGTCGGGGTCATGTAAGGACGGCCTCCCATGTATGCAGTGTGTAGCGTTTGTGAAGTGCGAGGAGCGTGGTTTGGAGACTGCGCTATATTCATGTCGTGTATTCTTGTATAGTGGAACTGTTGCCCTTTTTATAGTGCTATAACACTGAAGCATGCCGCCGAAGACACCAAGCAACACACCCACCCGGTCACATTATACTGACAACGGGCAAACCAGTCTTCCGATACGCTGAGGGAAACTTTCGATCCGGCAGTAACCCAACCATTCGTCCCACTCCCTGTATGCTGAGAGCTAAGCAGGAGCAGAAACTACCACTTTTATAGACTTTGGTGTGTCTCGTCTAGGGGACAGAACCCAGAGCCTTCCTCACAGGGGCAAACGCTCAACTCAAGGTTAAAATAGAGGCGGTACCAAGGGAGGCATTAGGAAAGATAAAGTCAGTTAGGAAGAAAAGAAAAGATAAGATCCTAATTTCATTCGCCTTTCACGATCATGCAATAGGGGCAGCATGCATAATTCTAACGCCCTACGTGCAGGGCCTAAAGTACTTGGAAAGAGTACGTCTCAAAATTTAATTCAAATACATCTTTGAAGGGGAAAAAAATCAAAAATTTAGAAAAGAAAAGGAAAAGAAACGTCTTAATTTTAAATCCTCCAATACTGAAAGTTAGAATAGGCCTTTCGAGATACCAGAATTGCTCGAGTCCCTTGAGAAATCATACATGGAATACATGAATACAAGACTACATGGGAGGCCGGCCTGTTAATAGAACGTCATTTTATCAATATTGCATGAGTTTTTCTCATACGTTGTAACCAAAAC
Organism: Argopecten irradians irradians; assembly: GCA_004382745.1. NCBI lineage: Eukaryota > Metazoa > Mollusca > Bivalvia > Pectinida > Pectinidae > Argopecten > Argopecten irradians. The sequence continues at coordinate 1,013,573 of SAYR01073332.1, read as the reverse complement.
CATTTATCCCATACAATCTTTTTATAAAATGAAAATTTACAACCTGTGTTTTTTAGTTCTTTTAGATACAATCATTACTTGCCCTTTAAACTGCTGCATGGCTTTTAGTATGGCCCTAAATTACCTAAAATGTCGATGGGCCGTAAAACACAAACAAACTTACTTTACATCATTACCAACATTGAAAAGTTTGAGATTCTAATTTTTTACTTCGAGATATAATATAAAAAATGTTTGCGTCCCTAAAAAATTCCGTGGCATATATGGAAGGAAGTACTGATCGCGCCTGCACCAAAAGCAAAATAAATCATTTTTATTATCTATTGTGTTACTTATATATATAATATATACGATTAAACACCAATGGTTGTTCAATTAATGTCTAACGTTTATGCTCTGTCGACGGTTGAGCATCTTTAATGCAATAATATTATACATGTCTTCATATAAAGGTATAAAATGGCAACACATCGAACATAGTGATAAGAAGCTATAAATCTTATCTACAGCGGACATTCAACCTTTAATCTTGTTATCAAATATAATAGCAATCATTCTACCAATAGAAGAGAAATGGCTAACCTACATCTTGTTATTTTGACCGTGGCTTTGTCTATTCCTTATACAGGTAAGGATGATGTTTGTAAGTATTAAAGGGGCAATTCAGTCTAACAATATATTCAAACTGGAATTTACATAAAAAACCTTTTTATTGGAAATTAAATTAGTATATTTTACTGTGATATGCCATAAAAGCCCACTGTTGTAAAATGTATGTGAAATGCTGTTCGCCATTACATATTGAGGTCGGACGTCTTGTATGTCGAACCTTGGCCCTTGCCAGTTTAGTAAAGAATGTTTTGTCTAGAACAACTCAAATCGCTTTTACAGTAGTGTTTGTTTGCGTTATTATTTGCATGTTCTTGTCTAAATATAATTTTACCAACTCCTTAGTGGTTATGTAATGCATTTGATAAACGAACATGACTTTAGTTCGGGTACATGTTATAGCTGCTTAATCGTATCAATTGACGATTTGGAATTTCAAGGGTATCAATCCAAATGCTTAACAATATTGTGAAATTTGTCAATATTATGGAACATTACGTTTGCGTCATATTTTGCTTCGTTGTTATTTAACATAATGGGCCTCATTGAATTGTCCTTTTGTGTTTCTATTGTAATTATATCCAACGTTCTACATATTGTTCCATCGACTTTTGTTGTATTGTGCTCTTGACCTCTTATCACAAGCGAAATATCATATAAAGGGCTTGACATATTGGGAACGTTCGGTAAGATAAGTTGATTGCTTTAAATCATATGTTGAGCGTTTGATGTAATATGTCATACGTCATGATAAGATAATAATTCAAGAACTCGAGATGTAACCCAGATAACACTAGCTGCAATATTCCTCTCGTCTAGAACAACATATACTTAGCTAAATCAGTGTAGTGACACACTACTAAACCAGAGGTCCCGAGTTTAATCCCTATCAAAGGCAGTGGTTATATTTATTAAAATAATAGAATGTACTATATTGCAAAGTATTACTTTTATGTCAAACATTCGATTACAAAAAAAATGTAAATGTGTGCTCAAGATATTAAACTATGAGATTGAAATGCTGCAACTAGTTCTCAAAATGTTGAGCGATTCCCAAAATATGTCGGGTGCTACATATAATATGTCGACAGCTGTCAGGATGACATATAGTTATCATGCACCGTCTGTCGGCGTCTGCCGTGCGTAAACTTTTCATTCAAACAACTTCTTCTCAATAACCGTAAGGCCTAGTGTACTCATCTTTGGCCTGTAGCATGCTGGGATGGCCCTTAATGACCTTTGTCGATGGGCCGTAACACTCAAACAAACAAAATGCTGGGATGAAGAGCTACCAAAGTTGTGAAAATGAATGACCTTGACCTACTTTCAAGGTCACGGGGGTCAAAAAGGCTAAAATCTTGAATTTGAACTTCTCAAATTCGGTCAGTGTGATTTAGCTGATACTTGCATGAAATGATCCTTGTCATGGTCCTGACCAAGTGTTTATATTTTATGTTGATCTGAAATCCAAGATGGCCACCACTTCCGCCATCTTGAAAATGTATTTTGAGCTTTTTCTCCAGTTCAACCAGTGCGATTGTGCTGGAACTTGTCTGAATAATTTTAAGGATACTGACATTGTCCCAACAAAGTGTTGTTATTTGTCGGGTTGACCCGAAAACAAAGATGGCAACCAAAGTCGCCATCTTGAAAATACATTTTGAACTTCTTCTAAAGTTCTACCCATGCAGTTTGACTGAAACTTGCATGAAATTATCCTAACATTGTCATGACCAAGTGTTTTTATTTTTTAACCATGACACCATATCTAATTAATTTCCTATGCAGCTATTGCCAAGGTAGTCAGATGACCGTCAAGGCCCTCGGGCCTCTTGTTCGTATCCTGATCTTTTAGATACAGTCATTGTTTGTGTCCTTATACTGGTGCCTGCCTTGTAGTTTGGCCTTAAATGACCTTAGTTGTCGATGGGCCGTAAAACTCAAACAATATCTGGCGGGTATTCCTGATGTATGAAAAAACCTTGTAAAAGTATGCACTGCGTGACAGTCGTATGTCAAGTCATCGGACACGACATCAATGCTTGCTTCAATGATGTCATCATTGCATCCAGGACATCTATATCTTGCAATTTAAGGATAAAATGTGACTGAGTCCTGTGTCCAATTGGCAATCTGGACTTCATTTTGTGTTTTTAGCAAAGTCCATGGTCAATGATAATGTTTTACGAGGGAAATTTTCCTAAGTATGAAGCAATGAAAATTGTTGCTATTGCCATTTAGCTTCAAAAAGATGAGTTGGAAAAGTTTGCAGCTCTGCTACTAGTTCTTTCCATAAGGCCATTGTTAGTCCAGTTTTACTAACAAGTTGTTGTTTTGGAATATCTTTGTTGTCAGTATAATGTGACCGGGTGGGGTGTGTTGCTTGGTGTCTTCGGCGGCATGCTCCAGTGATATAGCACTATAAAAAGGGCAAAAGTTCCACTATACAAGAAGACACAACATGAATATACCGCAGTCTCCCGAAACACGCACCAAGGGAGGCATTAGGAAAGATAAAGTCAGTTAGGAAGAAGAGAAAAGATAAGATCCTAAATTTAGTCGCCTTTTACGATCATCATGCAATAGGGGCAGCAGGTACAATTCTAACGCCCTACCTGCAGGGCTTTCGCACAACATACACGCAACACACCGCATACATGGGAGGCCGTCCTTACATTACCATAGCTGTTAATAGGACGTTATTAAATCAAACAAACAAACAAACACTGGATCCTAATAGACATATGTCTGTAGGATACGAATTACTTAAAGTAGTAAATATAGGGCAAAGAAGTATTTCTAACAGTATGGACTTATAGAATCTTACATTGGTCTAAGTGATTTGAACAGGAATATCTCAACCTTGTCCACTTTACAGACCCATCTTTGATTCTTTTTCTCCTATACTTAGTAGAAAAAAATGATGAAATTCCACTTGGTTTTCAGTTTTGTGATTGCGCCATTGTCACAGAAACGTCGTTAATGCGTCAAAATTGATGCCATCATCTACAATGCGCGCGGCAGTAACGCAACATGTATTGATGACGTCACATTATTGTCTAGTGCATGTGAGCTTTCTTACACACCCCTGTGTAAAAAATATTGTTGAATTTTCGAGACAATCTGCCACTTTGTTTTTTTTGCGCCCCTGGAAAATATGAAAATATTTTATCCACACTGTAAGAATTACTTCTTTGCCCTATATATAAATATATAGGTATATATACTTATGAAAATGTAGTAAATGTACAAGAACTTGTAAGTGTTATAATACATGCATGTTATAAAGGTTAATGATTAAGTACCAGTTTCTTGAAATTGCAGATCAAGCAAAAAAAGACCTTCTTTGCAGCAATAGGTGTCCCAAATACACCAATACAAGATGAAAAGGTAGCCAATAGCCAGCTGGAGGCCTTTGAGTCACTTGGCAATCCAAGATCAAAAAGATCATTGGATCAGCCACAGCAACAACTACTCAAGCCACAACAACAACTACTCAAGCCACAACAACAGCTACTCAAGCAACAGCAACAAGTCAAGAACAGGTATTTAGACTTGTACAACAATTTGGCCGGACCGGATTTTAAATTTCGCAATGTTTGGGGGATTCATACAACAATTTGTCCGGACCGGATTTTAAATTTCGCAATGTTTGGGGGATTCATTTAGACTCTTGGTTCCTTTGGAGGACTGGGAAGATAAAAATATTCGAGTTCCAAAAGATGTTGTCTTGTCAAGAGATACTTGCAGATGCACGTATGGACGGACACAGAAGAAAGACTTTTCATTCATCTTAAGTGCGGTAGGGAAGAAAAAAGCCTTTACTCAAAAGCCCACGACACATTATTGAACGAAATATCCTCAGAAATGAAGAGAAAAAACACTTATGTCACCCAAATCCAATTGATCAACATATGGAAGAACCTCAAGAAAAAATACAAAGAAGTTATTGACAAAAATAAAAAGACGGGCAATGCCAGGGTAACGTGGAAATTTTATGAAGAATTCAATGAAATATATGAAAACAAGGTTCGAAAAGAACCCCCAAAAGTAAAGACGATATTGGCAAACTATTGCAGGACAACAATCAGGATGTGTTAAAGTCTTTAAAAAAACACCATACAGAAAAAATGCAAAGAATGGACAGGCTTCTAGACGTGTTTGAAAATTTTGTTGGCAAAAGTAACAAGCCTCGAAGCGAGGTTAACACTGATGATGATGATTGATGATTAATTTTCAAGTTCAAGATTTCGGCAGTTAAACTTTGTGTCGCAACCACAGGGACCTGGCACGAATTTCAAACTAACAGTATATAAATATAGTAAAAAATTAACGTACCCTGCGAGGGTATAAATATCAAAAAAGGAAAAAGTGAAGACTTAGTTTCCTTAATTATATATATATATATATATATATTAATAACTAAATGTGGGGAAAAAAAGTCTTCATTTTTTTTCTTTTTTGATATATACATACATATGTATTAAAGTATGAAGGGTATGAACTCTACAGTATAGAAAACCGACATTTATTTAATCCATGATTGTTTTGGTAAATAATTTATCTTTCAAATGAGTGCTTGATGAAGAAAATTGGCCAAGTATTGACCAAGATATGGCCTGATGAACAGAGAAATATACCCAGACTAGGATAGGTTATCTTTAAATGTTGTATCACCTCTATTAATGGGTACTTCAATAACTAAGTCAAATTTACAAAATCTACACTTGTGGTGGTAAAAAGTAATCATAACTGTTCATCCACAATCTCCTTTGAAGTGTTGTGTGCCATACTTTATAGAAACTCCATTTAAACATCACGGTGCTCACTTATTTCAACCGGAACCGCCATGTTCATTTTTTCTTGGGAACACTTCTCGATTTAACATATTTTAATATATTACATAATTATGCAAATTATGTAGTGTTGTGTTGGTCGGTAAAATTGAGAAGGGTTCTGACGAAAAATTAGCATGGCAGTGGTGGTTAAAATAAATGAGCTACACAGTGTTTAATGCATGAAGTTTCTACAAAGTACACGACATAACACTTTCAAAGGAGAATGTGGGTCACACATCATAAATTTTGTGATTTTGACTTGGTTTATGAGGTACCTATTAGAGACGAGACAACATTTACAGGGAAATGTCTGCCTACCCTAGTTTGGGTATATTTCTCTGTTCATCAGGCCATATGTTGGTCAATACTCATCGAGCAGTCATTTGAAAGATGAATTATTTCTCGTTAAGGTAGGATATGCGTCACTAATATATATAGAGCCTGTTTATTAAAAAAAAAGTATCTCAGATTAAAAGAATGTCAATTTTTCTCTACCGCAGATATAAACCCTTGATACTATAATAATTATATATACATAAAGTACGTGTTTGGTAGAAATTCGTGCCAGATCCCTGTGGTTGCAACATGTTGTTGAGGTTTACAAAGTGTTGAAAGTTCTAGCTCACCTGGTCCAAAGGAAACTTAGTATTGAATATCACTCATAATTATATGGTAAATATAACATAATTATATGGTGGATATTCTATTAAAATGAAATTGTGGGATAAATTTTGCTATTTCTAATTGCACAAGTTTTGTGATACCGGTAATTACATAAAAACCAGATGAGGAATACAGGTCCTCTAGATCTGGGTCTCTTGATACAGCCATCGTGATTTATCCGTCGTTGTCCATCGTGTATCACCCCCTCTATTTTAAACTTCTACTCAAGTTTCCACCTGTGGAATTTAGTTGAAACTTGTCTGAAATAATCCTGACCAAATTCTTTTTTGGTTCAATTCAAAATTAAAGATGGTTACCATGACGCCTTCTTGATTTTTTTTTATTCTTCCTCTTCAGCCATACTAGTGCTAAAAATTTTGAAAGGAATGACCTTGCTGTTCCATCTTCTTTACACTATAGTAGTTCAAAAAAGAATTCAGAAGGTAAACACTTTATTATCAGTACATTGTATATATCCATGTAGTGTTTTATTGATAATTGTTAAAATGAACTAAGGACATGTGATTTTCTTATCTTTAATTGACTCAACAAATCTTAACAATCAAAATTGCTTGCATTCAGTCTTTTGTAAGGAACATGTCTACATGTATTTTTAAATACAAATGTATTGAATAAACTTTAATTGCCATTGATCTATACCTGTTATCGTACATTACTGTAGGTACATTATAACAATGCTAATAATTAACTTTTTCAAATACCGGGTATTCCAAATGTCCATGTTTTCCAAAAAGATTTATTTTGGTTTTTTTTATACAGGAATATATACATTTATTTTTATGATGCAAAGTATGCAATTTTAACATTTGTTACTGTTTTTATTAAATTGTTTGAATTTAAGAAAATGTTTGTTATATCTTGACTCTCACAATAACTTTCAAAAGAATTGTATGGTTTACATCAAAAATTGACTGTTGAACAGTATGGAAAAGCTGTATGCAATTTATTGATACAAAATACACACAAATGTATGTTTTACCATAGTATATTTAGAACAGTATATTTAAGGCAAGGCATTCATTAGCTGTTCCCTTCTATGAACCCCATCTATGGCGTTCTGAAAAATATTTGGAAAGTGATTATTTGGGTGGTTGTCATCTTCATTACTTCTGTCCACATATTGGTCTAGCTCGTCATGACAGAGGATACAAAGGTTGTGTAGAATACAACCGCAAACGATTGTTGATGCAATGTTTTTCTCTTCGTGTACAGTAATTTCTTGTAACCTCCTGAATCTACCCTTCAAGTGCCCAATGGCTCTTTCCACAACCTGACGTCCAGAGGACAGCACTCTATTGAATCGTCTCTGAACTGGGCGCAGGTGTCCGTTGTCCTTGAATGGGGTTACCAACCAGTGTTTAAGAGGATATGCACTATCAGCTGCAATAACCTTATTTGGTGCTAGATACCCTCCTTCTTCAGCTTTATCATATAATCCAGAGTTTCGAAGAACTCGTGCATCATGTGCACAGCCAGGCCATCCAGTATAACAGTCAATTATAGCCAGATGGTTGTCAACAACTACCTGAAAAAATGCACATTTTTACTTTACTCATTATGATAGCAGTACTCACCTGGCCTGAAGGGTGAGCTGTATGCAGAATATTTCTTGGAATAGCAAACCAGGTGAGTAATAACTATAGGCTCTCTGTGCCTATTTTATATTTATGTTATAATTGATTTTAAAGATGAGAAAACATAACCATAAAACAAAGAAAATGGATGCAAATTTGTTAGCATCAATTTACCTGAAGCTGCATTGACGGGAAATGTTTTCTATAATAAAATCATTATCCCCTCTTGGACAACCGGAAAGTCTTATATGTGTTCCGTCTAAATAACCCATGATGTCGGGTAGACCAAAACTTAATTGGTTCTCTCGTGCCGTGGTCTCTTGTGCATCAAAGCCGGGCCACTGTATACCTGTAAAGGAATTAATTATTATATAATTGATTTGAAGATGAAAATAATGATTACAATGTTAATTAAAAATATTTTCATTTTGATATGATTTTCGTTCCGATAAATGCAGAGAAAAATTTCAATTACAATGAACGCTCATTTAATTAATTCTTTGTTTTTAGATTGTTTTGTCACTACGAGCTGTATATTTATATAATTATTGTCATTATTCGTTGATTTAAGATTTTCATCAGTTTACTTGCATATTTAGCACTGGACCTACATCTATGCATTCATGTACATGTATACAGTATATGCAACAGAATGTACCTCTGAAATGGAACAGATACAAATTACGGATTTAATTGGCTACTTACCTTCAAAAGTTTATCTAGGAATACCTCTGCAACTCGCATGATACTGTTATGTACGGATGACTTCCCAACTCCAAAATAATGTCCAATTTCTCTCATTGTTTCTTTATTAGCAAAGAAATATAAAGAGCTGTTTAGATGGTGATATTTTGTCGTGGCCTCCGCGATGTCTAAATGTCAAAGGTTCTTGAGTTTCTGATATGATTGTCGTAAACATTTCTTTGCTGATACGAAAATGAGTTCTGTAATCCTCTGTAATATAAATCGTGGTAATACCGTTTCTGTATAACCCTGGACACTGGGAAGGTGCTCTCGCTTTGGTTTGTAATGCATAATATTCCGTAGATGACTATTTGTTGCTAAAATGCATAGCAATTCATCACTGTCTTCGTTGAAGTTCGAACATTAACGTACCGAACAAACAAAACACGTGGTCGGCCATGTTTGTTTACAACTAGAGGTTTCCTGTTTTGTTGAACTTGCGAGAGAAGAGGTATATTTTTTAGAATATTACGTCACGAGAGTAAACCCCAGAGTTTCAAGTGAACTCGCCCTAGAACTATCATGACGTCATCAAATGTTGTGTAGTTGAAGTGACGGGCATTAAGCCTCTCCCGATTACGTCTGTGACAACACGATTGGCTTCGTGCTCGATGCGTATCCATTTGAAAATATTGTATTATAACTCATCGACACTTTATATTTGAATTGATTTTTTTACGTACGTAGATACCTATACAGGTTATATATATATATATATAAATTATATATAGGTTTTTTCCTGCAAATGTGATAAAAATGGTAAGTTTTCGGCACAAAGGTGACGGTACATTGTTGCAGTTCTTAGCCTGCAGCGGTATCAGGACATCTCGGCACTTGGGGTATTTTTTCACCTTGGCATTTTTTTCAGATGTCTCGGCACTTGTCGGAATTCTTGTCGGTATAGTGATAAAATGATAATTGAGTTAGGCGTTTTGTCAACAATATACATCATTAGCCTAATCTATAATGTCTCACTTATAAATCCTTGATAGATAAAATACCCCTTTTATAATTATTGAGAACATACCAACATACATGTAAATTGAAATATCAAGATTGATTATAATTTTCGGCACATGTTTATTTTGAGTTATCACAAATACATGTAAATACATGTAAAAGAATATGAATAATTCTGTTTATCTTTTAAAATTCTAACCAGCGATGTAGATTCCATAAACACACTTTTGGCCTTGAATTGAGCGTTCGCCCCTGTGAGGAAGGCTCTGGGTTCTGTCCCCTGGCCGAGACACACCAAAGTCTATAAAAGTGGTAGTTTCTGCTTAGCGCTCAGCAAACGGGGAGTGGGACGACTGGTTCGCCCGTTGTCAGTATAATGTGACCGGGTGGGGTGTGTTGCTTGGTGTCTTCGGCGGTATGCTTCAGTGATATAGCACTATAAAAAGGGCAATAGTTCCACTATACAAGAAGACATAACATGAATTTACCGCAGTCTCCCAAAACACGCACCTCGCACAACATACACGCAACACACTGCATACATGGGAGGCCGTCCTTACATGTCCATAGCTGTTAATAGGACGTTAATTAATCAAACAAACAAACAAACAAACCTATAATTAAAACATTGTTGCAATGCCATCTACTGTTTTTTCTTTATTTTAAAATCCCAGATTATGGGACTATTACTAATAATTTATGTTTCTTTTTAACCCACTGACCTAGGGAAATTCTGGGGAAATAAATACACCATTCCATTAACTGCTAATCATTTCAAACTATTTCTGTAAACTAACATACTGTATATAAACTATGCATATGCTAGTTAAATGATTCTTTTTGACGATATTATCGAGGAGTTATATCACTAAGACGAATCATTCTTTATAGTTAACTACTTAACATGCTGTATAACCAGTTACATTAAACACTCTTTATAATTTTTGAAAAATCAACTTTTTTTCTATTTTTAATTTCAAAGAAAATCCTTAAAGAATAATGTGTTAATGCAATCTTTTCAAAATACAATGATTGCTTTATGTAAAATGTCTTTATCCAGAATCCTTCCAATGCAGAGCTGGGTGGATCGGTTTTCAGGATTTCTGTTACTATCTGTCGCATGGTGTCGCAACATGGGCGGAAGCTGGTGTAAGTATTGAATATTGGAGTTTAAGCTGACAATACAAACATTACTAACGCCCTACCTGCAGGGCATTGCAAGTCTCACTGAAAATGGTAACAAAAGTCTATAACATATTTACTGTTGGTAGGTCTAATTGTCGTCATTTTTAAGAAAATGAAGCTAGTTTAGATATAAGACTAACGCATGTCTTCTGCCCTTGCTTTATTAACTGGCGTTATTTACAAGAAATACATGGTATCAGATGCAAGAGAAAAATAAAATTAGTTATTTTTAAGTACAGATAAGGCAATTATCTTAATTACTTTCGATTAACAGAAACAAATCCAAATAAACATCTTACTGCTGTTACAGGCTATCTGTAAGGCACTCGGTGGAATTCTGGCTATGATAGAATCTGCAGAGGAGTTGACGTTTCTGAAATCCGAACTAAATCACCTTCATCCAAATGGTGAGGAGAGCGGGATAAGTAAGGGTGGTGACACACAGATAAGGTGATGTGACACATAGTGAGGGTGATGTGTTTTAGCGAGGGTGATGTGACACATAGCGAGAGTGATGTGACACATAGTGAGGGTGATGTTACACATAGCGAGGATGATAAGACACATAGCGACGATAAATTGACACATATCGGGGTTGACTTGACACATAGCGAGGGTGATGTGGACACATAAGCGAGGGTGATGTGACCACAAGCGAGGGTGATGTACACATTAGCTGGTGATGTGACACATAAGCGAGGGTGATGTGACACAAATGCGAGGGTGATGTGACACATAGCGAGGGGTGATGCTGACACATTAGCGAGGGTGATGTGACACATAGCGAGGGGTGATTGTGACGCATAGCGAGGGTTGATGTGACAACATAACGAGGGTTGATTTGACACATAGTGAGCGGTGATGTGAGCATAGCGAGGGTTGAGTGACACATGCGGGTGATGTGACACATAGTGAGTGATGTGACACAACGAGGGTGGTGTTACACATAGCGAGGGTGATGTTACACATAGCAGGGGTAATTTGACACATAGTGAGTGTGTTGTGACACATAGCGAGGATGATAAGACACAGCGACGATAAATTGACATAGCGAGGGTGATGTGACACATAGAGACGATAATTTGACACATAGCGAGGTTGATGTGACACATAGAGACGATAATTTGACACATAGCGAGGGTGATGTGACTCATAGCGACGATAATTTGACACATAGTGAGGGTGATGTTACACATAGCGAGGATGATAAGACACATAGCGACGATAAATTGACACATAGCGAGGGTGATGTGACACATAGCGAGGGTGATGTGACACGATAGTGAGGTGAGGTGGCATGTGAAACATAACGAGGGTTGATGTGCACGGGGTGAGTGACATAGCGAGGGTGATGTGACACATAGCGAGGGTGATGTGACACAAGCGAGGTGTGATGTGACTACAATAGCCGAGGGTTGACTTGACGCAAGCGAGGGTGAATGTGAGCAGATACAGTATGGCGAAGCAGAGTGATGTGACACATAACGAGGGTGATTTGATAACCAAACATAAATGACCTGAAAAAGGTACCCGATGCCAATCTCGCAGCCACTAACAATATGCATTGGCAAAGGGGAGTGCGTGGAAATCGATAAAAGACACTTCTTACATAAAATAAATCAATTCATTGTATTTTGGAGAAAAGAGTAAAATGAGTTAGCGGAAGCATAAATAAATGACACAATGGATTCTTTAAGATTTCTGTTGAAATAAGATGAAGAGTAGAACAAAAAACAATCTAGCAGAATTCATTTTCCAAAAAAATCTAATAAAGAAGGTTTAACTGTAAACTGTTATACAGCATGTAAGTAGTAGTAACATAAAAGAGAATGGATTACTGTGTTCGTTATCTGACAATATAACTATGCCCTCGAGGATCAAAATATCGTCAAAAAGAACATTTAACTGAGTGCGAATATGTGGGCAACTCAAAGCTTTATAATTAACGAAGGTCAGTAGATTGACACATCTAATGTTGAATTACAGGATAATAATGTCTGAAAACAATTATGAGATGGCATTAGCAGTAATGGATGAAATACTCAGCAATAGGAGGTCGAATCGACACATGAGTAACGAGGGTGAATCCTGTGAATTTCTAACCATTAGCCCCAGAATTTCCACGTTAGAGTCAGTGGTGTGACAACGAAGTAATAGAGCCAGGAAGATCAATAAAAATATTAGATCATAAATCATATCTTTAAAATGAGTCCCATAATCTATGGATTGAGTAAAATAAAAGATATAGGAAACATAAGTATTCTCTTTTTACTGCGACTGACATGGCACTTCAAGTGCAACGGAAGAGTCGAAGAAAACGTTACTAATATAGTGTGATTGATTGATAATTAAAATCAGTGGCAAAAATAGTAAATCTACTTACTACAAAAGATGGACAGTACAGACGGGTCCTACCCTCAAGTCATTTTATTAGACGAGGTTTGCTGGCGATGGGGCGATTGATTATGAGTATATCTGCGTCGATTTGGTCGACTGCGGACTTTTTGCGCCGGAGGGAATCTGCCAGGATTAAATTTATGAAATGTGGTGTGAGTTGTCTTCTTGCCAATAGGGCCGGATATAATGTAGATGAGAACAATATTATTGTCAAATCCCCCTTTAATTTGTATAGAGAAACGACAGCAGTTACTCCCACATGCCAAAGCATACCGCCGAACTTAACAACGCAGTCAGATCTACACTCAACTACCTTCTCCACCGGCGGTCACATTTAATCATATACATAAGCGAGAACGAGAGAGTCTAAATATACCCAATTCATTGAGTATGTCCACACTTCCCCGTTGCTGAGACGGCCACAGATCACGAATCAAAACTATTCCTGAGGCTATTCATTACCAAGAGAACTGTTATATGGTCAGACGGACTTTCTTGTCGCGCCAGCGGACGATGATCCAAGGAGAGACCTCCAAGTAGTTCCATTGTGCAAAGCCTCTACCAGCCAGGAGAGATCGAAGTACCTCAAGTGCTAAAAACTTCTCGAGAGAGGATGAAAAAAAGTTCAAAATTGTTTTTCAAGATAAGCGGTTTGGCTGGCCATGTCTTTATGTAATTCGTACTTTTGAACCCGAAATCGAATCTATAAGCTAACATCTGTAAGTTTGTTCAAGAAGCGAAAACCAATGCCAAGATTATCAAATTTATCAGGCAAGTTTCAATTGCCAGTATCTGACTCTGACATTTTTATAACAATACTGTTATATTTAAGACATGTTTACATTAGAGAAATAGAGCTTCTATACTTACAAGTAATAGACCATTGTCGGGGCTCGAATGACCAGGTCATAACTATCTCTGAGGATCGTCGGTATTGACGACCCGTGAAATTTTCAAAATATAACAAACACACCAGGTTTAGTGTTTCGGGGAGCGATGTCATGAATTCTATCTCTAATATATTACTAAACTGAGGTAGAGTTTCAGCTATATAATCGATCTGTGTTAGAACATTAGAGTAAGCCAAAGAGGAATGTTTTATTCAAAAGTAATAGTAGAAAAGTTCCTAAGTACGCTACGGAGCGCCAGAGGCGGCGGACCTTGAAAACCATATGACGTAGCAAGTAATGTCATATACTTCGTTTGAAACCCACATTTCAGGACGGACCTAAATGAACCTGTATTCTGAACATTACTTTGCACTTACACAAAACACACGATTGAGACTGATACAATTATCCTATGTGCCTTTATCCATCTATTACATCTACACGAATTTGCCTGCCACCCCACTCAGTAGAACAAGACTCCACTAGAGTCAATTTCATGAAAAAAAATGTCTCAACCCTGATGTGATTATAAAATAGAATAAGGAACACTCCCAAATTGCCCTGCAAAAAGTTGCATTCCACCGAATTATGTGTCCTGTTATATACAACCCTCGTGTGCTATGGAGGGTACTAAAGGAAACATTTCAGACGATTATATTCCCTGGGTACGTTTTGCGTTCTTTTTAACTCGCATACTACGATGTGCCAAAACCAAGTAGTTTATACCGTATCCTAAAGTCTCACTTGTTTCATTCTTAATGGTCAGTTGTACAAATGCAAATTTATACACACACGTAGTACGAATCCCGGGATAAATATGTAAAGATTTCTAAATTAAGGTCCCAGGAATTCGTAATAACCGGGTTGGAACTGTATTACTTTCCAAAAATAACTTATAGCATGATAGAAAAATAGGTAATCAATTTTAATCCTGTATATAGCCACGTATCGTGTTTTATAACAAAATCACTACTGAACAATACGTATTCTAATAGTATATAATACCTTTCTGAATGAAGGAGAGCAATCATATTCATGTGAATAATTATCTAAAAAATAACATTATATAGTTTCCACTTTTTCTTATACAAAAAATAAATTTATTAGGTTCACTACCCGCAATGCTATAGCACGAAATATGGAACATCAAATTTAATCTTTGTATTAGAGTAAACAAATCGGTAACTGTTGTCGTATTCTAGCAATCCTGTTAAAAATCGTGAAAGGAAAGGAGGCGTTTAATTTTTGCAATCTTCAATAGACTCCACAGAATGTTCAACTCTTAAAACTAAATATACATAGCTGTTAATTTGAAGTATTTAGTTGTACAAAGTGTACAGTTTACTCCGCAAGTGCAAACCACAAATAGTTCAGGGCCGACTAATTTATTTACCTTATCTCTAGATATACTGTCTGTGGATGGTTTTACCCCTATTGCTTGACTGACGTAATATTTCAAATAAAAAAAACATTTTTAGTTATACGCTCATACCTTTAATTATCTAATTATTCCTCAGAGCTAAAAGGATGATTCATACCATACAAACAATGTAGTAGAAAAATACATATAACAGTTATAATGGTGAATAAAACTAATCCAACTTTATACAGTCCTTACTCTATTTTCACGTAGTATTATATTGTTTATGTTCTTATTATTCTTTTAAATTCTTTAAACTCCAATAGGAACAACACACAAATGTATGTGTCTTATACCTTTCTATAAAAGCGAAAATCAAACACATAGTGGTCATCATATATACATTATAATGATTCTAATATGAATGAAATTGGCACAGTTATATTGAAAGCCGAACAAATATCATCTACGGGAAGTAATATTATGCAGTTACAAAGTACACGCTACCCACAGCTCATTCCAGGGAGACGAGATCAAGTAAGTTTAAGTTACCTGTTACGCATAATTTGACACCTATAATGAAAAACTCGAAGAGGCGATATTTAGTAATAAGTATTCAGATCAAGATAGTACAGTAAATGTATGACTATATATAGCTCATAGAGCAGAATATCCTTATAGATAAATAGAATCAGCAGAATGGATCGACACAAACTGGCTAACATCTCGGCGGCTCAAATGTACAAGAGCATAACCGTATATCACTGTTTTTAACACCGATAAACACATTGAGGATATACCCCGAGCTTGCATGAGTGATAATAAGCTCTACATTAATGAACTTTATGTGAGTCATAATAAAATCAATTCGGCGCCGCCAATTCGAGAAGAAACCTCATTCACGACCGAGATTAATTTATCATTTCACACAAAAAAGTGTAAATAAAATATTAATTTTCATAAATAAAACCAGCTACTCTAAAATTATATTTCTTTTGTTAAACCTATATTATATTGGAAAGAACAATGAGAGAAATTTATTGCAGTAATGATCATTATCATTCTTGTTTAGTAACTCTCAGTGTATATTTCGACACGTCCCCCACGGAGTAAAAACCACCGGTCGCCCAATTACGTATAATAAGCACATGTTTCAATTACCAGTTGGTATCTGCAAATAGAGTCTAACTTGCAGATTACAGAATAATAATTCAAAGTCTCACCGCAAATAAATAGAATTATCATTATGCTATATTAGTTAACTGTTTTCGAAGGGTGATTTCTTGAATATTAATAAGACCAACCATTTACGATGTTTGATAGAATTCTAAGTTACAAAATTACATACAATTTGCTTTTGCTTGAAGTCGTGATTTCAACCCCACAAGCCTCACTTGCCAGACCGATACAAGTACAACCGGAGTAACCACCGAAATTTGCTTTCGCCACCGTTTCAGTGTGTCATAAAAATTACTGAGTTTAATTCCTGGTATTACATGTTAAATACTTTTTGTCATCAATTTGGGATTTAGTTATTGATAAATGCCATATGAATAACGAGTAGATATTGAGTCAGTTTGTTAGGATTCGTCATCAGGTTGCTTAAAATAGCATATATCAAGTATTTACTAAAACAAAAAACCTGATGTCTATTGTTAGGAATTCCTCGAAAAGCCTGTGCCCAGTTATGAATGTATATTCCTGAAGGTCCGGGGCAATTTACGCTTACAGTAACCTACGATCTGTATAATATCATAATACAATTATAAATGAAGTATCTTATTAAATATACCCAGTCACATTTCAGTGTATTCAGAATTCATATAAAAGATAATTATCACATTTCAAATTGCAAAGAAAGCAGAAAACATTAACACAGCAGCTTCTAACATGGCAATAAAAGCGGCATGAAACATATTAAAAATCAAAATGAAAAATTATTTAATAATGCTTAAGAGTCGAGATGAATATGAAAAACTGAACGATTTCCACCATGTAATTATTTTTCGCAGAACTCGGCAGCAATTATACTGTGTAATTGACAAATTTTGTTACGTTTAACCAGTAGTTTGAGTACACTTAAGTTGTGAATTCCATTTTAAAACAACAGGTGTAACATATTTAAATAAACGAAAAACGAAAATTACATATATATTATTCTCAACACAAAAAACTGCAATTATATTATGAATTTGATTAAAAAAAGTGTTTAAGAGCTATATGTCATTCATAATGATTTAATTTCTCATATTTTCATCATTCAAATCAATTATATAATAATTATTCCTTTACCAGGTAACAGGCCCGGGCTTTGATGGCCACAAGAGACCACCAACGACATAGCTTCGGGCCATGCAGGAGTGAATATACCTACCAGCGATGAAAAGCATTACATACACGAAGCGGCAGAGTGTTGTTCACGAGTGTTTTTCGTACGTTCCAGATATACTATATCGTCGTTTGTGAACCATGCCAATTCATTTTTTAACAGAACATGCATACATTGAATAAATCATTTATGTTCATTAAAAGAATCATATTTTTCTACAAAACCTCAAATTCGGTAAATGAACAGCAATCGAAACCAAAAATCGGAGTTACGTTGTGATGGCACACGACTTGGCCAGCTTCGCATAGGTGGCTTTGTTTCCGACACATAAAGTAACTTGACACTTGTTATATTAGCAAGATATAACAAGAATTGAATAAATTGTAAAATAAATGAGATTAAACAGCACACCATTTCCACCTGTGGTTCTGAAACAATTAAAAACCATTTTCCAAAGCATATCATTTGCAGGATGTATGAAAAGTGTAAAATTGATTTGTCAAAGCAGTATAATCAGAGTATGTAGACAGGGATAGTACGTTATTCGTTGTTACTTGGTATTTATCAGATTCGTCTCTTCATACCTGTTGTTGTGTAGCTTTTGAGGACCATCGGCATGGTTAAAATACTTTTTGGGATCGTCCATCGTCTCTATCTATTGCGAATATCTCCTATATATTAGAAAACTTCACATTAGTATGTTACCTGATCTCTTTACTTTTATTATTCTAGGGATCCTGAGGTGGACGAGATCGATTGGTTTAATATATGCTATAACCTAAATGATAAAATCTAATCTAGGCACACACACAGTAATTTCGATGAGCGATACCTAATAGTAAGTACCGTGTTATTAATTAAGCCCAACACTTACTTGCTATGGTCGAGCCTGGTGCTATTCCATATTCGCCGTCTCGATCTCTCGGGACATGAGTACCCGTCCGATACTTATCCGGATCCCGCTGCATACAGGGCTTCACCCTTTCACCGTCAAAACACTTTTTTGTTACCGATATTTCTCAGAACGTGAGTACTAAGGGATCTTTATCAAATTCATGTTGACAGTGTTCCTCGATACTGGCCTCTGTAGTCTGTGCAATACCTATTTTGCATAATTTCGGAGAGCTCATCAGTAAAAGCGCTAAACTAAAGAAGGAGACCCACGGAGAGAACGCCAATCTTTGGGAGTTTTGACTAAAAATTGTAAGTTTGTTACCGCTTATTCTCAGAAAAATACGTAAAAGGAACTTTGTCCTCAAATTATTGGTGTGTGTCATTATCACCTGTAGCGTCGTCTCCTCTTTGTGTGTGACACAATAACTCAGTCAATTTGGACCGATCGGTTAACAAGGATGCCGACCAGGTTAGCCATTCTATTGTAATTGGGACTTTATACTGGAGATCTTCTTGATGATTCTGTTGGTTGCAACATCTGATCTTAAGTCAACTCAAGAGAAGTGTGTACTTAACAAAGGTATCTGCGATCAAAACTTCCATATGTAGAGGTGAACGTTTTGAAAATTGCATGAGAGAAAAAGAGTCCCCTTCGATCACGAAAGGTGATTCTGAGTGCGACTAAGAGCCATTCTTAGTTGTTGTGGGCGCCAAGTATTCTCTTTGGGAATCCGCTTATTTATGAAGAATGTGATGTAATGTTTCAAATCGCGAGGTGTGTGTGGAAAACGATACAGCGCAATGGTCAAGCCTGTCCCAATATCTACTACATATAGTTGATCTCTTAAGCTGCATTTGTATTAATACAATAAGTTTTAATTTTGGATTTTTGCTTGATTTAATTTAACGTCCTAATTAAAACAGACTCGGAGATGTCATGTAAGGCGACGGATCTATCCTGTCCCAATTGTATTGCGGCGCAGGTGTATTGCCATGTTATGTAAGGCGATGACGTGTATTAGGGAGATGCTGTTAGTATGGTTTCGTGGTTTTGGTCGGTCTGTTATTGCGTTGGTTTGCTAGTGGTGAAATCGATGGCTCCTTTATAGAGAGCTTATTTTATGCGAACTGGAAAAAACAATGACCAGAGACAGCCAAGCAACACCACCACATCCGGTATTGGGTACTATCAGATTGTATATCTCTGACTTTGTACTAACGGGGAACGTTGTGAATCCCATGTACATTCTCCAGCTTCCACCCAGGATATGCTAAGCTGACTAAAGCAGGAATTGTATCTCGAACAAAATAGTTCGGTTATGTAGTATTCCCCAAGAGTTTGAGTTGCCCATATTCAGACTCCTCTTCAAAACAAGCTAAGTCGCTTAGGTTGTAAACCCCGGGGTAAAGTAAAACATCCGCATTTCAAGAAACGATATACGGCCCGTAACACCTTAGCTGGCGCTTCAGTAGTAGATTTCTTGTCAGGAGGTAGCGATACCTTCAATGTTAAAAGCTATGTGCTGCTTGGTCCTAGACTTGGCTACCAGTGTCCCTTATGTTCATAGTACAGAATATGTGGAATATAAATGTTGAGTACGCCTAATCGGCTGGCATGGTGAATGGGTATGAGATTCATAGGCTAAGAATGTATACATAAAGACCAAACGATTGAATATTTTAACTTTAGCATTCCCGGACAATTAGCATGGATAAATACTATAATGTATGCTTTTTACTCAAGATTGAATGCCTGTACATGCAAACCCACAATACAGAGTGCGACTATATGCAGTTCTGATTAACTCATTCTACGCAACACTATAACAAGAAATCCTCGTCACTAGTATCAATTGTACAACTCAGGCACACCAGATAGAGACAGACCATAGAGGAAAACCCATTAGAACAGTATTGGGACAAAGTAGTATATACTCAACACACAATACAAAATGAAGACGAGAGTGAGAGCCAACCATGCCCAAGAACAAGCTGATATCCACTATTACTCATCCACACCAATAAAAATTCTATGGCAGAAACCAGCACAATAGTAATTGAGCGGCACAGTGATTACATTCATTATAGAATATACCTATGAACCACACACGCTAAGAGTTGGACATAGATGCTAGCCGTGACTATAAAATCAAGTACCAACACCAGGAATAAACATGACAGACTGAGAAACAAGATACTAGTTAACAAAAATCTGAACAGTATGAACTAATGGTAAACCAATACAATTTGTATATTTTGTATTCACACTATACATAAAGGACACCATAACAGGCTATTGCATACACATAGACAGCTGAGTGACAAACAGTCAATTTTTAGATAAGAAACCATACAATTCTTTTGAAAGCTATTGGTGCAGAGTCAAAGAATAAAAACAAAAACAAAATTTACTCATAAAAATGTACAAACATATTTATATTGGAGAAAAAACAATAAACTAGTTTAACATATATTGCTCTAAAGAATGTGGGGACAACCCCCCCCATACCTCTCCCCAGCAAAATCAACATAAAATAAATGCAAATTGAGATAAGAATTATTCCTCGCTAATATAGAAAAAAACAAGCACGAAAACAAGATAAATCTTTGGAAAACTATGGAGGCAATCTGTGGAAGAAACAGATGAACCCATATACTCGGGTATTTGACACACCAGAAAAAGGTTACAAGGCCAAAGGAAAAAAATTATAGCATTGTTAATATCGAACAGTGTAGTCAACCTAAATACT
>SAYR01073332.1:974873-992334 GCA_004382745.1 Argopecten irradians irradians | reverse complement strand
AAGTCCAGGACCTGGCTCGAATTTGTAACCAGCAGTATATATACATGTATATAGTAATGGTATAGTATTATATTATAGTTTTAAGCATTGATGTCACTTTTATTAATTTCATTGGGACATGAAAGAATTTTTTCTTGTAAACGATGAATCAGCCTATCAAGCCATTTTCTAAAGACAATATACAGTACTGTTCATTTTGTAACCTACTAGGTAATATATAGCTTACACCATGTTCTGTTGTGACATTATTGATTGGATGTATTGTTATAAAATTGATCTTGTATAAATAGAATAAGCAGACAAAACTTGTTAGGTACGAACGTCAGTTGTTTGACCATTTATTCTGATGTTTAAAAATTAATGTAAGACTACTTTGCTTTCACTATGGGAAATAAGAGAACAAGGGAGATAACTCTCAAACTTGAACAATGCGAAGAAAACACTTGAATAGCTGATTTGTTCATACAGTAATTTTAAAATCAATTATTTTTTATTGTTCATAGCATTTTAACAACAATTTTGAACCCTTTCTTTATTCCTTATATGAAAATAGATATGCAAAAATGAAGAAACTGGGTGAAAAAATGGATTTGAAATGGGGGTAGGGTGGGGGGTAGGTAAATTAATGTTGGAATATCTCAAAATTTTCATCAGCGACCTATCATTATTTTTTCAAATTTTGATTGTTGAAGGTTAATTGTTTAATTTGACAGAGTTTAAGAAAAAGTTAAATATTATAAATATTTTTTTTTTATGATTTAGTCTAGATTTTGCAGGCATGGAAGTGAAATCTCTAGTTTAAATGAGGATGGAGTGAAAGGCTAAAATTATGATATATTAGATAATGAATGCTAATATTTCTTGTTTTTATTTTGTAAAAGTATGAAAGTTATGACAGTAAAACCAATGTTATATGTGATTTTATTATTTTTTATTTTTTTTTTAACATTGTCATTAAACATGTGTTTTTCAAGGGATTCAGATTTGAAGGTGGTATCACATTACATGCCATTTTCAAAGTGCTCTAGCGCAAAAACAAGCACAGCAACATATTATTTTCTTTCCAGAATTGAATCGGGCACCATCTCCTCTCTCTGAATAACCATGGTAGAGCAAAAGTTAAATATTCCAAAATTTTGACCTCTGACTTTCATACATCCTTAAGTATCAATAATTCAATAAACATCATTAAGCTATTGGTATATGTGTATCACAAAACATCCATACAACATGTACAATATATACACACATACTCGGGCATGCATATTTTGATCTCACATTTTAAGCCATCACATACTCATCTTCACACATATATTTTAAAATAACAAAGTAGAAAAATAGATTGAGAGAGCAAAGTAAACTAAAGACGAAAATGTTGTTTCTGTTAGTTATTGAATCAACGAATTTTGCTGATTTTTAGCCTCACCAATAAATCATTATGTACATATTTCCCCATTCCCGCCAAAATTTGATTGTGCAAATAAGTACGTTTACAATGAATCCAATATTAATATCATCGATCTGACTTGCAAGAAAAAAAAACATTTGCCTAAAGGTAAAAAACGCTTCGGAAATTAATAAAGTATTAAATCGAGGGAAAACAAAAAATGCCAAATATACAATATATAAAAAGCAGTGTAAATTTTATTTGTGTTGAGAAAAGAAGCGTTATCTTGCATTTCTGTTATAATTAAGCTGTACTATCTAACGAATCACTAATCTATGTAGCTAACGTTCAATCTGATTAAAACAACATCACATAAGGCATCATGTTCAAATGACCTTTATATCATGTGTACTTTCGATCACATGGATTTTCTACACCTTGCTACATCAATTGAAAGCGTTATTTCACCGCAGTGTACATACATTTAGCTTTGTTGTGCTCTTGGAGCGGGATGACGTGTACGAATATAATTATGACATTTTTCCAAATTATTTCATCCCCTAATATTCACTGTCAAGATTTTGCAAGCAGCAATTTGATTGGCCATTTCCAAGGGTCACCGAGACATGACCCCTAATTTGTAGATAATAAGGATCAGTATTTTAATCAGATTGAGCAAACGTTATAATGTTATTTGCTGGAGCTACGGGAAATACATATTTAAACTCAATGCATATAATCTTATATTTTAGACGCGAATAAAAGACAGTATTGGATAGACGGAAATGACTTAGAGGTAGAAAATGTCTGGAAGTACATAAATACTGAACAGGTGATCTCCTTTATGGATTGGGCTCCGGGGGAACCAAACGCTGGCGAAAACGATAATTGTTTGAACTTATGGGGACACAGTGGATTTCAATACGCCGACAATGACTGCGAGGAACACTATCACTTCGTGTGTCAAATAAGGTATATAAATATGCAGCAAAAATGTGTCGCATTTAAAATCATTTATGCTATTATATCGAAAACAATGTTAACAAAAGAAAGCGGGCGTCATTTTTAGCTCACCTGACCCGAAGGGCCGATGAGCTAATGTCATGGCGCGGCGTCCTCCGTCCGTCAACATTTCGTTTAAATCGCTACTAGTCATAGAGTCCTGCATGGATTATAACCAATTTGTACAGAAATATTCTTGGGGAAAGAAAAACAGAGTTAAGTATTAATTTTGGCACTGACACTCAGAGGTAGGAGGGCAGGGTACAATAAGGGAAATAGAAGTAAATCTTATAAAGTGGTACTAGTCATAAAAGTTCTGCATGGATTGTAACCTAATTTGGTCACTCAGACCCCTGTAGCAGAATGAGTGGGGCCCAATAGGGGAATTAGAGAAAAATATTTAAATTCCTTAAGAAACAAGCGGCCCAATGGCCTTAACGGTCATCTGACTACCTTGGCATTAATCATATAGGAAATTAATTAGATATAGTGTCATGGCAGCCATCTTCAATTTGGATCAACCAGAGATGTAACAACACTTTGTCGCGACTATGTCAGGATCATTTCATGCAAGTTTCAGCCAAATAGTACCGGTAAAACTTGAAAAAAAGTTCAAAATGTGTTTTCAAGATAGCGGTTTTGGCGGCCATCTTGGAATTTCGGATTGACCCGAAAAATAACAACACTTTGTCGGGACCATGCCAGTATCATTTCATGCAAGTTTCAGCCAAGTCATACCGATAGAACTTTAGAAGTTCAAAATGTGTTTTCAAGATGGCGCGGCTATGGCGGCCATCTTGGATGTCGGATCGACCCGAAAAATAACAACACTTTGTCGGGACATGTCAGAATCATTTCCTGTAAGTTTCAGCTAAATCGGACTGGTAGAACTTGAGAAGCAAGAAGTTCAAAATGTGAAAAGTTAACGCACGGCGCACGACGGCGGACGAAACATGACGACTATATGTCATCCTGACCCTTCGGGAATGAACCTGTATTCTGAACATTACTTTGCATTACAAACCACGTGAGCGATACAGATCTCTGGGCCTGTTGTTATTAACATACAGTCCAACCCACTTAAGACAAACTCGAATAGTACAAACTCCCATTTTTTATGAATGGAATTCAAATTCCCTGCAAATTGCATTCACTATTTTGTGTTTATTACCTGTTTGATAAATTGGTTTATTCCCCTGGGTACGTTTGCGTTCTTTTAACTCGCATACTACGATGTGCCAAAACCAGGTAGTTATATCCGTATCCAAAGTCTCACTTTGTTTCATTTATGTGTCAGTTGTACAAATGTTAACACACGTAGTACGAATCCCGGATAATATGTAAAGATTTCAAGTGTCCCAGGAATTCGTAATAACCGGGTTGGACTGTATTTCTTCAAACTTTAGCATGTAAGAAATGGTAATCATTTTTGTTTATCCATCTGCATCGATTATTGTAATACCTTTCTGATGAAGATCATGAAATGATCTAAATAATTATTAGTTCCCTTCTAAATAATTATTAGTTCCCATGTATTTTGTCAATGAAAATATTAATCTTTGTATTGGTAAACAATCGTACGTTGTTTGCATTCTAATCAGATGCTTAATATTATGCTGAAATGAATTTTATTTCAAAATGATATACACAATCAACCACAAGACTAATATTATCTTATCATCATGTATGCCCATTGCTTGAAATAACATTTTTATGATCATACCTGAATATTATCTATTCAACATGTCTAAGAATCTATCTATATATAGAAATAAAAAGGTTATGGTAAATTCATAACATCTTTTTTCAAGAAATTGTAGTCTTAATTTTTATATTCTTAATATCAATAGGATCCAACTATAAAGTTTTATAAGGTGAACAACATATGGTGCCATATACGATAATGATAATTTGAAGAATTTGAGTAGAAACTGAGTAATACGTCTCCCACCTCATTTAGTGAACATAAGAAGTTTTAGTTACTGGTAGCAAATATGATTAATAAAATTGACAATTAGTAATAAGTTTTAGTCAGATGTAGTAAATATGACTAGTTATTCGGGAGATTTCAAGAAAACGATGGCAGATGGACGTTCACACACAAGGGTACAGCGGGCGCTCAAGTTCAGGTACAACTCCTATATCTGTACACATAAAATTGAGGGAATAGCCCGTTGCGATGTTTGTTTACATTTTATTGTAATAAATAGTACGGCTACAATCCCCGTAGAACTTTGCGTTATTTACCATTTCACAAAAAGTGAATAGAAATTATTGGCTTTATAATATAATTATACAAGTTTTAAACATATCGCGCTCAGTTCCACCATCATAATAAATTATATTCATGTATTATACCTCCCCCACTCATATTATCGACCGCCACGAGAAAACACGGCTCCAGACCACTACGTAATATAGCATCTGCAGAATACACTAGTAATAACTTATCTCACCTCAAAATATCAACTTGAATCACAAATCTAACACTACCAAAGTCCCCCAAAATAGAATTATAAGCAATTACTGTCTTTCTCGAAGGGTTTCTTGATAAAACAGACCTTACGGCATGTGTGGATTAGTACAAATACCTAAAAGCATTTCGCTTTTCGTATGATTACCCCCCACAAGCCCCTACGGGCATGCCAACTTACCAGTATCCACCACACGACGAACCGCGATACTTTGCCCCCGGTTTTTCAGTGTCATAAAATTACGTTATTCTGGTTAATATATTTGTCATACAAATTTTTGGGACATTAGTATATTTAACATAGATACTGAGTCAGTTTGTAGGTTCACTTCTATATCATATTTCTAAACAAACACCTTTGAGTATTTAAGGATGTCTGCGAAGCCGTGCCGCACAATGAATGTATCCTGGCCACTCGGCACATCTACCTACACGTACTCACGCATCTTTTATATTATATAAATCAATTATTAAATGAAGTCTAATCCTAAATCTGTCATTCAAATTATATAAAATTAAAATACCATTTCAATTGAGCTTAAACACCAGCACGTCCATTGGCATAAAAGCCGGCTGAAAATGAAAAACTCAAAAATGAATATATATGCAGCGCATGAATATCCTACCACCAATCTTACACTAGAATAACGATTCCTCACACCCATGTTATTATTTTTTCCCCCACATGAGAATCGGATCAGCCTCCCAGTGTACGACATTTGTAACACAGTACATGTGTGATACAACCAGGCAATTCCATTAAAAACAAATGTACGACATATTAAATCACCCACCGCCCGAAATATATTACTCATTCTCTCTTAAACACGATACCTTTTGAGATACAAGTGTTGGTAAATCACATTCATATGATTTATTTACCCAACACAATGCTGGCCTGCGGTGATCTACCAGCGAATGAAGCCATCCACACGCGCGGCCAGGTGGTTCACGTTTTGTTTATATATCATATCGTGTTGTGAACAGCATTTTCATTTTTAACAGAAACATGATACATTGAAATAAATCATTTATTCATAAACACTTTTTCACAACCTCAATTTATACGTATGAACAAAATCGGGTACGTGTGATGGCCCGGCAGCCCTTCGATAGGTGGCTTCGACACTAAATCTACACTTGTTATATTTAGCAATAAACAAATGAAAATGTAAAAATGTTAACAGCCATAACCTGTGAAACAATAAGAAACCATTTCAAAATCAGAATTTGCAAGTATGAAAGTGTAAACTTTTGTCAAAGTATCGATTATGTAGCAGGGATGTACGTATCTGTTATTGTTTTTATCAGTCGCCATACTGTGTTTGTACCTTTGAGGACCCGGATGTAAACTTTTTGTGACGTCACGCCATCTTTTCTGAAATCTCCTATAATGAAATCATTAGATGTTACCTGATCTCTTTACTTTTATTTCAGGGATCCTGAGGTGGGCGAGATTGTTGGTTAATTATGTATACCTAAAGAATCTCAATAAAACTATTCATGCATATTAAAGTACCGTGTATTAATTGCCCACCATCTGATGGTGGTGGACTATTCAAATCGCCTTTCGTCCGTGGTCCGTGGTCCGTCCGTCTTTCCGTCCGTTAACACTTTTTGTTACCGATATTTCTCAGAAAAGTACTGAAGGGATCTTTATCAAATTTCATGTGCAGATTCCTCTATGGCCCTAGTTGTGCATATTGTAATTTCGGACCGATCGGTAACAAGATGGCCCACGGGACGCCATCTTGGATTTTGACAAATGAAGTTTGTTACCGCTATTTCTCAGAAAAATACTAAAGGAATTTGTCTCAAATTTTAGGTGCAGATTCCTCTCGGTCCCTTGTTGTGCATATTGCAATTTGGGACCGATCGGTTAACAAGATGGCCGACAGGTAGCCATCTTGTATTTTGATGATTGTTTGTTACTGCTCTATATCTCAGAAAGTACTAAAAGGGTATTTCTCAAATTTCATATGTAGTGAACGTTTGAAAAGCAGAGAAAAGATCCCTCATTCCGTTGTCAGACTTAGGCCATTCTTAGGTGGGCGCCAAGATTCCTTTGGGATCGCTTGTTATGAAGCGAATGTTGATGTAATGTTTCAATCGCGAGGTGGAAAACGTAAGCCAATGGTCAATGTCCCAATATCACTACATAGTTGATCTTTACTGATTGTATAATACAATAAGTTTTATTTTGATTTGTTTGTTTGATTTAATTAACGTCCTATTAACAGCTAATGTCATGTAAGGACGGCCTCCCATGTATGCGGTGTATTGCATGTTTGTAGTGCGAGATGCGTGTATTGGGAGACTGCTGTATATTCGTGTTGTATCTTCTTGTATGGTGAAACTATTGTCCTTTTTATAAAGCTATATCACTGAAGCATGCCGCCGAAGACACCAAGCAACATACCACATCCGGTCACATTATACTGACAACGGGTGAACCAGTCGTTCCATTCCCGGTATGCTTAGCGCTAAGCAGGAATTCTCAAAAAATTGTTATTGCTCCCAGAGTCAGTGTCAGACTTACAGCTAGTCGTATGTAACCCCGGGGGTAAACGAGTACCCGTATATGGTCAGTGATCTTGTTCTTTGTGTAACTGGTAACTCCTGATTAGATCTACATGTCCCCGTATGTTATACAGAATATATACATGTGTAGGCTATCGCGGTATTAGATATCATAACCAACTATTGATATTTAATGTTCCTGCTTTCGTGGTTATATGATTGTATGTGTACTCAGATTTAATGCCTGACATGCACACATGGGCACAAATATAACCATTATAAACAAGAACTGAACAATGATATACACTCAGGCACACAGATAGAGAGACAGAGGACTTGAACAGTGGTATATACTCAGACACACAGACAAGGAGACAGAGGACTTGAGCAGTGATATATACTCAGACACAAAAAGCTAGACAGACAGATATACTGCACAGTGATACATGTATATACCTATACACACAGTGGAACTGAACAGTGATATAAAATCAGACACACAGGGATACAGACAGACGGACAGAGGAACTGAACAGTGATATATACTCAGACACAGAGATACAGACAGAGGAACTGAACAGTGATATATACTCAGACACAGAGATACAGACAGACAGACAGAGGTACTGAACAGTGATATATACTCGGACACACAGAGATACAGGCAGAGGAACTGAACAGTGATATATACTCAGACACAGAGATACAGACAGGCTGATGAACTGAACAGTGATATATACTCAGATACACGGAGATACAGACAGGCAGATGAACTGAACAGTGATATAAACCCACACAGAGATACAGACGGACAGACAGAGGAACTGAATAGAGATATATACTCAGACACATACAGACAGGCAGAGGGACTGGATAGAGATATACTCCGACACACAGATACATACAGTCAGAGGAACTGAATAGAGATATATACTCAGACACACAGAGCTACAGACAGACAGAGGAACTGAATAGAGATATATACTCAGACACACAGAGATACAGACAGACAGAGGAACTGAATAGAGATATATACTCAGACACACAGAGATACAGACAGACAGAGGAACTGAATAGAGATATATACTCAGACACACAGAGATACAGACAGACAGAGGAACTGAATAGAGATATATACTCAGACACACAGAGATACAGACAGGCAGAGGAACTGAATAGAGATATATACTCAGACACACAGAGATACAGACAGACAGAGGAACTGAATAGAGATATATACTCAGACACACAGAGATACAGACAGACAGAGGAACTGAATAGAGATATATACTCAGACACACAGAGATACAGACAGACAGAGGAACTGAATAGAGATATATACTCAGACACACAGAGATACAGACAGGCAGAGGAACTGAATAGAGATATATACTCAGACACACAGAGATACAGACAGACAAAGGAACTGAATAGAGATATATACTCAGACACACAGAGATACAGACAGGCAGATGAACTGAATAGAGATATATACTCAGACACACAGAGATACAGATAGGCAGAGGAACTGAATAGAGATATATACTCAAACACACAGACAAATTAGTATCCTGTGTTAGTAGGAACAGACAAATTAGTATCCTGTTTTTAGTAGGAACAGACGAATTAGTATCCTGTTTTTAGTAGGAACAGACAAATTAGTATCCTGTTTTAGTAGGAACAGACGAATTAGTATCCTGTTTTTAGTAGGAACAGACGAATGAGTATCCTGTTTTTAGTAGGAACAGACAAATTAGTATCCTGTTTTAGTAGGAACAGACAAACTAGTATCCAGTTTTTAGTAGGAACAGACAAATTAGTATCCTGTTTTTAGTAGGAACAGACGAATTAGTATCCTGTTTTAGTTGGAACAGACAAATAAGTATCCTGTTTTTAGTAGGAACAGACGAATTAGTATCCTGTTTAGTAGGAACAGACGAATTAGTATCCTGTTTTAGTAGGAACAGACAAATTAGAAATTTTCTTCTGTTCGGATTTTTTACAGATAAAACTTCGTCGGCGGTGTAGATGTAGCACTTGTTTTTTTGTATACCATGTAAAATTAATTAATTAATCTACGATTGTCTCGTTTTCAGATACAAGGATGTGCTATTGAAGAAAATCAAACTGACAATTAATCCAAGTAAGTGTTTATCTAATTGCTACGTTATTTCAGTTTCTTCTTGTACATTTAAAAACCTTTCTTAGCAATGACAAACTGATAATTGTTTTTCTCAAACAAAGGCATATTTTACGCCGACTCATTTTCGCGTTTCAAATTTGCCCAATATCATTTTCACAGTGATTCAATCTCGCGAATTAAATTGTTTCGAGAATAATTGAATGCAATTGTCAGTAAGAGCTCTTAATCGAAAATGTTTGTTAATACTGATGATGCTCGATGACGCAAAATATTGTATATGCGAAAATAAAGAGGTTTCCATCATTTACAACAAATCGTATTCAAAGAGATGTTGATATGATACCAAGGGGTCACGTTCTGGTGGCCTTAAGGTAGTTGAAGTTGGAGAGTTCAAATGTTATTTAGTTGTATTTTGCTCACTCATTAGGCAGTATATATCTTTATATGTTACATGGTATTCAGTTCGATTTCACTTGCTGTGAATCATTCGAATAATTTTATCACACATGTTGCCGAACGAATAAAACAATACGAATGCATTGACGAAATGTCATTTACATTTGATAAAGACTACATTGGATTCCAGCTACACGAGCATACATTGACTTTAAGGAATTTCTTTAACTTTCAAGAGAAAGGCGTTGCAAAGTTAAGGAAAATGTCTGATGTTAAGAACTTTCCTTAACATTTGTAATGCTTTTATATTGAGAATTTAAGTTAAGGAATTTCTTAAAGTTACGGAATATTCGTAATGTATAAAAATATTTATAACACTGTAATATATTGATTTAAATAATTTGTGAGAAAATGGCTTTCTGCGATCCGACAACTTGTGCCTAATACTCGTTGTCAACATTGAACTAAATGCCCATGAAAGTGAGCCATACTTTCCTCGCTTGTTACTATGGAGACAATATTATAACATTTATTCATTTATTGTTTTAGGTTTAAAAGGTGATATCGACTACCCTGTACCGAAAACAGTATGCAAGTTTTTGCCTCCTTATTCAACATGGAACAGCACGGTTCCATCTGGCTTCCTCTACAAAGGAGAGTATACCAATCTTCTCTGTCGATCAACAGTCACAACTAGTCGAGGGGAGTACCGGGCGTGTCTAAAGCATCGCCCTCTTATATCGATCGGCGACTCGACAACTCGACAATGGTTTCTACGTCTGGTCGACATTTTGGCAATACGAAAATCGTCTCGCATTCCTTCTCATGCTGCCTTTCACAAGTTCGCTATTGCTGAAAACAAAACATTAGGACTGCATCTTGAATGACAGCCACACGAACTTCCGTTCTAAGGAAGTCCCGGATCTAACAGAAGGGATATTAAATCGGTAGCCTATCGAATAGATCAGATTCCGGAAAACAGCTCTGCCATCGTAATCATCCATTGGTACGCCCATATCGCCAGGTGTTGTGATCACATGACCATTCGTGAACACGTGCGCAAAGCAAAAGAGGCCGTCTTGAGACTTCTTATGAGGTCACGGGAAGTTCAAGTTTTTATCAAAGGTCCACATCTCATAACATATCCGAATGCTTTAAAGCCGTATGCATATGTCGGTATGTTTGTGGAGCAAATCTTACTGGAGGAGTTTTATAATTTAACGTATAGAGTTATCTACCTTGATCAGTGGGATATGTCGGTTGCGATGGAAAACGTTGATATACATCCAAATAAACTGTTGGACGAAATCTCACTGAATAACCTTATCAATTTGGCATGCAATAATATTTAAATTTTACTGAATTCGTGACATTACCATCCCTATGATGAACTAGAAAATCTTGGATAAAAGTTTATCTTGGAAATCAAACGTAATTGCATCGGGTCGTAAAGTAACTAAAAATTGACAGTACTTTCTTTCATTCAACTCATGACATTGACATCCGTAGAGCATTCCTATTTGGTAATGGCTTAGTTATCTACAAACGGGACGGCATAATGTCTTGTCCTTCTCGCATAGGTTTGATGAACTTGTAGTAGGAATCTTGGACCTTGTGAACAAATAAAAACACCGGATATCTTTAATAAGGAAAATTGGTTTTGTCTTTTGCAGTATTATGATTTAGCTAAAGGATCAATTCTTCATTTGAAACGATTGTATCGAAATTAAAAAACAGTTTCACAGAACAGCAAATTTTTTACCTTGTACATGAAATCTACATTACATGTTTTCAAGAGCTTCATTTGATACGAGGGACCACAAATAACCTGAATTATACTGCATAGTTCTTGAATTTCACGGGTGTAAACTGTCGTAATTTACTGTTTGCAACTTACTCGCGATGGTTATTTTCACGAATCACCATTCTAGCCTTTACAAACGTCATTCAAGTGTAAAACCATGATTATTATTTAATCGCGAGTTAGGGTAAATCTGCGTATAAAGCAAAAAGTCCATGCGAATATTTGCAACTGTACAGTTCATCATGTAAGTTTTATTTTTGCGAATACTTTGACAATAACGAAGACGCGAGATATTATATACGAGAGCATGTAGTAATATTAGTGTTCTATAGTTGTTTAGAGATGTGTCTACTAGTGTCAAAGCTTCTGTAAACTATTTAGCACTTACATCTTTTTCATTAAGGGGAGACGACTTGGCGAACTGGTAGAGGGCGTGGTAAACGTTTCCGTCATACCGTCCGAGACAGGAGTCTAAAAGTTCATCGTGAAAGTCAAACGCATCTACCAAGGCAACTGCGTCAGGCCGTACAGCTGTCAGTAGCGTCGTCAGCTGATCAGTTAGAATGTCGACCTGTTCGGCGGTGAAATACTGGTCCTATATAGGATATAAATGGTTCATATAAATGCTATTGCTAAGTAGAGGTAACTTCTGTAAGCGTGAAACATTTTGTCAGTTTTAACAACGTTTTTCTCTCCATAACTTTTGAGCTGAAATATGCCTGCGTTAGGCTTAATTGCATTTTCTGTATTTTGTTATTGTAGTTATCATTGTAAAAGGGCGAATTTGTCGCTGCGCTGATCTGTTCAAAGTCAACTTTATGCTTAAAATAAATACGTTAACAGTTGTTTATTCTGTTTGGTTTCATTATATAGATATGAAATGCTCATCAATGTTTTCAGGAATATCAGGACCATGTCTTGTACCGGAAAATCGAATACACGAAAATGTAACATCGAAGAAATAGCGTATTGTTATGAGTTTACCAGTAAGAATTCGCCGAGGTTTTCTAGGATCCCGTTGACGGCGTACAGTTTACACAGAGTGGTCAGTACCGCCCGTGTGTTATTGTCCACCTTGGCCTCAGTAACAGTATTTACAAACACATTGACCACGTACTGGTGACAGTGGGCCTTGGCCGCCCAGACCAACTGTGTAGACGCCATATTGAACGCCTCTGTAGGACTCCTACCATCATTCATTAACATCTGAGCGGCTGTCGTGGCAGCTTTGGTCAGTCTTGCAGCCCTGTGTTGATATGCAGTGACCAGAATTGGAAGGTCTACGTCAGAGGACATAGAAGACTTTCCTGACAGGTCCATGCTGAGGTAAAGGACCAGATCTGGTAGTTTTTCTCCACTTTGCATTTTCTTCATGCACTTCATCAGATATCTGTGGAGAGAATATACCAGTGTTAAGAACAGTTTTTTTTTTAAATCTTGCTCTATATTTCTGCACTTTGCTCTAGAATGGAATATCTTACCTATTACAATATCATATTTATTCCCTATCTGGTTGATATTTTCGGTGGCATGCTTCAGTGATGAAGCACTATAAAAACGGCAATAGTTCCACTATACAATAAGGCACAACACGAATATACCGCTGTCCCTCAAAACGCACAACACGCACCTCATACACACTACACGTCGCATACATGGTAGGCCGTTCTTACAAGGCCCTGACTGTTAATAGGACTAAGTAATTGAACATCACGGAAGAGTTATCTTACCTAACTAGATACGTATTTAGAAAACATCGTAGAGTTAACTCCCTTACCTGGCTGTCTGCAACATCATCACAGTGTTCTCGCCGTCCAATGTACAGGCCTGAGTAGTTCTAGTGTATATTTTGGGGAAACCGATGGCTTGCGAGAAACCATGACCACCACAGGCCATTTGGCACACCCCAATACCCGCGGAAGCACCCCATGTCCCGAACGCCTTAAGGCCAGCCGATAACGTATGTAACTAGAGGATTAAATATATTATTTAGAAATAAACAAAATATTTACGTACAATATCATTCAGCAGACTGCGATTTTGGCAAACAATTCTCCATAAGAAAGTAAGATTAGAGGAGATAATTTAAGGTAAGAAACTATTGACGCAATGCTTTTTATGGAGACTTTTAAGTCAAGGAAATTTCTGAAGTTGAGGACTATTGTTGGAACTGGGCTCGGAAGATATACATATGTACTCCTGTTTTAGTAATGAACAATATCAACAAAATAACCACATAGTGTAACGGCCGTAACTTACCACGGGGAGCAGCTGTAGATCCCCAGCCTCTATCGCCTTGGACATCTGTAGATAGCTGTTCTGTACTGCGTCTCCGGCGAAGTGGTAAGCGTACGCTTCGGCCAACAGAGGGAATAACTTGTACTGTTGTGTCTGGTAGTCCAGGATCTGGGCTTCCTGTCTGAATCCACAGTAGGGTATCGTATGTCACAAACGTTACAAATATCGCAATAGCTGATCAGGGACTCGATGTCCTCCCTACCTTGTCTAAATTTTCTAATGTTTAAAAGCAAACAGCACATTCTGCAAGAAACTACTGAACAGCCGATGAATTTTTGATGCATCAAAAATCCTTATGTAAAAGTTATTTGAAAAACAATTGAATATTGGTGAGAACCCGGATCAATCATTGAGGTGTTAATTGATGGAATACCGCCATCCCATTGGTTCAACAAGTGATAGGATACAGCCATTCCATTGGTTCAACATGTGATGGGATACCGCCATCCCATTGGTTCAACAAGGGATGGGATACCGCCATCCCATTGGTTCAACAAGTGATGGGATACAGCCATTCCATTGGTTCAACAAGTGATGGGATACCGCCATCCCATTAGTTCAACAACTGATGGGATACCGCCATCCCATTGGTTCAGCAAGTGATGGGATACCGCCATCCCATTGGTTCAGCAAGTAGGTACCATGGTGTTCAAAGAGAAAATGTAAGTATAGCTACATTAAATCATACATCCAGGTATGGCCTTATCTTTACCCTATTTAACATCGAAACTGGAGACATCTCACACCACGTTATTTTTCCTTCGTATATTTCGTAGTCAAAACCAAAACTGCCGATATCATAGCTTTACAATAACGTACACGTATATATCCATAATTTTTTTTAAAAATCAATCCCCTGTTTTGCTATTTCGCTTATCAGTTGATCGTCGCACAAAAAGCCTCCAGTTTTGTTATGACTAACATAGTCCAGGTGTGGTGAATATAGCAGCAGAGATAGTAAGCCCTGCAGTATCGAGGATGTGTACATATTGATAATTGATATAACGACACTGATAGAAACCCCTGGATTATTGAGGATGGAAATAACAACAGTGATAGTAACCCATTGATCATCGAGGATTGGTATAACGACGGTGATAGTAACATCTGGAGGATCGAGGATAGATACAATGACAGTGATAGTAACCTCAGGTATATCGAGGATAGATACAATGGCAGTGATAGTAACCTCTGGAGTATCGAGGATAGATACAATAACAGTGATAGTAACCCCTGGAGTAACGAGGATAGATACAACGACAGTGATAGTAACCCCTGGAGTAACGAGGATAGATACAACGACAGTGATAGTAACCCCTGGAATAACGAGGATAGATACAACGACAGTGATAGTAACAATGTAGTTTCGAGGATTAGTATAACATAAGGACAGTGATAGTAACCTCTGGAAGATCGATGATGGATAAAACGACAGTGATAGTAACACCTGGAGTATCGAGAGTGGATATAACATACGATAGTGATTGTAACCCCTTGAGCATCGAGGATGGATACTTTAACAGTGATAGTAACCTCTGGAGTGTCGATGATGGATATAACGACAGTGATAGTAACCCCTGGAGTATCGAGGATATATATAACAACTGACACCTAGAGTATCGAGGGTGGTTATAACGACAGTGATAGTAACCCCTTGAACAATGAGGATGGATAATTCAACAGTAATAGTAACCTCTGGAGTATCGAGGATAGATACAATGACAGTGATAGTAACCCCTGGAGTATCGAGGATGGATATAACGACAGTGATAGTAACCCCTGGAGTATCGAGGATAGATACAATGACAGTGATAGTAACCCCTGGAGTATCGAGGATATATATAACGACGATGATAGTGACACCTAGAGTATCGAGGGTGGATATAACGACAGTGATAGTAACCCCTTGAACATTGAGGATGGATACTTTAACAGTAATAGTAACCCCTTAGTATCGAGGGTAGATACAATGACAGTGATAGTAACCCCTGGAGTATCGGCGATGGATATAACGACAGTGATAGTAATCCCTGGAGTATCGATGATGGATATAACGACAGTGATAGTAACCCCTGTAACACCAAGGATAAATACAATGAGAGTGGTAGTAACCTGTACGTGGAGTATGTACTCACCCTGGTGACACTTCAGACTGTCTCCGGACGGCGCTGTATCTGACAGCGATAGTACAGGCCATAGCCAGGCCATTGGCCACGTCGTTAACGATGTTCGCTCGGTTCATCACTAAGGAACCATAAACTAGTCTATCATTCACCGGTTTGATGTATGTACCATCCTCCAAAACCTCACAATAAAGGAAAATAATTAGTGTTAGAAGTTATATTTTAATATTATTAGAATATAAAAAGGACATCATACAGGCCTGTGTGATGTCAGCTGAAGGAATTTTAAGCAACCATTTCTTGTCGCGATGCATGTCCAGTAACCAAATAAGATTTCAATGCTACATGTCTTTCATTTATGTAAAAAATGTGTAACATCTTGTGAAATAGTGCTTCACTGCACACCGTTCACAGTATATAATTAAAGAAGGAATTTTGTTAGCAACAGCAGAATTGCAATAACTCATTTTCTGGTTTGAGAAAAATTCTTTCGTATGTGGAAATTCTACTATATTTTATGTCCTTTCAGGAAGAAAATTCTGAAATAGTCGCATTCCTTCCTTGCGTTTTACAAAATTAACTCCCTTCCGGGTAGGTATCCATTGTGACGTCATTATTTTGTGAGCGAACCTCATGTCGTTTTCTCACAAAAGCATGATGTTACGCTCGTAAACACATGAAGTCACAATCAATACCTACCCCCAAGGACAGATAACTCTGTAATATGCAAATACGTAATATTGCTTTTGTAACGTGTTTTGTTACGTTCGCAATCTGATTAAAACACCGATCCTTATTATCACTACATTTGATAAGAGGATCTGACAACATCCAATTACGGGTCACGTTCTGGTGACCTTTAGAACACCAATCAAATTGCTGCTGCCAGAATCTTGACTGGGGACGAAACTGTATGATAAAGCTGTCGTGTACGTAGACAACTCGCCCAAAGAGCTCAATAAAGCTGAAGGCATAAGTAAACTGTGGCGAAATGTCGTTGACAATTGACGTAGCACGATGTAGAGATATAAAGGTCATCTGAACATGACCCCTTATGTACGATGGCCGAGGTGAGCCACGTACTCACAACCATTAGTTGGATATAGTTGTACATACAAACTTGACATAAATAAGAATTTACTTGTCGACAAACACATATAAGTAGTGTAGTTGTAGACAGCTGATTTTTTACAAAGTTACTTTTCGGCACACACATATAAGTAGTGTAGTTGTAGACATTGAAAACTTGTCAAAGTGACTTGTCGACACACACATATAAAGTAGTGTAGTTGTAGACATTTAAAACTTGTCATAG
>SAYR01073332.1:940022-974863 GCA_004382745.1 Argopecten irradians irradians | reverse complement strand
TCGTTGAGGCCGAGTGAGCCACGTTATCACAACCTTAGTTGGATAATATTGGATAGGGTTTGGCTGGGTTGATACATAACGTTGGAATAAGTAAGATTTATGCTGTCGCCTGACAAATCATCATCATATAGTTAGTTGTGTATGTTGTATGACTCTCAGCGTGAGTTTTTTACAGAAGGCTTATCGTTTCGTCCACATGATATAGTAGTGTAGACATTGAAAACTTTGTCGACGAGTGACGTCGACAAATGGTAACTGATACGATACACACATATAAAGTGTAGTGGTAGTTTTCTTGTGGTGAGACATAAGACGTTGTGATAGTATCTTGTCGGCATCATCATATAAGGGAAGTAGTTGGGCGATTTTGCTATGATCACTGAATTTATAATTTAGGTTTTCTTGTTCGTTTACGGTATAGAGATAATGAGCTTGTGTTCCCTAATAATAATCGTTAAGATGTGGATATACTATTACTTGGTAATGGGTTCACCGCTAGTTTTCTGGTAGCATCCAACTCGTTTGCGTCTCCGTACCTGTACGCGCGTGGTATCCTGTTACGTTATCTTTAGAGAGTTTATGGTTGGGTGTAATGGTATATGTGCTGGGCTGTAGGAATCCTCACGTCGAACAAGTATTTACAACTATATCGCAACCTTATGGTGTGAGGACGTGTACAAAAAGGTCTATAGGTTAACCACATATTATCAATTATTTTGGGAACACACAGCTTATTTAGTATACGTGGTGACGACACAGAAACTTTATAAAGTTCAAACGCTAGCTGCAACCAATTTAGCATAACCAATGAACTAATCTTTAACAAAGGATGACGACGGGACTTC
The DNA here is from genome assembly GCA_004382745.1 of Argopecten irradians irradians. Lineage (NCBI taxonomy): Eukaryota > Metazoa > Mollusca > Bivalvia > Pectinida > Pectinidae > Argopecten > Argopecten irradians. The sequence goes on along the minus strand of SAYR01073332.1, from coordinate 974,018 downwards.
CTACCGTTCCTTTTTAAAATGAATAGGCTACTTCTTATGAATTTTAGTCACATAGGAAAAAGGTCAGTAGGTTATCAAAGTAAAACAAATAATTACAAGTAATCGTGGGATTAAACACAATATACTTATATCGTGTGTGTGTCGACAAGTAACTATTGACAAGTTTTTTAATGTCTAAACTACACTAACTTTATATATGTGTGTGCCACAAGTAACTTTTTCAAGTTTTAAATGTCCACACTACACTATTTTATTGTGTGTGTCGACAAGTAAATACAACTATAAGTATATTCCAACTTATATGGTTTGTGAGTTACGTGGCTCACGCTCCCAATCCGTACTTATGGGATGTTTTGTCAGGTCCTCTTTTAACGGAGTGAGTATAAGGATTGCAGTTGAACACGTTCGTTGTGTAGAATTTGTTTTGTTTGTTTTTCGTGGATGCCGTAGAACGACAATAAAAAACAGAATTAGTTTTACAACCTTTGAAATACATATTTCATAGGCCAACGAAGAATATTTCTTATATGATATTTTTGAAGTCATAAACCTTTTGAAAATATAGATACGTTCACAGGATCTACATATATGTTTACTATCATATATCCTTAATCTTCTATTCACAATATTGTAACACATAACAAATTATGTCTGGTAAATTCAATTGGGGTTAATTCAATGATATTAAAAACTAGACGATTGTCGAATTTCTGCGTGTGTTTGAGTGTAATTTCGTCGTGACAAAGCTCATTCCTTATATCATAACCTGATCAGTTGTAATAAAAGGATTACTATTGGATAGCGCATCAACATATGGTCATCGTGGTATTTCAACATTACTAGTCGTTAGGTAAGCATTGTCTTATTTCATTTTACATCCAAACTTGGTCGCAATAACACTTCACCGAGCTCAACTCCTACAATGCAAAACAAATTGGTGAAAAATTTTATTTTTCATCTTAAAGCTAATACCTTAGAGGTAGCTTGGTATGATTAGAAAACTTTTGAAAAATTCGAAGAAGATTGAGAAGAAAGAACTTTTACGACACTATCACTCGACATATTTATTCAATATCATACAATATATGGACACATGAGGCACAACCTGCCTGCGTTCCATCAAAGTAACTGATAACTATGCTGGCTAGGCGATGACAAATGCTAGGATACTGAAATTCAGCTGTTTTCTATGGATTATTATTTCCTAGGATCTATATTGTATTCTTTTCTTATCACTAAATGTCGTTTTGTCGTCGGTAATATATTGAAGCCCATAAAGTTATTAAAACAATTAATCACATGATAGAGAAAGATGGTACTTTTTATAAGCAAAAGTGGCATCAGTATAGAATTTACCCCACTGGGACATCCCAGTTTTCATGAACATTTCTCTTACTTAAGAATCTCTTAACTTCAACAATTCTTCCGATAATGGAGCATTACAGATTTGAAGGAAGGCCCGTTAACTTTAGTTTTTTTTCTTCTTAACTTTGTAGTGTTTTCGTGCGGGAAGTTAATGGGATTCCTATAATTTACAGGAATGTCTCACGAAACTGCGGACCCAAGTATGAACCTTACGCTGGGAGCGACACTGAATAGTCCGTGACGAGGTCCCGCGAGTGGACACAAAACATGTGTGTGGTCCATGACATTTGCCTGGGTGTACTAGCTGGGCCATGAGGATACAGTAATTAGTCAATCTTCTCACTGGGATTCACCACGACACAAAAAATTAAAAACGACTTTTCAATTGATTCTTATTGTTAATTTTCCATATTTTTATCTTATTTTTGAAAGGGTCAGAGACAACAATTCACTACCAGGATACTTTCTGGCAATTTTGTGTAACATATCTATTGTAGATACCCTATGACCAGTAAGCGGGATTCTAAAGGATTTACCTCTCTATTTGCCTCATAGGGCACGTCCCCTCTGCTCCTGTGGGGGTCAGAGCACTAATTTATACAAACTCTGTTCCGCCTTGCTCCAAGGATGTTTCTGGTCAATATTGTGGTTAGGAATCCATGCAGTAAACTTATGACCAGTAGCGATTTAAAGGATTTACTCTATTTCCTATTTGGGCCCCGCCCACCTGCCCCGAGGGGTCGTGCCAAAAATGATTTTAGAACATATACTTTTATTTGTCTCCTTTCCCCAAGGAAGTTTTTCTGGTCCAAAATTTTGGTTACAATCTATGTCGAACCATGACTAGTAAGCGATTTAAAGGAAATTTTTAATTTTTTAACCTCTATTTCTTTTTTGGCCCACCACCCCTCCTGCCTCTGGGGGGTCAGCGCAAATTTTATACGAAACTCTGTTCCCTTACCAAAGGATGTTTCTAGCAAATTATAATTAGAATCATGCAAAACTCTATGATAAGTAAGCGATTTAAGGATTTACCTCTATTTGCCCCTATTGGGCCCTTACCCTGTAGTGTTATACGCTCTGCAACCGGGGGGGGGGGGAGGGTAGATGTAGCGCAAAATGTATACAAACTTGTTCCCTTCCGCAAGGATATTTCTGGCCACATTTTGTTTAGAAACATTTGCCAAAAACGATTTGACTGGTAATCGATTTAAAGGAATTGACCTCTATTTTCCGCCCTATTCAGTAGGGACGTTCTACGCGCTCCTGCCCTCGTGGGAGTCCAGAGCCCTAAAGATATGTCGTTATAAAACATTCGCTGTTTTCCCCTTCTGCCTCAGATGTTAGTGTTTTCCGTGGCCAAGTATTTGGTTAGAATCCATGCAGTAGAATATATTATGCTATCTTGATTCATATTTCTTTAGGAGGTATTAGTGAATGTAATGTGATGAGATTATACTGATATGGCTAGGTATTTTTTAAACGAAATGTTGACAGACGGACGGGACGGACGGACGGACGACGGCCAGCTCGCCGCGCCATGGCATACAGCTACTGGTTCTACTTTCGGGTCAGGTGAGGCTCAAAACGATGTTTTATGAAACAAAAGGCCCATGGATTGGGCATAACGGTCATCTGACTAATTCTTAATTGGACAGATACATACCCTCAAATGAATATGCGTGAAGTGGGGAAAACAATTTAGTGCAATACAAATATCTTTTAATAAAAGCAAGTTCAAGTGTCTGGTTTTATTGTTTATGATAATAGACCATATTGAATGAGGGTCCTTGATCCCCCATTAATACAAGGTCAGATATCGAGTCTCTGCACTCTTGTTAGTTACATTAAGAAAGTCCGTTAAAGAGATTGTTTTAGTCTATTTGAACCCTGTGACTTTAAACCAAAGTCAATGGTGTTCATTCATTTTGACCAATCGTTGGTTATCGTTGGTATCTCCCAGCTAGCGTGTCACAGGGCTGCTGGCAATATTAGTCATAGATTCTAGGCTAGAGTATTCACAAGAAGTGTTATAAAAGATTTACTCTAGTTTTTGAAAACCTGTATACTTGAATAAAGTTTAAAATTCATTAATTTTTTGACAAAATTGTTGTTCTTCACCCGTAGCGATTGGCACATGGCCCGATGATAGGTGTAAAAGGTCTCTTAAGGCCTCATAGTTATTCAAAGAAGTCATTTAAATGAATTTTTGGCCTACATTTTTGTATTACGATCCCGTTGTGTGACTCTGGAATAGCATGGGTTCAAGTGTTTGCATGTCCATTTGAATCATACTCGGTAAGCCTTTATCACAGCAATAGCCTACAATATAGCCAAATTCAAGTACGCTAAGACTTTCCGTTATATAGGTAAGATACGTCGTTTGATGACGAGTCTGGATGTAAATACAGAAAGGAATTACGATAAGTCGACATGAGTTGTTGTGGTGTTGAGATGTTGTTACCTAATGTATGTACTGAGTTTCTCACCTTTTAGAAGTCAAAGTTTTAATTAGTAGAAATTAAGTTCGATGATTCACAAGGAAATCGGGTAGCATGTATACATTCCATACAATAAGTGCATCAAATGATGACTTACCATTTGTATAGATGAAGATATACGGGATCGATATGTCTAATAGTAAAATCGAAATGTAAAGTAAAGGATTGTCGCAAATTTTGTTTGCATAAAATAGAAGATAAAATTGGCCAGGCTATCAAAGCACTTTCATTCTCATTAGGCTATAAAGTTTCGCGCTGGTTCCGTTTTAAACCAACTTTTTGCGTAGATTAGTTCGCTGATTTGAAATTGAACGATGATGATTCTTTTAATTGATTGTGTTAGTAGATTAGATATAACATTGTCAAATGTGTACTTGCCTGTCTGCGGAATGTCGCGAAATAATCGCAAGCGTTGATAGAAAGTGTGGGTTGACAGTGTCTGCGTAGTGTACTTCACACGAGCCCGCTGACCAGATTATTGAGTTGGTGGGAACGTTTAATGGTTCCGGTGAATGTACTACAGAACTTCCTTTGTTTTGTACAGTATGATGGGACTGTAGAGTCTCGCAGGCCTTGCAACTAACGTTCCCTACAGAAGTATCAGCAGCGTAAAGGTCTGCTTAAATTCAGTATACTTCTATATGATTGTGCAACTGGTCCATATCTTTATCATTATACGAAACTACATACACCTTCCGGGTGTTTCGGGAACAATGTGGTATGTTTGTTGTTAGCTAATTGAGGGAGAATTCATATCTAATATATATAAATAGACAAATTTAGATCTGACAAAATTGTTTACATGTATTGAGAGTGGTGAACAAGTCATGTCAATATAAGATATAAGATCTTAACATTTGACAAAAAAAATACCATGTGCCAATTCGGTCTGTGGCGTAGGCTTTCAATGATTGAAGGTTTTTGGCCAGCGGTAGACTAACTTTCTTCCTCTGTTTCTGTACTGTATGGCTATGCATGGCGATAGTCGGAGTAAAAACGGTCATTATGTAGTATACAGGGCATGTTGAGAGTCATTACGCGCTTACGTTTTATATCTCTGTGGTAAAAAAATCTATTATTAAGACATATTGTTTCTCTATGTAGGAATAAAGGTTTAGGAGACATTCTCTTGAAATAGCTAGCTTTACCGTTGGACCATAAACAATGGCCTGTGGTTTAGTACGGTCATAAGCTTGGCAACGAGAATTTTTTAACGGAATTTTTATCTCGGTTAACAGAAGGTTTATGTCCCATAGTGGAAAGATCTGATTAAGATCGCACTTGGGGATTGTGGTGTCAAGTCCGTTCCAAAGAGATCTGGACACGATTCGCATAGCAGGGGTTCATTTATCGGATAACCTTTGATGTGCTCAACTTGTAAATCAAATCGAATGCATGTTTCTACACTTGCTACAAGAGTATGGTAAATCCATTGAAATGTTCATTGTTGTCCCCCAGCCAATTAGGATTTGTTGTGGTGTCTTTGTGTGAGACGAGACTGACAACGACATCAAATGAAAAATATTCTGAGACAGCTTTGTCAAAACTGTTGATGCCAAAAAGAACAAGATTCTGATGACGCACGCAATTGTTGTTGTTATGGCTTTCTAAGAGGTCACCAGGACGTCGACCGGACTGAATGGAAATGTTGTCAGGATTCTCTACCAAATGTAGTGATGATAATGGATGTATTTTAAATCCAGAATTGGCATGTGAATACTTTTCTTACTCTACGAGTAGGTCACGAGTATAACGATTCGATTCTCGCCTGTATTCCGATATTTGAACAACTTCGCGCCTCGATTGAATGGAGGTGCAAATGGCTCTCGAATTCCAACTGTTACATTCGCGTGGTCATGAAAGGGACTTTCTTTGAGTTTGAAACCACTTTTTGGTCGATATAGAAGCAAGAAAAGCAAATGGGAATCGTTTGTTCTATCCATTAGTAGTTTACCAGAAATTAAAGTCTTAACATGACTAGACTTATATTGACAATCTCAAGGTTATTGATTCAAATATTGTCGTAACATTATAGTGAAAAGATTTGGACACGAGTAGAAATGACTGTTTGCGTGATTGCGCGGCCTTTACCCGAGTAAGTACTGGTTTATGTTACATGTTTGGGGTTTCAGAAAAACAACACACGTTCATCATGGTTAGCCAATACACTAGTGAGTGTTTATTTTCTGTCAAAACGTTAGATGTAGTTTTTTGTCACTAAGGGGGTAATATCCATATATCAGTCTGAATACCTGTGTAGTTGAGTACACCTCTTAAGTGGATGGATAGAGAAATGTGTCTTATTAGACAGGTGTCTTAATATACAGGGTCATTCAAGTGTTAATTATCTCCCCTGGAGCAAACTTCTGTAGCATACCGCCATTACAAAACTATGCATCGGCAATTACCTGGAGTATAGATCAGGAAAGATAAAACATCATCATGTTTGCTATTTGCTATGTTGGATTATGTTATTAGTATGGAATAATTACTAATAGAGATTAACAACACGTGTATATTAACTTGAATTCGTATTCATTTATGCTAAGATTGTTCAAAACGTTTTCCCGATGTCCAATACGAAGGGAATGTCACTAAATCCCGTCGTGATCGTAACTTAATGGAACATTTTCATTGCTGTCTTTCTTAAAAAGCCTGCAAAAAGGCTGCAAAATACTATATATGAGCTGAAAATATTTTGTCTTAGTTCTTCCTGACATTGGCAAATAAGTCAGATTGGGGACCCTATACAATCGATTTTTTTCCAGAACGGAGAAAAGGCAAGACAAATACAAAAATATGAAACGGGAGACTAATTGTCCTGGATGTAGTTTTAAAAGGAATTGCTTAAAAAGGCTGGCTTATTGCCCGGTGGCTACTTGTCGGTTAGAAGTATGCGGTAAAGAAAAGAAATGGTGTGGCAGTGGTCTTCCATATAAGTCATATTATTGTACAAAACCTGCACTTATTGGAGTATGAGATGAGACGAAAAAAGTTTCTGGCAGATGGAAAAAAAATGTACCGGTGATTGCCAGTGGTTCCTTTACCGCCTGCTGATGCGAGAGTATATCCGGAGTTTGTGTCGAAATTTCTCGCTTCGTTTGTCTGAAGCCCATGGTTTTTGTTTTTTGTACGTCATCTTGGGAGATACGATGTTCTCCTCGCGACGAATAAAAGAATAGGTGTGAAGGGAAAACAACATTGGTGGGAGGCTTTATTGGTATTGTAAAGCTGGTAATAGTGGGTGTTACGAATACTGGTTTTGTCATTAATGTGATCAGTAGTGGCGGGTGGTGTTGGTTCAGATGTATTTGGTGACATGCTTTCAGTGAATGATGACATTAGTGAACACATCAACAGTCGGGCAGTTACCAATAAGAGAAACAACATATGAATATATGACCTAGGCGGTAATACGTTCCGCCGTTCTGTCACGATGTAAAGATACGTTGTAAGAGAATGTTTGAATGTTGTTTAAGTTTAGAATTTATAACGATTAGCGTTGGAACTTGGACGGAAGGGTGGTATTTTCTGGAGTGTCAGAGTAACTCGATGTGTTCGTTTCAAAGTCTTTGGGACTAACTGACCATATATATAAACATAGCATGCTTAAATACATATATGTTGTCAATGAAATTATTAAAAATTCTGATTGACAGATGTCGCTTATCTAGTGGGTTGGTAAATCTCGACTGAGGGTAAATCCTGAAGCCGTACAGGTGCGACTAATATGATCTCCTATTTACGCTTAGTAATATGTAAATGGTTGTTCCAAAATACCCACAAGATTGGTTCGGGCGAGAGGTTGAAATTCGCCAAGAATAATTTGGTAATAACTCTATCAATCTGGGCTACTGGAATCCATTGATCATGTATCCAGCTGTTGACTATCTCGGGTACTTGTTTGTTTGATATGGGTGCTCGGCAGTGGGAGCAATAGGACGATCATACACGCTGGGGAACCGTATTCATAGTTTAAAGTTTGCAGTTTAAGGAATGACTTCAGAAAAAAATAGCCTTCGTGTTTCGGGTATATTGTTGCAGTGACCAATCTTCCTTGAGTCAAATCTGCTTGGTGCAGACGACATCTCTGTTATGCAATCACGCGAAGTTTCATAAGGTATGAAGAATGAGCTAAAATGTAAACATGACGGAGAAGCAGGTCCTGGATTCAAGAGGCACTGTATTAGGTAACCCTATATTTTTTAACAGGTAGTATTTTATTGAAGCTGTACTATGTCTTTGGCTTGTGCAGTCTTTGGTCCATGGACCGTTAGGATTGATCTCATTACCGAGAGAGTGTGTTTCACGCTTCTGTTCGGTTTGTAAAGGTGCAATTAATAATTATTAGAATCGTTATCCTCATCGGCACTAGATTTGGGCATGTTGTTCCAGAAATCAAAAGCTTTAAAGATATGAATAGAATTGAAAACAAGAGTTCTTATGTTATGTCATTTGTTTAGCAATATCTTTTTAAATCAAAAGGGCTGGTTTTTTTTCTTACTCATTTAAGAAAGTTAGTACATTATTACAGTCAACCATCATATTTTTTGGTAAATAACAGATCGTTAACTTGGTTAAGATGAGCTAAATTGAGGGTTTGCTCATGTAGAAAACTACTGCAAATATTAACTTTTAATAATGAATTTTTTTGCTTTGGTTTTGAGGGACTGTCTTTTCGCATTTCAGAAGCATTTGTTCGTTAGAAAGCAACGCGTTGGGTGCTTTATCAGTTGCAGTTATGAAGAGTTCATTTGTGGAATATTTCGGTTTGTACATGATTTCATCAAGTCGTGTTCCGAATAGTATTCAGTTAAAAAAGGTACCAAAAGTATTCTGTTGTCTTTATTATTTTGTCTTGATTATTAAACTGTAATCTTATATCTGCATAAAGTACAGTGTCAGTATTTTTGTATTTGTATAATCACAATTACTGTAATATGGACATTAAAATCCTGCTTTATAAGCGAGTAACGTCATGTTACGATGCGTCATTTTGAATATATGACTGTAGAAATCCTTGAAGGATTATTCATGTTTTTCTGTTTGCATAAATTCGTCAAAATTGCATCAAAGCAAATGATCTCTTCTGTGCGTCGGTTTTGTCACTTCTTCTGCAAATACTTTAGAGATGTATCTTTTGATCCAAGGAAGAGTTGGTCCGATGTGTAGATATAGTAGCCTGAAAAGAAGGTATTTTCGTAAGTTTCATTTATTTGTATTTTTTTGTACTCGCAAACATAACGTTTTCGTAACAATGTTTCTCACTGGTGGACAATGAAAGAATGAAATATAGCATATAACATATCAAAAGTAAGGAAATAAATGATGTTACCGTAATATATTGCAGGGATCGATTTCTTGAGCTTTGCTTTAAGGTTAAATTATTAATCAGTATCTTCTTCTGGTGCTTACGATGCCGGTAGAATTAAATTTTCATAGTCTTCTTTGTCCTGACCCAAAAAATATCGCTTTATAAAGTCGTATATAGTGCACATTCATGTGAATAACATAAAAAATAACGTAATGCCTGGAAAGTAAGCGTCATATTTTTGAATTTTTCCTATGACATCAGGGACTAACATAAGTTAATTGAGTTATGCGCTGATAGAAGCAGATGTATCAGCATGATTATTGGTGTAAACTATTTTGCATAATGGTATGGTTTTCAGGCAAAAAGTGCCAAAGAGGACGAGATATGAAATTGAAATCTAGATTTTTCATTATTTTTTCCTGGGAAAATCCTCCAGACGCCTTTCAGACCTATACTGCGGCGCATGTGCGGCTAGGGCTTAAAGTGGCTTGCAGCTCCCAATAAGCTATCGCGCCTGTCGTTTCATGTTTGTATACGTTTGTATCATTTCTATATTATAGTGTTTTGTGGTTCAACAGTTTTGGTATTTGGTGGTGTTTTGCGCTCGGAGCTATGTAATTATCAGGGCTGATCTAGCAGGATTATTATTCGGAAGCTGTGCGGAAGAGACATATAACCAAAGCTCGGTCACATAAAGTATACAGACATATTGGGACAGAACTGGATAGAGTGTGTCATATTACTAATGACTAACGGCTGTTGCTGTATGTTTAGGTATACTGCCCACAGTAGGCGTGACTGCATGTAGAGCCTGAACTCAGTTAGGCCATTTCATACAGTTATGCAATATCTTGATATATTTAATCAGGTAGCTCTCGATTTTTCCCTGACGTTTTATGATAGTACTCGTCGTTATATGATCTCGCTCCCATGGACTGTTTTCAAAACAAAAACTAACGAGCTCCAAGTGCAACAACAGATCTCAACAGGTTAGCTTTGGTGTCTTTGCGTATTTTTTACGATCATTGGCGTTAAAATAAGTAATCGCTCTCTGTTATCTAAATATTTAAGGTCTGCATGCGTGCGATTGGTCAGGTTCATAGCCTATGTGTATTAATGACGAACAGCTGCAGTCGGAATATGTTACTCCTAGGGGGTATCGAGGATGGGATGGACAATGGCAGTGGGTAGTGATCCAGTCATGAGGTGTGAGGGTGGGGGTGGGATGTGGAGTGGACTTGTAAAGCGGTGTCCCTGGGGTATCGGAGGATGGATATGATAACAGTGATGTAATCCATGTGGTGTCTGAGGGGTGGGGTGGATACGGCAGGTGATAGTAACTCCTGGGGTAATGAGGGTGAAGGTGGAATACGGCAGCGATTAAAGTAACTTCTGGGTGACTCGAGGGTAAGGTGTGGATTCGGCCAGGTGATAGTTTTGGTTTTTTATCTTAATACAAGAACGCTTATATAATTATTTAATATATCACGCTGTGTGTGTTGTGTGTGTGTGTGGTGTGTGTGTGTGGTTGTGGTGTGTGTGTACACCATGTATAATGCTCATTTTTTGATATTTGTTTTGGGTCTTCCAAATGATGTCCAATATGTTCATATAGTAATCTTATTGATTGTTTATAAAACCTTATGTATGTCGATGGCTGGGGGTAGTGAGGTGGCTACAGAACTTTACTAAAAATAAAAAATAGTTTTAAAAAGAATGCCTGGCTCAGTTTAATGAAATGTTTAAGTTATAATGCACGGATGGGATGAATACATTACTCAGCTCATTATTCTCTATTTCCAATTTTATGGGTGCGAATCTAGGATTTGACTGTGTTAGGGGCTTTTAGCCAATGAATTGGCTATGAGCTTTTGTAGTCCCAGACACAGGCAAGATATCTGGATTATGTACCCAAAATTCTTTTGTTACATACAAATGTTGTGTAATGTAGAGATGCTCCAGCGGAGCGCGCTTGCCAATGGTATTGTTTTTTCACTGTCAAAAACGGAGCAGGATGATTTGGTATTTTTCTTAGTTGACAAAAGTTTACTGTTAGCTTTTACACATTACACCATGAAAGTTGAGCTATCCTAATTTTACCAATCAGGTTAAAAATATGCAAATAATTAATTCATCCGAAAAATATGCCATGGCGCTATATTCATCTTATAATCTTGAATGAAGTACTAGATTGAGATGGCATCAAAGGCAAACATATATTATATGTCCATTTTATGTTTTTGTGTTTATTTAGATAATATATATACACGATAAACGCTAAATTATGTTCAAGATGATGGAATATCGATTTATGCTCTGTCGGGCGGTGGAGCACTTTAAGATGTTGTTTAAATCAACTTAAATACATGTATAGGGTACTTGTATTTGTTATAGTTTTCTGGCTAGAAGGACTTTAGTATATGGCTAGCCTGTTTTGCCCCATATCCTTTTGAATTGATTATGACAAACTTGGTTAGGAATGAAATTTGGGGTCTCGAGGAGGTGGGGTGGATCGGCATGTGATAGTAAATCCTGGGGTATCGAAGGTGGGGTGGATACGGGCAGTGATGGTAACCCTGAGGTATCGAGGGTGGGGTGAAAGGCAGTTGCATGGTAACCCCTGATGGTATCTGAGGGTGGGTTGATAACGGCTAGTTGATAGTAACACTGGTGTATCGTGATGAAGTTGAGGGTACTATAGTTATGAGTATGTGTTGGGGGGTGAGGTGTGTCGGTATGGACTCTAATCTGACAGTGAGGGTTACAGAGGGTGAAGATTCTGATTAGGCGGTTAGTTATAAAATGGTACTTGATTGTCAAGATGTAAGCAGATTTAACTACTGGTATATTTAGATAAATATGAAAACTTTTATCATCTTTTTCAAAAAGACTAGGTGATGATTGGTGTCTGGCATATCATCCTCGATACTCGGGGTTAACGATACTTACAAGTTCTTACTCCTCCTGGAAATGTATTTCATAGTGAAGGAGTTGGAAGGCAGCTCAGCTGGAGAGGAACATTTGACAAGTCAGGCAGACGAGCAAAGAAGCAAAACTTGAAATCTGGACTAAAAGGCACACGTAAATCGTGCAGCCAAATCTTATCAACGTCATAAACGTAGAAAAAAAGAACGGCAACAGAAAGTACAAACTTGAAATCATCACTGAGCTCGGGGACGGTGCTTGCCTTCCGTTCCACCAACGCGAGTGTATGAGAAGTTTTATTAGCGGGCGTACGTAACGCGCGTGTTACGTTTTTGTTTGCAATCCGTTTTAATTACGTCCTGTGGCGTTTCACGCATCTGTAAACGTGACTGCCGTGGAAATTTTTTGACAGTTTAAAAATTCTGGACGAGCATCATCGGTATTTCAGCAGCGGCTTGCGATTTGGTCTATCACGTGCCTTCTGCGGGTTTCTCATGTTGTTCTCGGCGAGTTTCAGGACACTAGTTTTGTCAACGGTGGCAATGAAACGGAGTTGAAAAACCGGAGTTAGTCCGGTAATACGCTGCCTATAATTATTAGGCTTTTTAATTATTTATCTGTTTTTCGCCTTAATAGTAATAGTATTTGGATGACAAAAAATCAAAAGCCTTAGTAATATAAGGAAGGTTTAAGGCGGACTAGAAAGGGGCTCGTGGCCGGACTGCCGGGAACATGATGTTTAAGACCTAGTATTTACAATAATACACTGAGCAAAGGGAGTAAAAACCGTAACACACCATACTCTACAGTGGATGATGGCATTGTTCTTCCACGTTCGTTTTCTAGCCCATGGCTAATAAGTTTGTCAGCTTTTCGCCACGTGAAACTCTCTTTTCGTCGGTTCGTAGCGAGGGTCCGGGTTTGATAGCGCATAGCCGTTCCCGTGGCCGCCTTCCGGAACGTTACGGGTGTTTCCTACAGTGTCGACGAATAATATCTGCCATTTCTGTTTTTTAAATGGGGCCATTCCTTTTAACTTTGTTAAAAATTATGAAATTTGAGTGTGGGTCTTAACCTCACTATGCTCGCGTTTTTACCACAAGCCGCGAGGATTATAATTTGTATACCGCGAGGTGTTTGCCGGTGATTAATGTGCAACCTTAGGTATTTAAAACCGAACGATGAGAATAGACGTGTATAATTGATTTTTGAGGTTTACTTTCAAATATACGGTGGCTGGGAGCGGACATGAAATGAAATAAAGCTTATTGGTGGGAACATGGGTAAATATTGTGATTGCGATGGGAACGAAAATATTATCTGTGTGGGAACGAAATATTATTGCGTGGTGACACGAAATATTAGTTTGTGTTTCTGAACGGATATAATATATTGGCGTTCGAGAACGAATAATCATCTGCGTAAAAGCGAAATAATATCAAGACTCATTATCATACATCGATGCATATGACAGAATCATGCCACTCTGTAGTAATATGGATATAGGCTACACTTATGAACGGGCACTTTATATCTAAAGAATATTTTCACTTATTTTCAGCGGCATTTAAAGTTTTGGTTTAATTCTTAAATAATGACTTTATATATTCATGAAATAATACTCTAATTGTATTTACTTGTGAGCGTACAACATGGTATCAGTTGTAAGTGTAATGAAACTTTATTATTTATTAAACTTTGTACGACGGGTTATATGCATAGAATACTAGTTGTACGTCATGATAACTGACAGTTGACTGATACTGTACAAGATAATAATTTGTGTACGTACAGAGATTTTACTGTAATAACTTGTACGTACTTGTAAGATATGAAAGTTATAACGTTCAAGATAGTTTAAGTCTGTACTAAACATGATTACAAGCGATGTACATACGACGTGACAAGATAATAAGATTGTGTAGTACAAGATACTCGTAATAAACTATTGTACGTACTGTAAGGATATAAAAGTTTATAACGTGACTATAGATGTAGTAAGTACTTGGTACGTACAAGATACTAAAGCTGTAGCGTAGATGATCAACGATGTTACACTACAAAACTCATAGATAGAATATTTGTGCATAACGTAGCTAACAAACGGGTCACGATACTCGTAAAGATAGTTTTGTTAATAGCGTACATGAATATAAGTTTGTTAGCGGCATGATCGCGATGTGTTGTGTCAGTTCGAGGTTCCTGGCCGTCGGTGATGTTGTCTTGGTGCAGCTTGGTGTAAATAGTAATTTAATATATTGGGTTCCTAATACCGTCCTGCCGGTAAATAAAAGAGTTCTATGTGCTTTTATATTACTTGGTATATCTTTGTTTTACACTGTTTCGCGCACTACCCCTATTTACTCCCTATGATAACGACGTGATTGCATTATGTGAGCCATAACTGCAGCCTATGACTTGTTGTAGTAAATATCTGACATAAATATCTCTGCAGTCTTGTTTACCGACACCACTGATGCACGCGCGGGAAAATTTGACATTGATAGTTGAATGAATCCCTTTTGGTTATGAAACTTAGATGATAAAGATCGTTTAATATTGTGCTGGATAATTTTTGTGAAAAAAGGGTGTAAAATTGGGGAAAGAGCTGTATGAGAAACAAGTTGAGACTTAATTGGTTATCTTTCTAGATTTTTTTTATAGGGGTACTATTTTTTATCACCATTTTGAACGGTTGCTGTTTGAGGTTAGTAATGGCTGCAGTGGGAAATTTAATATGTTTAAGATCGCATCTAAATTTGTTTTTACGTTTTGGATCTAGAAATTAATAACAATTAAAGGATTTGTTAGACTTGCATATTATATTTCCAACATAAAATGCAATTGTTGGGTGGCAGATATATGATTCATATAGGATGGGCGCTATTCTAGTTTATCTCCAATTAGAATGAATACATGTATAGGGACAATCCTTTTAACGATGCTCTCCACGCTGACCAAGGTATTAGAGTTTCACTGTCAAAAACAAGAGCAGACGATTTAGTATTTTTCTTCAGTTACAAGAAGGTTATACTTCAGCAGCATTACCGTGACTATTGTTGTAGTTGTCGAATGTTGGATTGATGTTATGAAAGTGTATGATATAGTAGTGTATAGTGTTAGTTTTGAGCGCTGTATCTTTTATTTACTGTCAAGTTAGAATACATGATAAAATCTTAAATGCAGATCCCGAAAACTAATAAGTCCGTGGGCAACTTAATCTTATAGTGGAATGAAGGTAAAGTAAACAAATTGCACATTTGCATCAAGCGGGAGAATTAAATTATTTGATGTCTATTTTTTCGGTTTAATTAGGCATGTATATATCATGATTAAGCACCAAAGGTTAATTGTTCAAATGATGGATTGAATAAGCCGATGTTTATGCTTTGTGGTCGGCGGTTGAGCAATATCCATCTGTATACAGTGCAGGTTAATTGGTGTTTCATATTTTCCATTTAAATTGTGTGTAAAGTTGTTTACTATACGAACATATTTTTACAGATATCTTAGATTCGAATGCTAATTTAAAAAGTAAACAAGTGAATTTCCATGATTTTCGTATCAATTTTAATTGTCAAATCATGTGAAGTCAAAATACTGAAAAGAATAGCAAATCAAGCAATTTATAGTGCAGATAGCACTTTTAAATTAATTGTTTTAGTAAGCAAATATAAGGCTTATAAAATATACTTTACTTTAAGAAGGTTTACAAAAACCACTTTTATAATGACAATTTACATAAGAATATTGATATGAATTGGCAGACTGTACATTATGAAATAGCAAAAGGTGAGCCGATTGATATTTCGTTGGCACGCATATAATATTCTTGTTCCCCAGAAATACATTATTTCCATTCGAGACGCAATTAATATTCGTTCTCCGCAATAAAATTTTCGTTCTCCAGCAATAATATTTCGTTTCCGAATAATTTTTTCATTTTCGCACGCGCAATAATATTGGTCGTTCCCATAAACGCAATAATTTTCGTTCTGAAGGACGCATAATGATTATTCGTTTCACGCAATAATATTTTCGTTCGAACGCAACAATATTTCGGTTCCCAGCAATATTTTTATTTATTTCATTTACATCCTCACTACGTATCGTTCCACCAGCCACCGTGAAAATATAGAGTGTAGTGTTCCCAGTTATTTAATGTAGTATAATCATCTATATGTCTTGGCGACCGAATTGAATTGTCAGAACCTCGTCCTATAAATTTTTAAGATTTTTAGGTAAATTATAAAGGAAATCTTTTTATTTTTGTGGTGAAAAATTTCGCTTTTATATTTTAGGCAAAAATTTGTTCGGTTAATTTGAATGGTGGCATTTGTACCAATGATTACAACGACACTCAATCCAGATATTGTCTTTTAATAAAACAACATCTTTTCATAATTTGGAAAAAAAATAAAATGTTTGGCTGCTGATAGGACTAAAAAATTATCTCTCTAGCTTTAGAATAGAGCATTTGATAAGAAACATGTTTTGGACATGAACATACAAGTCACAGCGCATTATACATCGAGGGCAAAGCCTGAACTAGAACATTTGTTTTATACAATATAATCATTGACAAATAATTAGATTTGATACTTCAATGTTAATTATACATCCTAATAATTAGTGTTTCAAAGGATATAAATTAAATGATCTGTCTACATGTACGTGAATTTTATCTATATTAGGCTGTAAATAAATATTCACATCAATCATTCTGGAAGGTAAAGCAAATGGCCAAGGTTAATTAAAAAAAAGAAAGTGGTTTTCTATCCTCAAGAATAAAAAATATTTTCAGGTCTTTTATTGAGTTTGGTCCATTTGCTACATAAAGTTGCACCAAGTGCGATGCTTTGTGCAACATTTACATTGAATCCTGTTCAAAAGTAATATGTACAATGAACAATATTAAATAAAAGACTTATTTTTTTTATTCCTTGAGGATGGAAACACTTTTCATTAACACATAGAATGTAGCATGTCTAGATATACAGAAACATATATCATGGTAGAGAATATAACGGTCTATGTCAACTTCGCTGACCAGGGTTAGAAGTAGCTATACCCTTGGCTAGGAAAGTTGGAGTCTATGTTTGTTTTTTTCAATAGAAAAAAAATAATGAAAACTTTAAACGGCAGGTTGGATCGTAGATGGCTTAATGCTTAAATAATAATAAAAAAAAACCATGAAACACTCTTGCACGAAGTGAACCTTACTTTCGGCTTTAAAGGTGAGATAAATGATCAAAGACAGTCATAACAAGAGGTTTTTTGATGACCAGATGCATAACAAGCTATGGGCTTTCCTGCGAAAGGTTCCAAAAACGGACACAAGCGATAGATTGGCTACAGAGATGAAGAGGGTAAAACGTACTGGTGACAGTGGGCCTTGGCCGCCCAGACCAACTGTGTAGACGCCATATTGAACGCCTCTGTAGGACTCCTACCATCATTCATTAACATCTGAGCGGCTGTCGTGGCAGCTTTGGTCAGTCTTGCAGCCCTGTGTTGATATGCAGTGACCAGAATTGGAAGGTCTACGTCAGAGGACATAGAAGACTTTCCTGACAGGTCCATGCTGAGGTAAAGGACCAGATCTGGTAGTTTTTCTCCACTTTGCATTTTCTTCATGCACTTCATCAGATATTTTTGGAGAGAATATACCAGTGTTAAGAACAGGTTTTTTTTTTTAATTTTTGCTCTATCTTTCTGCACTTTGCTCTAGAATGGAATATCTTACCTATTACAATATCATATTTATTCCCTATCTGGTTGATATTTTCGGTGGCATGCTTCAGTGATGAAGCACTATAACAACGGCAATAGTTCCACTATACAATACGGCACAAAACGAATATACCGCTGTCACTCAAAACGCACAACACGCACCTCATACACACTACACGTCGCATACATGGTAGGCCGTTCTTACAAGGCCCTGACTGTTAATAGGACTAAGTAATTGAACATCACGGAAGAGCTATATTACCTAACTAAATACGTATTTAGAAAACATCGTAGAGTTAACTCCCTTACCTGGCTGTCTGCAACATCATCACGGTGTTCTCGCCGTCTAATGTGCAGGTCGGAGTAGTTCTAGTGTATATTTTGGGGAAACCGCTGGCTTGCGAGTAACCATGACCACCACAGGCCATTTGGCACACCCCAATACCCGCGGAAGCACCCCATGTCCCGAACGCCTTCAGGCCAGCCGATAACGCATGTAACTAGAGGATTAAATATGTTATTTAGAAATAAACAAAATATTTACGTAAATTATCATTCAGCAGACTGCGATTTTGGCAAACAATTCTCCATAAGAAAGTAAGATTAGAGGAGATAATTTAAGTTAAGAAACTATTGACGCGATGCTTTTTATGGAGACTTTTAAGTCAAGGAAATTTCTGAAGTTGAGGACAATTGTTGGAACTGGTCTCGGAAGATATACATTTGTACTCCTGTTTTAGTAATGAACAATATCAACAAAATAACCACACAGTGTAACGGCCGTAACTTACCACGGGGAGCAGCTGTAGATCCCCAGCCTCTATCGCCTTGGACATCTGTAGATAGCTGTTATGTACTGCGTCTCCGGCGAAGTGGTGAGCGTACGCTTCGGCCAACAGAGGGAATAACTTGTGCTGTTGTGTCTGGTAGTCCAGGATCTGGGCTTCCTGTCTGAATCCACAGTAGGGTATTGTATGTCACAAACGTTACAAATATCGCAATTGCTGATCAGGGACTCGATGTCCTCTCTACATTGTCTAAATTTTCTTATACTAAGTGGTATTGCTCAATATTTGGTAAAATGAGACCCAAAAAAATTGAAATCATTTGAACCCATTTGGAACGATAAAGAACTCAGGAATTAACTTTTTATATTACCGCTTGCTTGTCCTAACGAAAGCAACGTCAAAGTGCGAGACACTAATCGCATGTTTAAAAGCAAACAGCACATTCTGCAAGAAACTACTGAACAGCCGATGAATTTTTGATGCATCAAAAATCCTTATGTAAAAGTTATTTGAAAAGCAATTGAATATTGGTGAGAACCCGGATCAATCATTGAGGTGTTAATTGATGGAATACCGCCATCCCATTGGTTCAACAAGTGATGGGATACCGCCATCCCATTGGTTCAACAAGTGATGGGATACCGACATCCCATTGGTTCAACAAGTGATGGGATACCGACATCCCATTGGTTCAACAAGTGATGGGATACAGCCATTCCATTGGTTCAACAAGTGATGGGATACCGCCATCCCATTAGTTCAATAACTGATGGGATACCGCCATCCCATTGGTTCAGCAAGTAGGTACCATGGTGTTCAAAGAGAAAATGTAAGTATAGCTACATTAAATCATACATCCAGGTATGGCCTTATCTTTACCCCATTTAACATCGAAACTGGAGACATCTCACACCACGTTATTTGTCCTTCGTATATTTCGTAGTTAAAACCAAAACTGCCGATATCATAGCAATAACGTACACGTATATATCCGAATTTTTTTTTTTTAATTAATCCCCTGTTTTGCTATTTCGCTTATCAGTTGATCGTCGCACAAAAAGCCTCCAGTTTTGTTATGACTAACATAGTCCAGGTGTGGTGAAAATAACAGCAGAGATAGTAAGCGCTGCAGTATCGAGGATGTGTACATATTGATAATTGATATAACGACACTGATAGTAACCCCTGGATTATTGAGGATGGAAATAACAACAGTGATAGTAACACTTTGAGCATCGAGGATTGGTATAACGACGGTGATAGTAACCTCTGGAGGATCGAGGATAGATACAATGACAGTGATAGTAACATCTGGAGTATCGAGGATAGATACAATGGCAGTGATAGTAACCTCTGGAGTATCGAGGATAGATACAATGACAGTGATAGTAACCCCTGGAGTAACGAGGATAGATACAACGACAGTGATAGTAACAATGTAGTATCGAGGATTAGTATAACATAAGGACAGTGATAGTAACCCCTTGAGCATCGAGGATGGATACTTTAACAGTGATAGTAACCTCTGGAGTATCGACGATGGATATAACGACAGTGATAGTAACCCCTGGAGTATCGAGGATATATATAACAACTGACACCAAGAGTATCGAGGGTGGTTATAACGACAGTAATAGTAACCCTTGAACAATGAGGATGGATAATTTAACAGTAATAGTAACCTCTGGAGTATCGAGGATAGATACAATGACAGTGATAGTAACCCCTGGAGTATCGAGGATATATATAACGACGATGATAGTGACATCTAGAGTATCGAGGATGGATATAACGACAGTGATAGTAACCCCTTGAACATTGAGGATGGATACTTTAACAGTGATAGTAACCCCTGGAGTATCGAGGATGGATATAACGACAGTGATAGTAATCCCTGGAGTATCGATGATGGATATAACGACAGTGATAGTAACCTCTGTAACATCAAGGATAAATACAATGAGAGTGGTAGTAACCTGTACGTGGAGTATGTACTCACCCTGGTGACAATTCAGACTGTCTCCGGACGGCGCTGTATCTGACAGCGATAGTACAGGCCATAGCCAGGCCATTGGCCACGTCGTTAACGATGGTCGCTCGGTTCATCACTAAGGAACCATAAACTAGTCTATCATTCACCGGTTTTATGTATGTACCATCCTCCAAAACCTCACAATAAAGGAAAACAATTAGTGTTAGAAGTTATATTTTAATATTATTAGAATGTATAAAGGACATCATACAGGCCTGTGTGATGTCAGCTGAAGGAATTTTAAGCAACCATTTCTTGTCGCGATGCATGTCCAGTAACCAAATAAGATTTCAATGCTACATGTCTTTCATTTATGTAAAAAAAAAATGTGTAACATCTTGTGAAATAGTGCTTCACTGCACACCGTTTACAGTATATAATTAAAGAAGGAATTTTGGTAGCAACAGCAGAATTGCAATAACTCGATCATTTTCTGGTTTGAGAAAAATTCTTTCGTATGTGGAAATTCTACTATATTTTATGTCCTTTCAGGAAGAAAATTCTTTTCTTTTCTGTGATAAGAAATAGTCGCATTCCTCTTCCTTGCGTTTTACAAAATTTATACTCCCTTCCGCGGTAGGTAATTCCTATTCGGACGTCATATATTTAGAGTGAGCGAACCTTCATTATGCGTTTTCTCCACAAAAAGCATAGATGTTACGGCTCGTAAACACATGAAGTCACAATCAATACCTACCCAAGGACAGATAACTCTGTAATATCTGGCAAATACTAATATTTTGCCCTTTGTACACGTGTTTTGTTACAGTTCGCAATCTGATCAACAACACCGATCCTATTAATCACTACATCTGATAGAGGAATCTTATGACAAACATCCAATTAGCGGGCGTCACGTTCGTGACCTAGACACACCAATCAATTGCTGCTGCCAGAATCTTGACTGCGGGACGGAAACTGTATGATAAAGCTGTCGTGTTACGTAGGACAACCTCGCCAAAGAGCTCAATAAAGTCTGAAGCATAAGTAAAACTGTGGCGCAAATGTCGTTCGACAATTGACGTAGCACGATTGTAAAGATATAAAGCGTCATCTTGAACATGACCCCTTATGTACGATGGCCGAGGTTGAGCCACGTACTCAACATACCATTAGTTGATATTATTGTACATACTAAACTTGACATAATAAGAATTTACTTAGTCCGACAAACAACATCATAAGTAGCTGTAGTTGTAGACAGCTTTTGATTTTTTTACAAAGTACTTTTCGCGCACACACATATAAGCTAGTGTAGTGCAGACATTGAAAACTTGTCCAAAGTGACTTGTCCGACACACACATTAAAGTAGTGTAGTTTGCTAACATTTAAAACTTGTCATATTAACTGTCGACACATCATAAAGTAGTGCAGTTGCTAGCACAACTGAATTTTTATAAAGTTTTCTGTCCGCACACGTATATAAATTATGCTAGTTTGTTTCCCAAAATTAATTGATTAATATGTGGTAACCTATAGACCTTTTTAATAATAAGGGTTACATTTATCATCCTATTTCTCGTAGCAATTCAACTCGTTTTCGTCTCCGCTACCTGTTACGCGCGTATCCACGTTATCTTTAAGATTTATTTTGGGTGTATGTCGTATATGTTGGCTGTAGGAATCTCACCGTCGACAAGTATGCTACAACTATATCCAACTTATGGTTCGTTGAGACGTGTTTACAAAAGGTCTATAGTTACCACATATTAATCAATTATTTGGGAAACAACACATTATTTATATACGGTGCTGGACCGACAAAAGAAACTTTATAAAGTTTCAAACACTAGCGCAACCTTAGGATCAACCAATGGACTAAATCTAAACAAGGGATACGACGGGACCCCTACAAGCCCGTCCTTTTTTAAATTGGAATAGGCCCTACATTCTTGTAATTTAGTTCCACTAGCGAAAAGGTCAGTAGGTTATCAAGTAAAAACAAATGAATTACTAAGACAGCAAAATATCGTGAGGAAACACCAAATATCACTTATATGTGTGTGTCGACAAGTAACTATTGATCAAGTTCTTAAATGTCTACAACTACACTACTTTATATGTTGTGCAACAAGTAACGTTTCAAGTTTTTAAATGTCCACAACTACACTACTTATATGTGTGTTTCGACAAGTAAATACAACTATATCCAACTTATGGTTGTGAGTACGTGGCTTCACCTCGGCCATCGTACTCTTAATGCGGATGTATGTCAGGTCCTCTATTTAACGGAGTGAGTATAAGGATTTAAGCATTGAAAAACGTTCTCTTGTGTAGAATTGTTTCTGTTGTTTTCGCTGGATGCCGTAGAAAACCACGAATAAAAAACAACGAAATTAGTTTTACAAACCTTTTGAAAACATTGACTTCATAGGCCAACGAAGAATATTTCTTATATGGATATTTTAGAAAGTCATAAACCTTGCAACAATAAGTACGCACGGATAACTACATATATTTCTGTATATCATCAATATCCTTAATCTTCTATCACAATAATGTAACATCATTAACACCAAATTATTCGCGGTAATTCAATTGGGGTCTATTCAATGATATAAACTAGAGATCTTGGTCAATTCGTCGGTTTGATTTAAATTCGTCATGACAAACAGCTCATTATCTTTATCATAACCTGATTCAGTGTAATAAAGGATTACCTTGGAGTAGCGCGCATCAACATATGGTCACGGGTATTCTTCACAACAATAATACTAAGTCGTAAAGGAAGCCATTGTTATTTCATTTACTCCAAACTTAGCGTCCAATAACACCGAGCTCAACTCCTACAATGCCAAAAACAACATGGTGAAAATTTTTATTTTCAGCTATAAGCCTAATACTAGAGGCTAGCTCGTATGATTAGAAAACTTTGAAAAATTGAAAGAAAATTGAGTCAAGAAAGGGATGGAACCTTTTTTAAAACCCCAAATATATCGACCATTAATTATTCAACAATATTACAATATATGGACACAGAGGCAACCCTGCCTGCGTGCATCAACTAACTATAACTATAGGCTGCAGGAACGCATTCACAATGCAGGATACTGAACAGCTGTTTCTTGGATAATATCCTAGGTATCTATATTGATTCTTTCTTTCACTAAATGTCGTTCTGTCGTCGGCTAAATATTGAAGACCATAAAGTTATTTAAAAACAATTAATCCACATAGATTAGAAAAGCATGGTACTTTATAATGCAAAAAAGTGGCATCATATAATTTTACCCACTGGCCCAGTTTCTATGAACATTCTCTTAACTTAATGAATTCTCTTAACTTCAAAATTTCTCCGTAAGGAAGCATTACAATTGAAGGAAGGTGCCACCTTAACGTTAGTTATTTTTTCTTCTTTAACTTTTGTAGTGTTTTCTGCGGGGAAGTTAAGTGAAGGGATTCCTAACTATTTTAAAGGAATGTCCAGAAACTGCGAGCCCAGTATGAACCTTACCTGGAGCGACTGATGCGTGACGAGGTCCGGAGTGGACACAAAAACATTGCTGGTCCATGACATTGCCCTGGGTGTATTAGCTGGGTCCATGAGGATACAGTAATTTAGGCAATCTTTCCCACTGGGATTCAACAGAACAAAAAAAAAAAACGACTTTTCAATTTGATTCTATGTTAATTTTCCACTATTTTATATTATTATTTTGAGGGTCAGATGCCAAAATTCACCCAAGCGAGATTTCTGGCCAAATTTTGGTTCAACATCTAATTGTAGAACCCTAATGACAGTAGCGATTTTAAAGGATTTACCTCTATTGCCCTATAGCGGCACCGCCCCTCCTGCCCCTGTTGTGGGTCAGAGCCAAATTAATTCTATACAAACTCGTGTTCCCCCTTCTTCCAAAAGGTATGTTTCTGCGTTCAAATTTGGTTACGTAATCCATTGCACGAACTCTATTTACTCCAGTAGCTGAATAAAAGGAAGATTTACCTCTTATTTTCCCCTTTTGGTCCTCTCTCTCCCACCTGCCCCCGAGGGGTGCCGTAGCCACAAAATTTTACAAACTTTTTATTTCCCTTCCCCAGGAAGTTTTCTTGGCAAAATTTAGCGTTACAATCCATGTCGAACCCCTGACTAGTAGGCGATTTAACTAAGGATTTTACCTCTATTTCCTTTATTTTGGGCCCCACCCCTCCTGCCTGCTGGGGATCATGCGCCAAAAAATTTATTACAAAACTCATATTACCCCTAACCCAAAGAGATGTATTCAAGCACAAATTAATTTAGAATAAATGCATAAACTTCATATGATTAAGTAGCGATATCAAGGCGAATTTACCGTCTATTTCCCCTATATTGGCCCTGCCCCTCCTGCCCCCGGGGGGGCGGAGGGAGGGTTAAGAGCCAAACATGTATACAACTCTGCTTCCCCTTCCCCCAAGGATATTCTGGCCAAATTTGACGTTAGTAAACCATGCAAAACGATTGACTGGTATCGATTTAAAGTGATTTACCTCTTATTTCCCCATATTGGGCCTGCCCCTCCTGCCCCCGGTGATTCCAGAGCCATAAATTTATTATCAAAACTCTGTTCCCCTTACCCCCAAGGATATATTTCTGGCCAAAATCTTTTGGTTCAGAAATCTATTTGCACTGATATAGGCAGTAACTTTTTAAAAGAAATGTTGACAGACGGAACGGACGGACGGACGCGACGACGCGCGACACGCCGCGCCATGGCATAAGCTCACCGCGTCCTTCGGCGTCAGGTGGAGCTCAAAACCGATGTTTTATGAAACAAAAGGCCCATTCATATGCGCGCCCATAACGGTAGCATCTGGGGGAACTATTGGCACAATACAACACCTCAATGAATATTATAAGTGAGGGAAACAATTAAGCAATACAAATACTCTTTTAATAAAAGAATTCAAGTTTCTGGTTGTATTTTATGAAATAGAACCATGTAATGAAGGTTCCTTGATCCCCACCATAATACCAAGTCCATATATCGATGTCTCTAGCACTCTAGTTATTCACAAAAAGTCGTTAAAAGATTTTTAGTCTATTTGACCTGTGACTTTAAACAAAGTCAAGTCATTCATTTGAAACAATCTTGGATCTCTTCATCCCAGCACGTCACAGCGACCACCCAATATTATCATGTCTCTAGGCCTTCAGAAGTATTCACAAAAAGTCGCTTAAAGATTTTACCCTATTTGACCCCTGTAACCTTGAATAAAGTTTTAAATCATATACATTTGAACAAAATTCGTTCATCCTTCACCCTAGCATGCCACAGCCCGATATCAGGTCTCTAGCCTCATAAGTTATTCAACCAAGAAAAGTCATTTTAAAGATTTTTGCCTACATTTTTGTATCGACCCTTGTGCGACATTGCAATGACGGTCAAGGTCATCCCATTGAACAAAACTCGTAGCCCTTTATCACAGCATGCTACAAGCCAAATATCAGCTACCTAAGACCTTTCAGTTATGAAGAAGGACGCGTTGAATGAAGTCTGGATGTAAATACAGTAGAACTTTTCGAAAGTCGACAATATTTGCTTGGTTTGAGATGTTCACCTATGTATTACTAGTCACTTTAACGTCCAAAGTTTTAATTAGTAAAATTATCCGATGATTCACAGAAATCGCGTAGCACATTCCATACATAGCCAATCAAATTGATGACTTTACCATTATAAATGAATATACGATCATATCGTCTAATAGTAAACGAAATGAAATAAATTTCGCAAATTTTGTTGCATAAATAAAGATAAAAATGCAGGCTATCAAACAACTTTCAATTCCGCCGGCCTACTAAATTTCGCAGATTTCCGTTTTCACAAACCACTTTTTTGCGTAGATTAAGTTTCGCTGATTGAAATTGAACGATGATATCTTTTAATTGAATTGTGTTTAATTAGATAAACATTTCAGAAAATTTACTACTTTGACCGCGAAATTCGCGAATAATAACTCGCACGTGATAGAAAGTTGGTTGACAGTCTGATACTGCGGAGCTACTCACGAGCGCCTGCCATGTATTTGGTGGACGTTAATGTCGGAGTTGAATGTACCACAAACTCCTTTGGTTCTGTACAGTATGTAGGCTGCTAGTCTCCAGGCCCCTGATAAACGTTCCTACAAAGTAATCAGGCAGCCGTAAAGCGTCCTTTGCTTAAATTTCTAGTATATTTATTGACTTCGTGAAACTTGGTCAAATATCTATATCAAACGAAACTACACACCCACGCAGTTACTCCGTGGCAAGCAAGTGATTGTTCTGTTGCTTAAGTAATTGCAGGGACCAGATTATATATAACTTATATAAACACCTATAATAACAGAGATTTAATCGTCGAGAGAAATGTTAACATTATTTGCAGAGTTTGGACAAGTTCATTCATTAATAGTAATAAAAATCTTAACATTGACAATAAAATAGAATCACCAGTGCCAATTCGGTCTGTTGCGTAGGCTCAATGATCGTAAGGTGTTTTGCGCCAGCGTTTTATGCAAGAGAACTTCTTCCTCTATGCTTCTCGTGTACCATGCATGCGATAGTCGGAGTATTATAAACCTCATTACTAGTAGATACAGGCATGTTGACTTCATTACGCGCTACGTTCTCTGTGTAAGAAAAACATCCATTATATTTATAACAATATTGTTTCTCATAATATGAATAAAGTTTTAAGAACATCTCTTGAAATACTAGCTCTCTACCTGACCCGAGACAACATGCTGTGGTTATACAAGCTTGCACAGGAATTTTAATCGCGAAATTTTTGATTCTCGTATAACAGAATGAGTGTCCTACATAATGAACAATCTGATTAAAATTCCACAACACAGTCTCAACCTATCGATCTGTGAACAACAAATACACTCTATACAGGCTCATTATCGGAGATAACCTTTTATTGCAACCTCGTCTAAACATATAAATCGAATGCATTTGTACCACCGTGACGCTAGAGCACTCTCATTTGACGAATGTCATTTTTGTTCCCAGCCAATTTAGATTTGTGGGCGCTTTGGGCGATGTATGACAAACACACAATGAAAATCTAATTTTCTGACAGCTTTGTCAAATTGTTGTCCAAGACATATAGATTTTCTATAGCTAGCAATTTGTATTAGCTGATTCCCCAAAAGCTGTCACCACGGACGTGACCCACTAATGCGGAATGTAGTTTTGTCAGTATCCTGCTTACCAATATTGTAAGAATATGATAAGATCTGTTATTTAAACCATGATCCGGCATCGTGAAACTTTTCTTCTACCTCTCACTAGTCACAGTATAAACTTTTTCGATCTCGCCTGTACTCCGATATCTGAAACACTCGCGCCTCGATTAATGAGTGCCTGCAAATGGCCTTCAGCAATTCCCACATGTACACACAATTCTGATCTATGAAATGGCGATCTCTTTCTTCTGCGTTTTAGAAACATTTTTTTGTCGATAAGAAAGCAAAAAAAAGCATAATTGGGAATTCGTTTTTATCCATTAGCTAGCTATTACCAAAATTATCATACTTAAATCATATAGACTATGATTCGACAATCCTCAAGGTTCAATGATTTCAAATATTGTATCTACAAATTGATATGTAAATTGACACTAATTAGAAATACTGTTGAGTGCGTGATGCGCGACTTAAACACCAGAGAAGTAAAAACTAAGTATATAAATTAATCATCTAGTTGTGTGTTTTACATGAGTCCACTTTTCTGATAAATAAACAACTACACTGTTTCATCATGTTCCAATCCACACTTTTTCTGTCTAAAACGTTAGATATTTTTGCACTAACAGGGAGACGACTATACCCAAACTTCACTACAGTCTCTATATACCTGTGTAGTGATTAGCAACTCTAAGGTATGAAGAATAGAATAGGATGTACATATTTAGACACGGGGTTGTCATTAATACATTACAGGCTTCATCAAAAAGTGGTTTCTATAAAAATATATCTCCCCTGGTAGGCAACAAACTTTTTCTATTTCTCTCGCATATACACAACTATGCATCTCCCACCACGAGATAAATCAAAAGATGGAAAACATTCAATCTTCTCTACATTATATTAACAAATAGTTGCGTGTAACTTGTTATTATTCACAAATAATTACCAATAAGATTACTATATCCTACTAGTGTGAAAAGGTTCCAACTTATCGTATGAAGTATTCATTTTATGCTAAGATCTTTCAAAACGTCTTCTCCTTATGTACAAAACGAAATTAGCAGAATGTTCACCTATAAATCCTGTCGTCTGATATCTGAACTTATGAGGAGCATTTTTCATTCGGAGCTGTCTTCTCTAAAAAGCCTGGAAAAGTGCCAACTAGATCACATTAATCATGACTCAATATCTCTGTCTTAGCTATCTACATCTCTGATTCTATGGCAAATAGAGTTACAATTTGGTATCCGCTATATACATCGATTTTGTATCCACGATACGTGAGTGAAACACTATGCATACAAACAAGAATCACAGAAGAGACACAATACAGTAAACAGGGGAGACTAATTGCCTGATTTAGTTTAAAAGAGACTTTTTCTTAAAAAGGCATGGCTATGCCCGGTGTGGCTACTTGTCGTAGAATGCGGCTAAAGAAAAAGCGGCAGCTTCGCGCATCCAATAGAAAGTCCTAAACTTTGAATACAATTAAATCTATACAACATGTTAAAAGTTCTCGGAATTTATACAAAAAACTCCACTTATGGAAGTATCGCAAAATGGAAAAATCAATAGGACGGTGCATGCCCAGTTCCTCTTACCCGCTCTCTGCTTGATGCGGAGTATATCCGGCAGATTTGTTCAAATTTCTCCTCGTTTGTCCTGACAAGCCCGATGCGTTTTTATTCTTGTACACTTTTACGTTCAGTCTTGTGTGTGAGTACGATGTTTAAGCTGACATCATCGTGCACAGATAACAAGAATATTGTGACAAGTGACCAAACAAATTGTGCGTGAGAGCTTATTGGTAGTGTCATATAGCTGTGTATAGTGGACGACTGGTTGTCATTAATGTTGATATAGTGCGCGGTGTTTGGTGCTTCAGGTATTTTGGTGACATGTTCCAGTGATATGACATTAGAACAAATCAACCAGTGCCATTACTACAAAGAGAAACAACATAGAATAAACATACGGTAACTCTCCGCCACGTTATGTCACGATGGTAAAGATTGAACGGTGTGTTTAAATTGAGGAGAGTGTATTGAAATTTTAACTTTAGAAAATTTAAAACGATACTAGTTCGACTTGACGAGGCATATATCTGGAGAAGATGTCGGCAGGAATGTTACCCGATGTGCTTCACTTTCCAAAGTCTTGCGCACCTTAACTGACATAATATAAAACATAGCATGCCTTACAATACATAATAGTCAATTTTGAAATTATAAAATTCTGATGACAATTGTCGTGTCTATCAGCATGGCGTTGCTGGTTACAATTAGGACTGTGAGCTGGGACAAATCGTGCAGCACGACCAGTCGCACTAATATTGATTACTCCAGTAATTTACGTAATATAAATGTTTCAACAATACCACACCACAAATTTCGCGGAAAGTGATCGCCAAATAATTTTGTAATAAACTTCTAAATCTCTGGGGCTATGAATCACATGCGATCAGACACGTGACTTCCGGTAACTTTTGTTGATATGGCGTTGCGTGTGCCAAGTATACATGTGTGACGATAAACCGCGACCATTGTTTAAGTTTCATTTAAAATGGGACTTCAGAAAAAAAATACCTTCGTTTTCGCGGTATATTGCGTACCATCGACCAATCTTTCCTTCGACTCACAATTCGCTTTGGCAGACGACACTCTTTTTTATGAAATTCACCGCGATAGTTCATACGCGCCGGTGGACAATTATTAAGTCTTATTATTATTATTCTCTTCCTGTTTTTTGTGACCGCTCTATCGGTCAAGTTTAAGGTATAAGCAAAATTTGTAAAAGGCATGACGAAAGTCAGGTCCCTTGAGGACGCATTAATGAGCGCACATAATAAATAATAGACACATATGATTGTTTTCTATTTAGCAGTACTATCTTTACTGAAGGTGCATGTCTAATCTACAATATCTCCTCAAGACTTCAATCCATTTGCGTTCATCCGAAGGAGTTTGATCTCATTAGCTATGTGTCGTCTTCACATGTCTGCGAATCCAGCATTAAATATGTAGGAAGAATACTAATATGTTATACGTTCGATTCTCGTCTACCTAATATGACATGTATAACTACCGCAAATCAAATAACTATTAAGAAGTCTAAAACTTGGCAACAATAGGTATCTCTATTGTGTATGTTATTATATATCATCTTGTTTAGCTTATAATATCTATATAATACACCAAAAAGAGCTGGCTCTTTCTCTGTACTTTCATAGAAAAGTTATAATTAATTACAGTCAACCATCCATCAAAATATAATTTCTTCGAATAAATTAACAGATACAGATTACTTTAGCTAGTTATAGATGAATGGACTACAATTACGGTATTTTGTCATTAGAAATACTCTATAACATAAAATACCTGAAGGTATATTGTAGGGAACTTTAACTGGAAATTTGCTTTTGGTTTGACTGTTCTTTCCATTCAAAGCCATTTGTTCGTCTAGAAAGCAACTTTTGTCTTTATCAATTGCAGTTATTGATAGAGGTATCACATATAGTGTAATTATTGGTACTGATTATGTATATTCAACCGTGCTGTTTCGAAAGTTTCTAGTAATCTAAAATAGAGTATAGCCACCAAAAAGATTATATTCTGGTGTTTATCATTTTTCCCGTCTTTATTATTACAACAAATGTGCATCTTCTATATTGCTCGTCAGAAGTAGTACGTTAAAAGCGATTGTCCCAAGTAATGAGTGTAACTTGATATATATATCACAAATATTTTACTTTGTTTTATTTTATATTAGTACCATCTTTTTAAAATTCCCTCCTTCAAGCTACTTTATATATAGACCAATCTGATTATCTATATCTATCAGCTTAAATATCATTATGACTTCAGAAAAATACGTGATCGATGTATATTATTATTTCTGGTGTATGTCCTCTATTACAAAATAAATTCAGAGATCCAGGTAAATGCATCAATGAACACATATCCTACTACTTTCAAGATCTTGTTCACTTTACGTGATTGCAACACTTTATAGAATAATATTTGAATCATAGTTAAGATTAACTGAGATTTATTTGCAATTGTTAGCACAGACAATTATATTATTATCCTAGAAACGAATGGTTCTCACTTTCTGACCTGTCCAATCAGTCCCATCAAAGTCTCACAATATCATCTATCTATCAAGTAGTAACTTCATCACAACTCGTTCGTTGAACACAAGTTTCTCTGGTGGAAAAGAAAAGTAGATGCATAGTTATCTTAATAGCTATTTAAACCATATCAAGTAAAGAAATAATGATGTTACCTATATATTGCCAGATGCATACTGAGCTTTCCTAAGTCATAAATTTATAAACAGATTCTCTTGCTTACAGATCCGGATACATTTCATAGTCTCTGATCTTCATAATCTTTATAAGTCAGAGTATTAAGTGCACATTCATTGAAACACTTACATAAAAAACATAACGTACCTGCCTGGAAATAACGCAGTCCATATTTTATGAATCCTTTTCCTATACATCAGGGACTAATCAAATATATATATGCCCCTACAGAATGTATCAGCAATATGATACTACTTTGCGTGTAAACATATTTTGCCATAATGTAGTCACGCATAATATACATGCAAAAGCGACCAATAGAAATTAAATTCTAGATTTTCATTGATTTTTTCCCTGGAGACTCCCTGCAGAGACACCCCTTTCCAACCTATATACTTCGCGCATGTGCGCGCTAGCCTTAAAAGTGCTTGCACCATCCATCAGCTACGCGCCTGTCTTCTATGTAGTAACATTGTACATTTCTATATATGTGTTTGTGGATTCAACAGTTTCTGCTGATATTGTTTTTCCTCGGAACTATGTAATTCAGGCGCTATTCAACAATTTTCAACTGTGCGCGAAGAACAAAACCCCAATCTCAGGTTCACATAAAAGTATCCAGGACAAATGGGCAAACTGGAAGAAAGGTCATATTACATAATTGACAACGCGCATGGCTTCTTGTATTTAGGTATCTGCCCCCACATGTCTAGGGTGACCTGCAATTAGACCTGACCTCATAGAGTGACATTATCATACAGTTATCAATATCTTGATACTATTTATTCAGGTTAGCTCCTCGAATTTCCCTGACGTTTATTTACTATAACTGCTCGTTAATATCATATCCCTGGACTGATTTCAAAACAAACTAAAAGCCTCCAATGCAACAAACAGACCTAACAGGTAGCTTTGAGTTCTATTGGTATAGATCTTTGGCGTTAAATAAAGATATCGCGCTATCTCTGTTATTATCTAAATATTAAGTCTGCATTATGCTGCAGATTGGTTTCAGCTTAACATAGCCTATCGTGATATATATGACGACACAGTGATAGTACTCCTGGGGTATCGCATGTATGGAATAAGGACATTGGCAGTTGGTAGTAATCCAAATGAGTATAACTAGTCGAGGGTGGGCCGTGGAATAATTATAATTGTGGGCAGTGATAGTTAACCCTGAAGGTATCGAGGCATGAGATATTTTGAATTAACAGTGATTGTAAACTTCCTAGTGGTACCACGAAGGGTTGGGTGTGGATACGGCATGTGACTTAGTAATCTCCTGGTGGTATCGAGCCTGGATAAAGGTGAGATCACGCAGCGATAGTAAACTTCCTACGGACGGTATCGAGGGTAAGGTGGGATACGGCAGTGATTTCTAGTTTTGGTTTTTTTTAATAATTACCAAACGACTTATCTAAATATATTATATATATCAAACGCGGTGGTGATGTGTGTTGTGGTGTGGTGTTGGTGTGTGAGCATGGTGAGTGTGTGTACACCCATGTAATCACCATTTATTTGTATAATTGCTTTGGGTCCTTCCAAATATCCAAATTATAGTCCATATATTCTTAATTATTGTTTATAAACTTCTTCGTTATGTCGATGGTGAAGGTTAGTGATGGCGAATCATAACTTCTAAAAAAAAAAATATTTAAAAAACAGATCCTCTCCATTTATATGAATCCTTTTAAATGTTAAATCACATCATTGACATCATACTAAGCATATATTCTCTATTCCAATTTTAAATTGGTGTGCGAATCTAGTACGATTTGCCTGTGTTAGGGGCTTTTGCCAATAATTGGCTATGGACTTTTGTAGTCCCAGAACACAGCAGAATCATCTTCGAGATTTATCGTACCATAAA
>SAYR01073332.1:910641-940012 GCA_004382745.1 Argopecten irradians irradians | reverse complement strand
GATAGATACAATGACAGTGATAGTAACCCCTGGAGTAACGAGGATAGATACAATAACAGTGATAGTAACCCCTGGAGTAACGAGGATAGATACAATGACAGTGATAGTAACCCCTGGAGTAACGAGGATAAATACAACGACAGTGATAGTAACCCCTAGAGTAACGAGGATAGATACAACGACAGTGATAGTAACAATGTAGTATCGAGGATTAGTATAACATAAGGACAGTGATAGTAACCCCTTGAGCATCGAGGATGGATACTTTAACAGTGATAGTAACCTCTGGAGTATCGATGATGTATATAACGACAGTGATAGTAACCCCTGGAGTATCGAAGATGTATATAACAACTGACACCTAGAGTATCGAGGGTGGTTATAACGACAGTGATAGTAACCCCTTGAACAATGAGGATGGATAATTTAACAGTAATAGTAACCTCTGGAGTATCGAGGATAGATACAATGACAGTGATAGTAACCCCTGGAGTATCGAGGATGGTTATAACGACAGTGATAGTAACCCCTGGAGTATCGAGGATAGATACAATGACAGTGATAGTAACCCATGGAGTATCGAGGATGGTTATAACGACAGTGATAGTAATCCCTGGAGTATCGATGATGGATATAACGACAGTGATAGTAACCCCTGGAGTATCGAGGATGGATATAACGACAGTGATAGTAATCCCTGGAGTATCGATGATGGATATAACGACAGTGATAGTAACCCCTGTAACATAAAGGATAAATACAATGAGAGTGGTAGTAACCTGTACGTGGAGTATGTACTCACCCTGGTGACACTTCAGACTGTCTCCGGACGGCGCTGTATCTGACAGCGATAGCACAGGCCATAGCCAGGCCATATTTTAATATTATTAGAATATAAAAAGGACATCATACAGGCCTGTGTGATGTCAGCTGAAGGAATTTTAAGCAACCTTTTCTTGTCGCGATGCATGTCCAGTAACCAAATAAGATTTCAATGCTACATGTCTTTCATTTATGTAAAAAATGTGTAACATCTTGTGAAATAGTGCTTCACTGCACACCGTTCACAGTATATAATTATAGAAGGAATTTTGGTAGCAACAGCGGAATTGCAATAACTCGATCATGTTCTGGTTTGAGAAAAAATCTTTCGTATGTGGAAATTCTACTATATTTTATGTCCTTTGAGGAAGAAAATTCTTTTCTTTTCTGTGATAAATGTACATCTGAAATAGTCGCATTCTTTCCTTGCGTATTACAAAATTAACTCCCTTCCGGGTAGGTATCCATTGTGACGTCATTATTTTGTGAGCGAACCTCATGTCGTTTTATCACAAAAGCATGATGTTAAGCTCGTAAACACATGAAGTCACAATCAATACCTACCCGCAAGGACAGATAACTCTGTAATATGCAAATACGTAATATTGCTTTTGTAACGTGTTTTGTTACGTTCGCAATCTGATTAAAACACCGATCCTTATTATCACTACATTTGATAAGAGGATCTGACAACATCCCATTAGGGTTCACGTTCTGGTGACCTTTAGAACACCAATCAAATTGCTGCTGCCAGAATCTTGACTGGGGACGAAACTGTATGATAAAGCTGTCGTGTACGTAGACAACTCGTCCAAAGAGCTCAATAAAGCTGAAGGCATAAGTAAACTGTGGCGAAATGTCGTTGACAATTGACGTAGCACGATGTAGAGATATAAAGGTCATCTGAACATGACCCCTTATGGGATGTTGTCAGGTCCTCTATTTAACGGAGTGAGTATAAGGATTTGTATTGAAAACGTTCGTTGTGTAGAATTGTTTTGTTGTTTTCGTGGATGCCGTAGAACCACGAATAAAAAACAACGAAATTAGTTTTACAACCTTTTTGAAAACATGATTTCATTACTAACGAAGAATATTTCTTATATGATATTTTTGAAAGTCATAAACCTTGAAAATAAATACGCGCGGATACTACATATATCTACATGTATATCATAATATCCTTGATCTTCTATCACAATATGTAACACATAACCAATTATTCCGGTAATTCAATTGGAATCTATTCAATGATATTAAACTAGAGATCTGGTCAATTATGCGGGGTTTGAGTGTAATTCGTCGTGACAACAGCTCATTTCTTTATCATAACCTGATCAGTGTAGTAAAAGATTACCTTGGAGTAGCGCATCAACATATGGTCACGTGATATTCTCACATTACTAAGTCGTAGGAAGCCATTGTTTATTTCATTTACTCCAAACTTAGGTCCAATAACACCGAGCTCAACTCCTACAATGCAAAAACAAATTGGTGAAAATGTTTATTTTCATCTATAAAGCTAATACCTAGAGGTAGCTGGTATGATTAGAAAACTTGAAGAAAATTGAGTCAAGAAAGAACTTTTAACAATATATCGACCATATTATTCAATAATATACAATATATGGACACAGAGGCAACCCTGCCTGCGTCCATCAACTAACTATAACTATGGCTGCTAGGAACGCATCACAAATGCAGGATACTGAACAGCGGTCTCTTGGATAATATCCTAGGTATCTATATTGATTCTTTTCTTTCACTAAATGTCGTTCTGTCGTCGGTAATATATTGAAGACCATAAAGTGATTAAAAACAATTAATCACACAGATAGAAAAGCATGGTACTTTATAAGCAAAAGTGGCATCATATAATTTACCCACTGGGCCCAGTTTCATGAACATTTCTCTTAACTTAAGGAATCTCTTAACTCAAAATTCTCCGTAAGGAAGCATTACAGATTTGAAGGAAGGCCCCTTAACTTAGTTTTTTTCTTAACTTTTGTAGTGTTTTCTGCGGGGAAGTTAAGTTAAGGGATTCCTTAAAGTTAAGGAATGTCCACGAAACTGGACCCAGGTATGAACCTTACCTGGGAGCGACTGATGCGTGACGAGGTCCCGGAGTGGACACAAAAACATGTGTGGTCCATGACATTTGCCCTGGGTGTATAGCTGGGCCATGAGGATACAGTAATTAGCAATCTTTCCCACTGGGATTCAACAGAACAAAAAATTAAAACGACTTTTCAATTGATTCTATGTTAATTTTCCATATTTATATTATTTTTGAGGGTCAGAGCCAAAATTCACCCAAGGATATTTCTGGCCAATTTTGGTAACAATCTATGTAGAACCCTATGACCAGTAGCGATTTAAAGGATTTACCTCTATTTGCCCTATAGGGCACCGCCCCTCCTGCCCCTGTGGGATCAGAGCCAATAATTTATACAAACTCTGTTCCCCTTCCCCCAAGGATGTTTCTGGTCAAATTTGGTTAGAATCCATGCAGAACTCTATGACCAGTAGCGATTTAAAGGATTTACCTCTATTTCCCCTATTGGGCCCCGCCCCACCTGCCCCCGAGGGGTCCGTGCCAAAATTTTACAAACTTTATTTCCCTTCCCCCAAGGAAGTTTTCTGGCCAAATTTGGTTACAATCTATGTCGAACCCCATGACTAGTAGCGATTTAAAGGATTTACCTCTATTTCCTTTATTTGGCCCCACCCCTCCTGCCTCTGGGGGGTCAGCGCCAAAATTTATACAAACTCTGTTCCCCTTACCCAAAGGATGTTTCTAGCCAAATTTATTTAGAATAAATGCAAAACTCTATGATAAGTAGCGATTTAAAGGATTTACCTCTATTTCCCCTATTGGGCCCCGCCCCACCTGCCCCCGAGGGATCCGTGCCAAAATTTTACAAACTTTATTTCCCTTCCCCAAAGGATGTTTTCTGGCCAAATTTGGTTACAATCTATGTCGAACCCCATGACTAGTAGCGATTTAAAGGATTTACCTCTATTTCCTTTATTCGGCCCCACCCCTCCTGCCTCTGGGGGGTAAGAGCCAAAATGTATACAAACTCTGTTCTCCTTTCCCCAAGGATATTTCTGGCCAAATTTGGTTAGAATCCATGCAGAACGATATGGCTAGTAACGTTTTAAAAGAAATGTTGACGGACGGACGGACGGACGACGGCCGCCGCCGCGCATTGGCATAAGCTCACCGGCCCTTCGGGTTAGGTGAGCTCAAAACGATGTTTGATGAAACAAAAGGCCCATGGATGGGCCATAACGGTCATCTGACTATTGGCACAATACAACACCTCAATGAATATAGAAGTGGGAAACAATTAAGGCAATACAAATACTCTTTTAATAAAAGAAGTTCAAGTTCTGGTATATTTTATGAAATAGACCATGAATGAATGTCCCTTGATCCCCACCATAATACAAGTCCAATATCGAGTCTCTAGCACTCTTAGTTATTAACAAGAGGTCGTTAAAAGATTTTAGTCTATTTGAACCCTGTGACTTTAAACCAAAGTCAAGGTTATTCATTTGAACAATCTTGGTATCTCTTCATCCCAGCACGTCACACGCCCAATATCATAATGTCTCTAGGCCTCATAGTATTCACAAAAAGTCGTTTAAAAATTTTAGCCTATTTGACCCCTGTAACCTTGAATAAAAGTTAAGTTCATTAATTTGAACAAAATTGTTAGTCCTTCACCCTAGCATGCCACAGGCCCAATATCAGGTATCGAGGCCTCATAGTTATTCACAAGAAGACATTTAAAGATTTTAGTCTACATTTTTGTATTTGACCCCTGTGGACTTGAATGACGGTCAAGGTCACCCATTTGAACAAACTCGGTAGCCCTTTATCACAGCATGCTACAAGCCAAATATCAGTACCTAAGACCTTTCAGTTATTGAGAAGACGTCGTTTGAATGAAGTCTGGATGTAAATACAGTAGAACTTCGATAAGTCGACAATATTGTTTGGTTGAGATGTTTCACCTATGTATTACTAGTCACTTTTAAGTCAAAGTTTTAATAGTAAAATTATCCGATGATTCACAGAAATTCGGTAGCACATTCCATACATAGCAATCAAATGATGACTTACCATTATAATGAATATACGATCGATTATGTCTAATAGTAAACGAAATGAAATAATTTCGCAAATTTTGTTGCATAAATAAAGATAAAAATGCAAGGCTATCAAACAACTTTCATTCGCGGCTACTAAATTTCGCGATT
The DNA here is from genome assembly GCA_004382745.1 of Argopecten irradians irradians. Taxonomy (NCBI): domain Eukaryota; kingdom Metazoa; phylum Mollusca; class Bivalvia; order Pectinida; family Pectinidae; genus Argopecten; species Argopecten irradians. Next base: position 934,921 of record SAYR01073332.1, on the reverse strand, counting down.
TCCGTTTCAAACCACTTTTTGCGTAAATTAAGTTTCGCTGATTTGAAATTGAACGATGATATCTTTTAATTGAATTGTGTTATAATTAGATAAACATTCAAAATTTACCTTGACCGCGAAATTCGCGAAAATAACTCGCACGTTATAGAAAGTTGGTTGACAGTGATCTGCGGAGGTACTCACGGGCGCCTGACCAGTATTTGGTGGACGTTAATGTTGGTGAGTGTACCACAAACTCCTTTATTTCTGTACAGTATGTGGCTGTAGTCTCCAGGCCCCTGATAAACGTTCCTACAAAGTATCAGCAGCGTAAAGGTCCTGCTTAAATTCATATATTTATGATTGTGAACTGGTCATATCTATATCAAACGAAACTACACACCCTTCACGGTTTCGGGAACAATGTGATTGTTCTGTTGTTAAGTAATTGAGGGACAATTATATATAACTTATATAAAATAACAAGATTTAATCTGCAAAATTGTTTACATTATTGAGAGGTTGGACAAGTTCATTCATTAAGATATAAAATCTTAACATTTGACAAAAAATCACCATGTGCCAATTCGGTCTGTGCGTAGGCTCCAATGATCGTAAGGTTTTTGGCCAGCGGTAGAAACTTCTTCCTCTGTTCCTCTGTACCATGCATGGCGATAGTCGGAGTAAAAACCTCATTATGTAAATACAGCATGTTGACTTCATTACGCGCTACGTCTCTGTGTAAAAAACATCCATATTATAACAATATTGTTTCTCATATGTAGGAATAAAGTTTAGAGACATTCTCTTGAAATACTAGCTTCTACCTGGACCCAAAACATGGCTGTGGTTATATCATAGCTTGCACAGAATTTTAACGGAATTTTTGATCTCGTTAACAGAAGTTATGTCCACATATGAACAATCTGATTAAAATCCACTCCGTTCCAAAGAGGATCTGACAACATCCCATACAGGGGTCATTATCGGATAACCTTTATGCAACCTGTAAATCAAATCGAATGCATTTTCTACACCTTGCTACATCATTTGAAATGTCATTTTGTCCCAGCCAATTAGATTTGTTGTGCGCTTTGGGCGAGATGACAACACACATGAAAATAATTCTGACAGCTTTGTCAAACTGTTGTCCAAAGACAAGATTCTGATAGCAGCAATTTGTTTAGCTATTCCCAAAGGTCACCAGGACGTGACCCCTAATGGAATGTTGTCAGATCCTCTTACCAAATGTAGTGATGATAATGATCTGTATTTTAACCAGATCGGCATGTGAAACTTTTCTTTACTCTCACTAGGTCACAGTATAACTTTCGATTCTCGCCTGTACTCCGATATTTTGAACACTCGCGGCTCGATTAATGAGTGCCTGCAAATGGCTTCAGAATTCCAACTGTTAACATTCGTGTCATGAAAGGGACTTTCCTTTGTTTGAAACACTTTTGGTCGATAAGAAGCAAAAAAAAAGCAAATGGGAATCGTTTGTTATCCATTAGTAGTTACCAAATTATCATCTTAACATATAGACTATATTGACAATCTCAGGTTCAATTCAAATATTGTCTACAAATTATATGAAATTGACACGAAGTAGAAATACTGTTGCGTGATTGCGCGGCTGTTACCCGAGTAAACTGGTTGTATTTACATGTTGGTTTCAGAAAAACAACACACGTTCATCATGTTCCAATCACACTTTTTCTGTCAAAACGTTAGATGTATTTTTGTCACTAACGGGGGAAATATCCCATATACAGTCAAACCTGTGTAGTGAGACACTCTAAGGGATGGATAGAAATGTGTCTTATTAGACAGGTGTCTTAATATACAGGTCATCAAAGTGTTAAATTATCTCCCCTGGACCAAACTTCTTAGCATCCATATACACAACTATGCATCGCAATTACCGGATAAATCAAAAGATGAAAACATTCATTTTCTATTTACATGTTGGAATGTTATTATAAAATAATTACCAATAGAGATTACAACACGTGTAATTAACTTATCGTATTCATTTTATGCTAAGATTTTCAAAACGTTTCCGATGTCCAAACGAAGGAATGTCACCTAAATCCTGTCGTGATCGTAACTTATGGACATTTTTCATTGGCTGTCTTTCTAAAAAGCCTGAAAAAGCTGCAAAATACTTATATGACTCAAATATTTTGTCTTAGTTCTTCTACATTGGCAAATAAGTCAGATTGATCCCTATACATCGATTTTTTTCAGAACGGAGAAAAGCAAACAAAATACAAAAATAGAAAGGGAACTAATTGCCTGATTTAGTTTAAAAGGACTTCTTAAAAAGGCATGGCTTATTGCCCGGTGGCTACTTGTCGGTAGAATGCGGTAAAGAAAAATGGGCAGTGGCTTCCATAGAATCATATTTGTACAAAAACTCACTTATTGAAGTATCGCATGGAAAAATCATCGGTGATGCCCAGTTCCTTTACCCGCCTGCTGAGTGCGGAGTATATCCGGAGATTTGTGTCAAATTTCTCCTCGTTTGTCCTGAAAGCCCATGGTTTTGTTTTCTTTACTACGTCATCTTGGGAGACGATGTTCTCTGCAGAATAAAATAATATTGTGAAGGAAAACAAATTGGGTGGGAGCTTTATAGGTATGTAAAGCTGTATAGTGGGACGACTGGTTTGTCATTAATGTGATATAGTGGGGTGTGTTGTTCAGTGTATTTGGTGACATGCTTCAGTGATATGACATTATGAACAAATCAACAGTGCCATTACTACAAAGAGAAACAACATGAATATAACATACGGTAACTTCCGCACGTTATGTCACGATGTAAAGATGACGTAAGAGAATGTTGAATTTTAACTTTAGAATTTAATAACGATACGTTGGACTTGACGGAGGGCTATTCTGGAGTGTCCAGAATGTACCCGATGTGTTCCTTTCAAAGTCTTGGACCTAACTGACATAATATAAAACATAGCATGCTTAAATACATATATAGTCAATGAAATTATAAAATTCTGATTGACAGATGTCGCTTATCTATGGGTGGTAAATTAGACTGAGGCAATCTGAAGACGACCAGTCGACTAATATGATACTCCTATTACGTAATATAATGTTTCCAACAATACCACACCACAAATTTCGGGAAAGTTGAATCGCCAAAATAATTTGTAATAACCCTAAATCTGGGCTATGAATCACATGATCAGACACGTGACTTCCGGTACTTTGTTGATATGGTGCTGCAGTGGACATGGACGATCAAACGCTGACGGTATTGTTTAAAGTTTCATTTAAAATGGACTTCAGAAAAAAATACCTTCGTTTTCGGGTATATTGCTACATCGACCAATCTTCCTTGATCAAATCTGCTTTGGCAGACGACACTCTTTATGAAATCACGCGATAGTTCATAAGGTATAAGCAAAATTGTAAACATGACGAAAGCAGGTCCCTGACGATTAAGGGCACTTATATGACCATATATGTTTTACAGTACTATCTTACTGAAGCATACCTATCTCTTTAGCTTCATCTTGGTCATCCGTTAAGGAGTTGATCTCATTACCGAGTGTGTTTCACTCTGGTTCGGTTTGTAGGGGCAAATTATATTATACGTTCATTCTCCACTAATTTGCATGTTTTCAGAAATCAAAACTTAAAATATGAAAATTGAAAACAAAGTTCTTATGTTATGTCATTTGTTTAGCAAATATCTTTTTAAATCCAAAAGGGCTGGCTCTTTTCTTTACTCATAGAAAAGTTATAATTATTACAGTCAACCATCATATTTTGGTAAATAACAGATACGTTACTTTGTTAAGATGAGCTAAATTGAGGTTTGTCATTAGAAATACCACAAAATATACACTTTAACTGAATTTTTGCTTTGGTTTTGGACTGTTCTTTCCATTCAAAGCCATTTGTTCGTCTAGAAAGCAACTTGTCTTTATCAATTGCAGTTATGAAGAGTTCATTTGTGAATATTGGTTTGAATGATTCATAAGTGTGTTCGAATAGTTTCATATAAAAAAAGTACCAAAGTATTCTGTTTCTATATTTTTCCTTATTATCAAACTGTACTTATATCTGCATAAGTACATGTCAGTAATTTTGTATTTGTATAAATCACAAATTACTGTATAGGACATTAAAATCCTGCTTTAAACAGTAACGTACATGTTACAACATTCTTAATATATGACTGTAGAAATCTGACAGGATTATTATGTTTTTCTGTTTCATAAATTCGTCAAAATGCATCAAAGAAAATGTCCTCTTCAGCGGTTTCACTTCTCTGCAATACTTTAGATGATTTGATCAAGGAAGATTGGTCGATGTAGCAATATACCTGAAAACGAAGGTATTTTCGTAAGTCCATTCTATGTATTTTGTACTCACAAACGTTTCGTAAACAAGTTTCTCTGGTGGAAAAGAAAGATGAAATAATAGCATAAACCATATCAAAGTAAGAAATAATGATGTTACCTATATATTGCAGGATGATCTGAGCTTTGCTAAGTCTAAATTATAAACAGATCTTCTTGCTTACAGATCCGGGATACATTTCATAGTCTCTGATCTTCATATCTTTATAAGTCAGTATAAGTGCACATTCATTGAACACCTAACATAAAAAATAACGTACCTGCCTGGAAATAACGCGTCCATATTTTATGAATTCCTTTCCTATGACATCAGGGGACTAACAAATATATGATATGCCCTACAGATGTATCAGCATGATCTATTTGGTGTAAACTATTTTGCATAATGGTAGGTCACGCAAAAACTGCCAAAAGCGACCAAATGAAATTGAAATCTAGATTTTCATTTTTTTCCCTGGGAGACTCCCTCAGACCCCCTTCCAACCTTATACTCGCGCATGTGGCGCTAGCCTTAAAAGTGCTTGCACATCCATCAGCTACGCGCCTGTCTTCATGTTGTAACATTGTACATTTCTATATATGTGTTTTGTGGTTCAACAGTTTCTGGTATTGTTTTTCCTCGGACTATGTATTCAGGGCTATTCAACAATTTTCAACTGTGCGAAGAACAAAACCAACTCGGTCACATAAAGTATACAGACAATGGGCAAACTGGATAGAAAGGTCATATTACATAATGACAACGGCTGCTTCTGTATTTAGGTATCTGCCCACAGTAGGGTGACCTGCATTAGACCTGACCTCATAGGCATTATCATACAGTTATCAATATCTTGATATATTTATTCAGGTAGCTCCTCGATTTCCCTGACGTTTATTACTATAACTGTCGTTATATCTATCCCTGGACTGTTTCAAAACAAAACTAAAAGCTCCAAGTGCAACAACAGACTAACAGGTAGCTTTGGTTCTTTGGTATAGATCTTGGCGTTAAAATAAGATATCGCTCTCTGTTATCTAAATATTAAGTCTGCATATGCCTGCGATTGGTCAGGTTAACATAGCCTATGTGTATATATGACGACAGTGATAGTTACTCCTGGGGTATCGAGGATGGGTGGACATGGCAGTGGTAGTAATCCATGAGGTGTCGAGGGTGGGGTGGATGTGGCAGTGATAGTAACCCCTGAGGTATCGAGGATGGATATGATAACAGTGATGTAACTCCTGTGGTATCGAGGGTGGGGTGGATACGGCAGTGATGGTAACCCCTGAGGTATCGAGGGTGGGGTGGATACGGCAGTGATAGTAACTCCTGGGGTATCGAGGGTAAGGTGGATACGGCAGCGATAGTAACTTCTGGGGTATCGAGGGTAAGGTGGATACGGCAGTGATAGTTTGGTTTTTAATTAATACCAAACGACTTATCTAAATTATTTATATATCCAAACGTGTGTGTGTGTGTGTGTGTGTGTGTGTGTGTGTGTGCGGGTGTGTCTGTACACCCATGTATACCATTTTTGATATTGTTTGGGTCTTCCAAATATCCAAATTATGTCCATATATTCTTATTATTGTTTATAAACTTCTTGTATGTCGATGGTGGGTAGTGATGGCGATCAGAACTTCTAAAAAAAAATATTTAAAAAAATCCTCTCATTATATGAATCTTTAATGTTAAATCACGATCATGATCATACTAAGCATTATTCTCTATTTCCAATTTTATTGGGTGCGAATCTAGGATTTGCCTGTGTTAGGGGCTTTTGCCAATAATTGGCTATGGACTTTTGTAGTCCCAGACACAGGCAGAATCACTGGATTATGTACCCAATAAATTCTTTTGTTACATACCAAATGTGTGTAATTAAAGATGCTCCACCGCTGACAAATGGTATTTTTTTCACTATCAAAAACAGGAGCAGATGATTTGGTATTTTTCTTCAGTTACAAAAGTTACTTACTTTACACCATTACCACCATTGAAAAGTTTGAGCTTCTAATTTTACCTCAGGTTAAAAATATGCAAAATAATTAATTGCATCACGAAAAATAGCTATGGCGCTATATCCTATATTGAATGAAGTACTGATTGTGCATGCACCAAAGGCAAAATAAATTATTTCATATTATTTTTTGTGTTATTTAGACATATATATACACGATTAAACGCTAATTATTGTTCAAATGATGAATATCATTTATGCTCTGTCGGCGGTGGAGCATCTTTAAGATGTTGTTTAATCAACTTAATACATGTATATACTTTAATTTGATTATAGTTTCTGGCTAGGAAAGGACTTATATAGGCATAGCCTGTTGCCCAATCCTTTTGATTGATTCAATAAAACTGGTTGAAATGAAATTTGGTATCGAGGGTGGGGTGGATACGGCAGTGATAGTAACTCCTGGGGTATCGAGGGTGGGGTGGATACGGCAGTGATGGTAACCCCTGAGGTATCGAGGGTGGGGTGGATACGGCAGTGATGGTAACCCCTGAGGTATCGAGGGTGGGGTTGATACGTCAGTGATAGTAACACCTGGTGTATCGAGGATGATTGGGGTACAATGTATAGTATTTCGTATGGATCTAATCTCGACAGTAGGGTACAAGGTGAAATTCTGATAGGACGGTTACGTTATAAAATGTACCTTGATTGTACAAATGTAGCAGCTTTATTACTGTATATGATAAATGAAAACTTTTATCTCTTTTTCAGAAAAGACTACGTGCTGTTTGTCTGCATCATCATCCTCGATACTCCAGGGGTTACGATCACTTACAATCTCTACATCCCTGGACTATTTCATAGTGAAATTGAAGGCAGCTCAGCGGAAAACATTTGACCAATCACAGACCAGCAAAGAAGCAAAACCTTGACAATCTGGACAAAACGGCACAAAACGTGCAGCCAATCTGTATCAACCGTCATAAAACGTAGAAAAAAAACGCAACAGAACGTCACAAAACTTGAAATCATCGTGAGATTCCGGGGAACGTGCTTGCTTCCCGTTCCACCACGGAGTGTATGGAAGTTTTATTACGGCCTCGTACGCGCTGTTACGTTTTGTTACGTCAATCCCGTTTTATTACGTCCTGTGGCGTTCACCATCTGTACCGTGACTGCCGTGGCAATTTTTTTGACAGTTTAAAAATCTGGCACGGCATCCACGGTATTCACGACCGCTTGCGTTTGTCTATCACGTCCTTCTGCGTTGTCTCACGTTGTCTCGCGGTCACCACGTTTTGTCAACGGTGGCATGAAACAGTTGGAAACGGAGTAGTCCCTAAACCTGCCTATATTATTAGGCTTTTTTAATTATTTATTTTTTCGCCTTATATATATATATTAGACAAAAAAAAATCAAAAAGCCTTATAATATAGGAAGGTTTAGCGGACTAGAAACGGGGCTGCCGTTGCCGCCGGGAACATAGTTTAAACCTAGTATTACTAATAATACACTGAGCAAAGGGAAGTAAAAACCTAACATCACCATACTTACGCATGAACTGCATTGTTCTCACTCGTTCTACCCCATGGTAAATAAAGTTTGTCAGCTTTTCCACGTGAAAACTCGCTTTTCGTCGTTCGTTAGCGAGGTCCGGGTTGATAGCCATCCTTCCCGTGGCCGCCATTCGGAACGTTACGGTGTTCCTGTGTCGACGAATAAATCTCCTTTCTGTCTTTTTAAATTGGGGCCATTCCTTTTAAAAAAAATATTGAATTTGAGTAGTGTCTAAACTCCACTATGCTCCGTTTTTAATCACACCGCGAGGTTATATTGTATAGCAGTGTTGGCTGATTTGCAACCTTAGGTATTAAAACCGACGATGAAGATAGACATGTATATGATTTGAGGTTTACTTCCAAATATACGGTGGCTGGGAGCGGACATGAAATAAATAAAATTATTGCGTGGGAACGAAATATTATTGAGGGCGAACGAAATATTATTGCGTTCGAACGAAATATTATTGCGTTTGAACGAAATAATTATTGTGTTCGAACGGAATAATTATTGCGTTCGAACGAAATAATCATTGCGTACAAACGAAATAACTATCAAGCTCATTATCATACATGAATGATATGACAGTAATCATGCCACCGTAGTAATATGATATGGCCTACAACTTATGAAACGGCACCTTATCTAAAAAAGATGTTTTCCTTATTTTCAGCGATTTAAAAGTTTGTTTATTTTATAATACTTTATATATTCAATGAAATATATTTAATTGTATTTATCTTGTACGTACAACATAGTATCTTGTACATGTATGAACATCTTAGTATATAAACTTGTACAAGTTATACAAGATACTAAGTTGTACATACATGATACTACGTTGTACGTGCAACTGTACAAGATGATAATTTGTACGTACAAGATACTGTAATAACTTGTACGTACTTGTAAGATATGAAGTTATACGTACAAGATAGTAACTTGTACGTACAAGATACTAGCTGTACGTACATGATACAACGATGTACATACAAACGTAAAAGATAATATTTTGTGCATACGTACGTACAAACGTTCACGATACTGTAACAATAGTTAGTTATACGTACATAATAATAAGTTGTACGGACATGATAAACAAATTTATATATTGGTCCTAATACGCTGCCGTAAATAAAAGCGGTCTATGTGCTTTTATATTACTGTATATTTACATTTTACCACTGCGACTCCCATTACTCTAATGATACTAATTACTATCTTACTACTATAATATTATTAAGTCTATTAATGAATTATCTCCCTTGTACAAATATGTTATATATAAAATTATCAATTTGAAATTTATTCCCAAACTTATATATCCATAAGAGTGTAATACTAGGCATATTAAAAGTAATTATAATATTCTTTTGTTACATACCAAATTTGTTTAATTAAGATGTTGTTTAATCAACTTAATACATGTATATACTTCAATTTGATTATAGTTTCTGGCTAGGAAAGGGCTTATATAGGCATAGCCTGTTGCCCAATCCTTTTGATTGATTCAATAAAATTGGTTGAAATGAAATTTGGTATCGAGGGTGGGGTAGATACGGCAGTGATAGTAACTCCCGGTGTATCGAGGGTGGGGTGGATACGGCAGTAATATTAACTCCTGGGGTATCGAGGTGGGGTGGATACGGCAGTGATGGTAACCCCTGAGGTATCGAGGGTGGGGTGGATACGGCAGTGATAGTAACTCCTGGTGTATCGAGGATGATTGAGGTACAATCTATAGTATTTCGTATGGATCTAATCTCGACAGTAGGGTACAAGGTGAAATTCTGATAGGACGGTTATGTTATAAAATGTACCTTGATTGTACAAATGTAGCAGCTTTATCACTGTATATGATAAATGAAAACTTTTAGCTCTTTTTCAGAAAAGACTACGTGCTGTTTGTCTGCATCATCATCCTCGATACTCCAGGGGTTACGATCACTTACAATCTCTACATCCCTGGACTATTTCATAGTGAAATTGAAGGCAGCTCAGCGGAAAACATTTGACCAATCACAGACCAGCAAAGAAGCAAAACCTTGACAATCTGGACAAAACGGCACAAAACGTGCAGCCAATCTGTATCAACCGTCATAAAACGTAGAAAAAAACGCAACAGAACGTCACAAAACTTGAAATCATCGTGAGATTCCGGGGAACGTGCTTGCTTCCCGTTCCACCACGGAGTGTATGGAAGTTTTATTACGGCCTCGTACGCGCTGTTACGTTTTGTTACGTCAATCCCGTTTTATTACGTCCTGTGGCGTTCACCATCTGTACCGTGACTGCCGTGGAAATTTTTTGACAGTTTAAAAATCTGGCACGGCATCCACGGTATTCACGACCGCTTGCGTTTGTCTATCACGTCCTTCTGCGTTGTCTCATGTTGTCTCGCGGTCACCACGTTTTGTCAACGGTGGCATGAAACGGTTGAAAACGGAGTAGTCCCTAAACCTGCCTATATTATTAGGCTTTTTTAATTATTTATTTTTTCGCCTTATATATATATTAGACAAAAAAATCAAAAAGCCTTATAATATAGGAAGGTTTAGCGGACTAGAAACGGGGCTGCCGTGGCCGCCGGGAACATAGTTTAAACCTAGTATTACTAATAATACACTGAGCAAAGGGAAGTAAAAACCTAACATCACCATACTTACGCATGAACTGCATTGTTCTCACTCGTTCTACCCCATGGTAAATAAAGTTTGTCAGCTTTTCCACGTGAAAACTCGCTTATCGTCGTTCGTTAGCGAGGTCCGGGTTGATAGCCATCCTTCCCGTGGCCGCCATTCGGAACGTTACGGTGTTCCTGTGTCGACGAATAAATCTCCTTTCTGTCTTTTTAAATTGGGGCCATTCCTTTACTTACTTTTTAAAAATTATTGAATTTGAGTAGTGTCTTAACTCCACTATGCTCCGTTTTTACCACACCGCGAGGTTATATTGTATAGCAGTGTTGCCTGATTACATGTGCAACCTTAGGTATTAAAACCGACGATGAAGATAGACATGTATATGATTTGAGGTTTACTTCCAAATATACGGTGGCTGGGAGCGGACATGAAATAAATAAAATTATTGCGTGGGAACGAAATATTATTGAGGGCGAACGAAATATTATTGCGTTCGAACGAAATATTATTGCGTTTGAACGAAATAATTATTGCGTTCGAACGAAATAATCATTGCGTACAAACGAAATAACTATCAAGCTCATCATCATACATGAATGATATGACAGTAATCATGCCACCGTAGTAATATGATACGGCCTACAACTTATGAAACGGCACCTTATCTAAAAAGATGTTTTCCTTATTTTCAACGATTTAAAGTTTTGTTTATTTTATAATACTTTATATATTCAATGAAATATACTTAATTGTATTTATCTTGTACGTACAACATAGTATCTTGTACATGTATGAACACCTTAGTATATAAACTTGTACAGGTTATACAAGATACTAAGTTGTACGTACATGATACTACGTTGTACGTGCAACTGTACAAGATAATAATTTGTACACGTGTACGTACAAGATGCTGTAATAACTTGTACGTACTTGTAAGATATGAAGTTATGCGTACAAGATAGTAACTGTACGTACATGATACAACGATGTACATACAAACGTACAAGATAATAGTTTGTGCATACGTACGTACAAACGTTCACGATACTGTAACAATAGTTTGTTATACGTACATGATAATAAGTTGTACGGACATGATAAATAAATTTATATATTGGTCCTAATACGCTGCCGTAAATAAAAGCAGTCTATGTGCTTTTATATTACTGTATATTTACATTTTACCACTACGACCCCTATTACTCTAATGATAACCGTGATCTGCATTATGAGGCAATAAATGCAGCCTAGACTTGGTGTAGTAATATCTACATAAATGAACTTGAGTCTTGTTTACCGACACCATGATAGTCCGCGCGGGAAAATTGACATTATAGTTGAATGAACCATTTTGGTTATGAAACTTATGAAAAAAATCGTTTAAATGTCTGGATAATTGAAAGTAAACGGAAAAGCTGTTGAAAAACATTGAGATTTTGTTATCTTTCCAATTTTTTATAGGGACTATTTTTTATCACATTGAACTTCGCTGTTGAGGTTAAATGGCTGAAGTGGGAAATTAAAATGTTTACTCGCATCTAAATTATGTTTTACTTTGGACTAGAAATTAATAACAATTAAAGGATTGTTAGATTGCATTTATATTTCCAACATAAATGCAATATTCCATCATAAATGCAATCTGGGTGGCAGATAAATATTCATATAGGGCGCTATTCTATTTATCTCCAATAAATGCAATATAACAATCCTTTAAAGATGCTCCACGCTGACCAATGGTATTTTTCACTGTCAAAAACAGGAGCAGACGATTTAGTATTTTTCTTCAGTTACAAAAGTTACTTACTTTACACCATTACCACCATTGAAAAGTTTGAGCTTCTTATTTTACTTCAAGTTAAATACATGAAAAATAATTAAATGCATCCCGAAAAAAATCCGTGGCACTTAATCTTATATGGAATGAAGTAAAAAAAATTGCGCATGCACCAACGGCGAAATAAATTATTTTATGCTATTTTTGTGTTAATTAGGCATGTATATACATGATTAAACACCAATTATTGTTCAAATGATGAATACCATTTATGCTGTGTCGGCGGTTGAGCATCACTGTAATACATAGGGTTATTATGTTTCAATATTTCCATTTAAATGTGTGCAAATTGTGTTACAACGAACATAATTTTTTAACAATACTTAGTCAACTAATTTAAAAAGTAAACAATGAATTTCCATGACTTTTCTACAATTTTAATGCAAATCATTGAAGGCAAATACTGAAATAGAATACAAATCCAAGCAATATATGCAATACACTTTAAATTAATGGTTTTAAAGCAAAATATACTAAATAAAATATACTTTATTAAGAAGGTTTACACAAAACCACTTTAAATGACCAATTACAAAGAATATTGATATGAAATTGCAGACTGTCACATTTGAAATAGCCAAAGGTGAGCCGTTGATATTTCGTTTGCACGTAATAATATTTTGTTCCCACGAAATAATTATTCCATTCGAACGCAATAATATTTCGTTCCCACGCAATAATATTTCGTTCTCACGCAATAATATTTCGTTTCCACGCAATAATTTTTCATTCGAACGCAATAATACTTCGTTCCCACGCAATAATATTTCGTTCGAACGCAACAATATTTCGTTCCCACGCAATAATATTTCGTTCTCACGCAATAATATTTCGTTCGAACGCAACAATATTTCATTCCCACGCAATATTTTTATTTATTTCATGTCCTCTCCCAGCCACCTTGAAACATATTGAGTGTAGTGTTCCCGTTATTTACAATGTACTTTGTTTGTTTGTTTGTTTGTTTGAGTTTTACGGCCCATCGACAACTAAGGTCATTTAGGGCCAAACTACAAGTCATGCATTAATATCAGGATAAAAGTTCAGGGTAAGAAAAAGCAAGTAAGGACTAAAACACAGATTGTAAACGGTAATTTGATAAAAAAAAGTTTGTATTGGATAAAATAAATTTGGTTAAAACACATGAGAAAACTCATGCACAATGTTGATGAAACGATGAAATGTTGAGTTGATACGATGTATGATGAGAAAACGTTCATATTTTGCTTAAAATACCGATCTCTTTGAGATAATTAAAAAATACGATTATGTCTCCCGGCATGAAACAAAGTGTACATGTCGGAGACATCGTAGTATTTATCTCGAATGTGTTTAAAATCGCATACAATGCAATAAAATATGCCTCCACTGTGAGAGGAGAATCACATGCATGCATGTAGGAGGATCCTCCCCTCTCAATAGATAGGAATGTGTAAAATAAGTGTGTCCAGTTCGGAGCCGAGAGAAGAAACAACTTCCTCTCTGCGGTCTCCTCCGACTGGACGGTTTAGGATTAAGTGTAGGTTGAATTTTAAACAGTTTATGTTTGTTTCTGTAGACACCTTTGTTGCCAATTGTGTTTGATGGCTGACTGAATTGAAGGTTTGATGTCGGTGTTGGGTAGTTTCAAATCTGTTTGTGCTAGGCGAAGAGCAGTCTTAGCTGCTTTATCAGCTTATACCCACATGACTGGGAATCCAGAGATAAGTAATTTGATTTTAGAAGATAATCGAAATGTTCGTATTAAAAGATTTTTGGATTAGAGTATTTCTAGGGCTTCTTGATTTCAAAGCCTGAAGAACCGAAAGAGAGTCTGAACAGCATGATTGCCTTTTCAATGCGGTGTTCTTCGATATGGTCAAGCGCCAGACCGATAGCACATGCTTCCGCAGAGAAAATGGAGGCAATATCCGGGAGTCGGATAGAGGAGCAGTGATTAGATGTACAGCATGCTGCCGCAACATTATCACCATCTTTTGATCCGTCAGTGTAGATCTGAACATGGTCAGGGAAAGCCCTAATGCACTCCCGAAAGGAGGATTTGTGTTCTTCGGTAATGCACTGGATTTTTGCCCTCTCATGTAGAGATAAATTGATATCAGGTGTTTGAATGAGCCATGGTGGTACATCCGATACGGTGTACTCGTCAATGGTGTCGAATGGTATATTAAGTTCCAGCAAAAATTTTGAAATTCTGATGCCAAATGTTGGTATGAGCTTTTGATTTTGTGTAAATATTTCTTGATGTTGTGGATTGAATACAAGGTTAAATGCAGGATTTTTGGGGTTGCGATTTCAATTGAGCAGGCATACTGTAAGGATATTTCTTTCGTCGATCTCTAGAGATGGCTCATTAGCTTCCACATGGAGACTCTTCACCAGGTGTTGTTCGAAAAGCTCCAAGTGCCAGACGCAGTCCCTGATTCTGTATAGGGTCAAGCATCTGTAGATAGGAGCTGCGAGCCGATCCATAGACAAATAGAGCCGTAGTCAAGTTTTGATCTAATAAGTGCCCGATAGATACGTAGAAGCATTTCACGGTCTGCACCCCAATTCAGAATGGAAAGAACTCGTTAGAATGTTCAGCGCCTTCGAGCACTTATCCTTCAGATGTTTGATATGTGGAACCAAAGGACAGGTTTCGAATCAAATATTAGTCCAAGAAATTTAGTTTGTTCAACTACTGGAATTTTAATTCCATTGAGTGTGAGGTCAGGATCATTGTGTGGTTTTCGTTTTGACAGAAGTGCATACAGACAGTTTTTGATCTTGAAAATCAAGCCATTTTCGTCAGCCAATTTTGTTAATTTGCCTAAACATTGTTGTAGTTGCCGTTTCTATAGTGTGCATGTTTTTTGATCTGAACAGCATCAAGAAATCATCCACAAATAGAGACCCTTCCGTAGATTGGCCAAGACATTTGGTTATGCGTTAATTTTTAGTCCAAAAAGTGTGACGGACAAGATACCACCCTGAGGGACGCCCATTTCCCTTGTTCTGTTTCTGAATTAAGTTGAACCCGTTCGAACTTTGAAATGCCTGTCAGATAATAAAATTTGATATAAACTTTGGCAAATTACCACGTATACGATATCATGGAGTCGTTCATGATTCCATATTGCCAAGTTGTGTCGTATGCCTTTTCCAAGGTCAAAGAATTAACGGCCACAAGATGTTCTTTCTTGGCAAATGCTTCTCCGTATAAATGTTTCTAGTCTAACTAAGTGCTCTACCGTTCCCCTGCGGTTTTCTAAACCTCGCTTTGCAAAGGACTTAAAATATTGTTTGATTCCAGAACCAAACTAATCTGGTATTTTATCATACGTTCTTAGAGTTTTACAAATACAACTCGTCAATGAAAATAGGACGATAGTTATTGGCCATCAGTAGCATTTTTCCCGGGCTTCGGAAAGGGGTATAAGTATTAGATTCCTTCCAAGACTCGGAATTTTGCCAGAAGAGTAAACTTGATTAAATATAGTTAAAAAGACATTTTAGTGAAGAGTCTGGTAATTGTTTTAAAAACATATATGGAAATTTCGTCTGGTCCAGCTTGCCGATCCTTGATTTCTCAAGGGACTCGAGGCAATTCTGGTATCTCGAAAGCCTATTGTAACTGTTCCACTATTGGAGGATTTAAAATAAGACGTCTCTTTTCCTTTTCCTTTTTAAATTTTTGAAATTTTTGGAATGATTTTTGCATGGATGAATTTTTAGCAAAATTGGCAAAGGTGTCAGCTATTTCGGATTTTGAAGAAAATATTTTATTGTTGTTAATGAGGTGTGAGGATGGTGTTGCTTTTCTTTTCCCCACTGATTTACCAATCATTTCCCAAAACGTTCTTCGAAGAGTATTGGAATTAATTTTGAGACGTACTCTTCCAAGTAACTTTTCTTGTCGCGATTTATAGACCCTTTCGATTTTTGCCTCTCCAAAATTTTAAAATTGTTATAGTTTGAGAACGCGTTGGCGAAGCCAAAGTACCGCCTCAGAGCCGGAATTTCTACCTAGATCTATTGATGAATGAATTCATTTGAGAGACGAAACTTTGTAGGTTTTGCACGGATTTTTGGTATGATTTTGTTAGCGATAGAAGTGCAGCGCTTCTGTGAAAATTTTTTAATGGGGTCATCGAGGTTCAAAAATTTATCCTCAATGAGCTTCCTCTGCGCCACAAATTTTTAAAATTAACCCAGTCCGCCTTTATGTAGATTCCAACGAGGAATAGGCTCCTCAAGTGTTTGGTGACCCTATGTTTTTTAATATAATGTGAAAGTGATCGCTTCCACAAAAGATCATCGATTGACCCTCCAATCATAATCCAGAAGAATTGATGGATTGCACAACGATAGATCAATGTGGGTAAGCGAGCCAGCAGGCAGGGGCAAATATGTTGGGGGCATTGGTGTTATAAAACATTAAAAGCTGTTTTTATTAATAAAATCTTCGATACGGCACCCTATCGTCCAGTGCCTGGGAGCCCCAAGAGGCTATTATGACGTTTAAGTCACCCATGATGAATATATGGCACTGGTAGTTGTGATACGATGTTACTCAGTTCATCACAACTAAATGGAGTAATTTTAGGAGGTAAATATATAAGAACAGACTGTTATTTTTTCGGTGAAGAGTTGCGCTGTTATAGCAACAGCTTGTAAGGTAGTATTTAGCTGAATGTGTCTGTGAGGAATCGTTTTTATGCACCCCACCGCCACACCACCTAGATGGGCCGGCCACCTGTTGTTGGAGTTTTGGCATGTATAGTGTAAATTGTCGAGATGGATGGTGTTCTCTTCAGCAAAGTTATTTCGTAGAAGGCAGAATATGGAACATGGGCGTTCTTCTTGTTTGATTATAAGATGTTAATTCTCTATGTTAGCCTTTAAAATCCCCGTACTGTCCATTGTATGATAGTGTTTGTCTCTATGTTGGGTCCCATGAGTGATTAGATCTAATTGGCTCGCGCAGCGGACGGACTACTTGAAGTAGGTGGTTTGTGGCGCATAAATGTGCAACCAACTCGCTGATTCGTCCGACTAGAACATCATTAGATGTTCCGTCTAAATAGTCATCCTACCCTACTTGTGTTTAGTGCAGGGCAGCCCTCGCCAGCTTTTACCTTGTGGTTCTGTCTGGCGTTGCTCCTGCGGTGGTTATTTGCTCGCGTCGCTGCTTTCTCAGGGAGTTAGCCGTTTTTTTACGTCAATAGACGGTGAAGATGTAGCACGTCGATGACGAACGCAGGTACTTTTTCTAATGTTCGGATGTTGGTGTTGTGTAAGCTTCTGGAGACGCCGCGTGGGATTGCGTTCTTTAGCTCCCAGGTGGTTTTTGGTTGTGGTTTTTGTTGCTGGTTTGTTTGCGGGCTTAGATGGACCAGACTGAACCTGTTCGATCTCCACCATGATTATTTTGCAGGTCTAGCATTCAGCCATATCTGCGACATCATTTGTCCCAGTTAGGCTTTGTCAACCAAGCCTGGACCGACGCCATTGGTTGACGGTGACACTGTCAACAGGCGTCTTGCCGCGCGGTGATCTGACAATAGGTTGCCACATTCAGGTCTGCAACGCTCGACTATCCTCCTAGCTCGGCGCAAAAGAGACAACCATGGGCATATCCTGCAACCCGTAATATCTCCCTCTTCCACGAGTCCACGGCAGGAACAGGTGCGAGCAGACGCCAGCCATGAGCTCACCCCCGCAATTGAAGCCAGTGACGGGTTGGAACCAATGTCACATTCTCTTTTTCATCGTGACCTTCACGGCCACAGTTACAATGACATACCATTTTCCGTCTACAATTGTTACTCATGATGGCCTACCTCTGGCAGTTTACGGGCCACTCATATGGCCATTAGCGAACTGCTAGACAGCGTAACAGCATAACGCTGGTAACCAACAGTTACGCCCTGCGTAACGTTGCGTTTGCGAAACGTCAATAATGAAAGGGTGTTTGGCGACCAAAGTTTCCACTCTTTTCTGGTCATGATTCTTCCTTCACGTAAACGTGACCGCCGGAATGCAACTCCCTCCTTTGGAAGTATGACAATATGTCGCGCCTCATTGTCATTGCCGCCAAGGCTCGGGCAACCTGATAATGATAAAGTGTGCCGTTTTACACACACAGTCGAGGCCCGGCAAAAACTGGTGGCTTCCAAGAGGTTCATCCGCTTCGTGCTTGCGGAAAAACCCTCCTATTTTAGAAGAATTCCCCAAAAAAAAACCCCCGGATTTTCCCAAAGTCTTAACAGATTTGACATTCGCCCGGGCAATGCCTTTGATGCCCTTTCGCAATATTCAAGCCGGCTGCATAAACCTGCAGCTGGGTCTTGCCCGCTCTGTGTAGGAGGACCATGACCAGAAACTGTGGGAATGTGTTTTGTCTCGTACCGCTTTTTGTATTGTGATTTGCTGGTTGATTCGCTTCTGGAGATTTTTGATGTAGTTCATATTTGTTTGCTGGCGAAGCCATCTATTAAGAGTTAATACTATTTAGCACTAGACTTAGCGTGTGGCCACCCATCCCACCTTTCGGAGCCAGTTGTCCAACAGGGGGACACTCATGATTGACATGGATATCCAGTGTCAAAGTGCCAGGGTACCACCAGATAGTATACTCGGAAGGATATTTCAACGAACATAATTCAAATTCAAGCTTGCCGACAGCACGTCGTAAGATGTACACCCACAAGCTCGATCAGAATCAAGACAATACCAATTTAAACTCACGATTGGACCCTAAGCCACGCCTTCTTGCGAAACACGAACCAAGGGCTCGGGGCATGACCAGCCGATTGAAATACAGCCCACATATTACCTCTCGTCAACTGGAGTCTGAACAAAGTAGTGTGTAGCAGTAAAAAAAAAGGAAGAAAAAAGAGCAAAACCTATTTCAACCACCAGGACCTTCTTCCCCCGGATACGAAGATGCAACCACGGCAAACAGGTTGGCTCAAATTGGAGCTACTGTGAAAGCCTCAGCTTACACCGATATCCAGGTATATAGAGACAAAAAATGGGAATTATAACGGAAATTCATATAACAGTGACGTAGCCACTTTCCGCGAATACAAGCATCTCGCCGAACCTCGATAATTGATCTCAATGAGAACAAACTAGAACAAACGTAAATAAAGGAATATTGAATTTAAACATTTAATTTTAGCGAAATCTAGAGGCGAGAGCGAACGGAAAAGGATTTAGTAATGGCAGATGACACACCGGTTAAAAAGAAGGTAAATGATATTAATGTGGAACGTAACAGACTTGATAACAGTAACAATTGTCACATAGATCAGCTGTATATTACACTATAACTGTTTAAAATAGACATTTTATGCCAATACAACTGTTATATGCAGACATTTTCTGTCCAATATAAAAGATATATACAACTGTCAATATCAACTGTATACGGAGACATTTTGTGTCCAATATAACAATATAATACATAGGCCAACTGTTATATGAAGACATTTTGTGGATTCCAGATTCATAAAACTGATATAATACAACTGTTATATGAGACATTTTGTGTCCAATATAACAGATATAATACAACTGTTATATGGAGACATTTTGTGTCCAATATAACAGATATAATACAACTGTTATATGGAGACATTTTGTGTCCAATATAACAGATATAATACAACTGTTATATTCAACTGTTATATGGAGACATTTTGTGTCCAATATAACGGAGATATATACACTATTATCAACTGTTATATGGAGACATTTTGTGTCCAATATAACAGATATAATCACTGTTATATAACTGTTATATGAAGACATTTTGTGTCTAATATAACAGATATAATACAACTGTATATCAACTGTTATATGGAGACATTTTGTGTCCAAATAACAGAGTATAATACAACTGTTATATCAATGTATATTGGAGACATTTTGTGTCAATTATAACAGATATAATACCAACTGCTTATATACAACTGTTATATGGAGACATTTTTGTGTCAAATATAACAGGTATAATACACTCAATAATCAACTGATATAGGCAGACATTTTGTGTCCAATAAAAGGTATAATACAACTCATATCAACTGTTATATGGAGACATTTGTGCCAATATAACAGTATCATACAAACTGTTATATCAACTGTTACATGGAGACATTTTGTGTCCAATATAACAGATATAATTACCAACATGTTATATACGTATAGGACATTTGTGTCCAATATAACAGATATAATACAACTGTTATATTCAACTTTATGGAGACATTTTGTGTCCAATATAACAGTATAATACAACTGTATATCAACTCTTATATGGAGACATTTTGTGTCCAATATAACAGGTATAAGACAACTGCATGATCCAACTTTATATGGAGACATTTTGTGTCCAATATAACAGATATAATACAACTGTTATATCAACGTTATATGAGAGACATTTTGTGTCCAATATAACAGATATAATACAACTGTATATGGAGACATTTTGTGCCAAGTTAACAGATATAATACAAACTGTTATATCAACTGTTGATATGGAGACGATTTTGTGTCCAATATAACAGTTAATAACTGTTAATACAACTGTATATGGAGACATTTGTGTTCCAATATAACAGATATAATACAACTGTTATATCAACTGTTATATGGAGACATTTTGTGTCCAATATAAACAGATATAATACAAACGTTATATCAACTGTTATATGGAGGACATTTATGTCCAATATAACAGATATATTAACACAACTGTTATATGGATACATTTTGTGTCCAATATGACAGGTATAATACAACTGCAATATCAACTGTTATATGGAGACATTTTCTGTCCAATATAACAGATATAATACAACTGTTATATCAGCTGTTATATGGAGACATTTCATGTCCAATATAACATAACTTAAACTATAGACCCTAAATTAGTTAATGATGTAAATATAATATTAAAACTAATCTCCCTATGGAATCTCATAAATTGGTCTTATATAAATGCAGACTTAGCTTTTGCAGGACAATCATCTCGTAATGGCATGTGCACTTAATTAATTTATGAACAATTGTCTGCAAGCTTCTGCATTTGTAGGCCATAGATGACATGGAGATAAAAAGATGTTTATGTGTTTTGCGACCAACAGTTGTTATGCAGCTTGACAGGGAATGTAGAATTTATATGATTATATAATGATGTCATTTCTATTTTAGTCCAGACTTCGTGCCTCAGGACATAAAAAGTTACAGGCCAGTGGAACATAAGTTATGAACAGGAGTATGACTTCTCCAGGATAACTGGCCTGAAGGGCAAAAGAAATCCAGTATACAAGGGCGTCCCCCGAATGTGATTGAAAACATGGAGTAAAGAAAGCCTTCAGACAGAATTGAGTACATATGATATCAAAAATTGGACCACCATTGCTAGCTGTATAAAGTAGAACAGAATAAATGTAAAACTTTATTATTATGATTAAGCTGCTTCATCAATAAAAACAAAGGACAATTTTTAGGCTCATCTTTCATTTCTATTTTCATAAGACTTTTGCAAAATTCCAAGATCCCAAGGGCCAATTTACTTTGGGCTGTACAACATGACCAATTTCTAATTTTAAATTTTTACCTTTAAATTTTAGCATCAGTACATTCAGTGTGAGTGTAAAATTCCATCCTTGTTGAGCCAGTAGAGGTGTTCCACATGTGCATTAAACACAGATGAGTTGTACCGGGATGCGCTAATAAGACATAGGGGATTCCACTCCTTGAGTGACTAACAAAACTTTTGTTGCATTGGACTTCTCAACCCTAACTCTCGATACTAAAGTATTACAAAGTATATTTTAAAGAATGAAATTAAATAGTCATGGACATTAAGAAATGACAGTAGATGCATTAAGATTAAGTATCTCAGAGCTTGATTATTAGCTTAGGTTTAGAACAAAGGGCTGGTGATCTTAAGATATGATGCATCATCCATTTCTTTATCTTCCATCAATATTTCCTTTATTAATCACTAATCCAAGTTTATAGAGTTATGCATGTTATGCAATGGATTGTCACCTTAACCAGAACCAGTACCTGGAGGAAGGGGAACAGATCTAGAGTTATATAAATCTTACCTCTGCATAGTGGAATAAACAGTGGTATATTCTAGAAATCAGTACTACCATAGAGTTATCATGCTACCAAGTTGGTTTAGGGAAAATTCTTTCAGGAAAGAAATCTATCAAGGTCTGGACATGACATGTATAGAGGACAAGGACAAATAGAGGAAAAATTAGAAGTTAAGTTCTTGAAATGTTTGAGGAAATGAAATAAAAACACATAATCTTATATATCGCTTAGCTTCAGAAAATCAGTTGACGGATACAGGCCTTCAGCCTCTTTTGAAATGGTATTGTTACTTCTAACCATTTCATTTTAAAATGTTTAGTTTAGAATGATATCTCAAACACTCTATGCTAGCATAAATCTTACCAGCCTCAGTTTTATAAACATTCTTGAACTTAACATTATCCCAAGAAAGCAAAATTAAAGAAAAATCCTTAAGTAATGGACTTCCCCCAAACTTCTGATTAGTGATGCTTAAAAACTTAAGTATTGATGATTAAATTGGATAAATCAAAGAAATGATTAAAGTGTATTATATCTGTTTTTAAATAGCTTTATGCTTTTAATGTAAAATGCATTGATAATAAACACTGACCCATGAATGTAAACTGCTATATTAATGTTTATGTTTCGAGATTTTCTGAACTACATACAAATAATTATATTTTTACGTTCCAAAATAATGATCATTGGAAAGAATACCGTTGCAATAAACACTCACGTGTGAATACAAAACACATATTTCAGATATGATAAAATATTTTGAAGTTTTGACTACAAACCAGTAACATTATAGTAGTGTAGGCTCGATACTCAGGGGTTCCGATCACATACGATCTCAACACCCCTGGACTATCACATAGTCAATTGGAGGCAGCCAGCGGCAAACGGCTGAACCCAATCACAGCCCTGCAAATATTCCTTGAAGGACTACAGAGAGAGTGATGCCCAACATCAAACCACACAGACAACCACAGTGAACCAAATTATTAAAATATCTCTTTAGATGACATCAAAACGACTGGAATTACCTGTTCAGTTTTCTGTGACTCCAATTTGACTATGAGATAGTCCAGGTGAGAGATCGAAGTGTCGGAACCCCAGCAGTATCCAGGATGCATAATACAAATAAACCAACATTTCCAAAGTGTTTTCACTTTATGTTTTTCAGTTAACATTACATATGTACTCACAATGTTACATAATTTATTCAGGTGTAATAAGTGAGTGTTCCTTAAAAAGGATTGCATACAATTTCATTGGAGAATGGAGATGGGTGTATACCTTCCTGCAATCTCAAGATCCGAACAATGGACTGCCTTTCTGTGAATGTGGATATTACTTTTGAAGGCTAAAATATGACCAATTTGTAACCAAATGTTGTTCAATAGGTGTCAGCAATGGTTATAGACATTTGAAATTAATATAATGATGTTTTTGTGACACTGTTCTGACTGTACAATGCATTTGATAAATCCTTTTTTGATGGATGACAGTTTACTTGTCTAAATGGTTGGCTAACCTCCAGATGAACCAATGGAGGTTAAGCCAAAAATGGTTTACTTGGGCTGTATTGCCATAAACAACATTTGCCTTATAAATCACAATTGATATCTCTACCATAACACGTTGATGAACTGATTTGGAATTGCTCTTTTTGAGGTCTTCCTACTCAAAAGGGGTCACATGCACTGACCAATGCAGTTATCTCCTCGTATGCACTGTGTGCTATTCGCCATGTGTAGACTGTTCATCAAAAGTTCAATCAAATGTTTTGTTTGTTAATAACAAAGCCCTTGGCTACTATATGGCCT
>SAYR01073332.1:807931-910616 GCA_004382745.1 Argopecten irradians irradians | reverse complement strand
ATATCCAAATTCGCGATAAATACATTACATATTATGTATTCAAGTCAAACAATGTATTTTACCGCTGCAGAAACTGTTGTTTGGTGAAGCAAACGGAACGTCTTCCGGGCCACCAAGCTTGCCTGTTCCCAGCGGTTGTAATCTGACGTCCTAAAATTTCCAAAACACAAAAAGTATGCATCAATTAGGGATCTTTACATTTTGCAATATGAATGCCACTATATCTCCTTTAATCAAAACTGGATAGGAAACAAAGCTATAACACATCAGAAAATTACATTGGACTTACATAGCAGGGCATAACAAATAAATCTTGGTCACTTTACAATATTACTAATAATCAGTTTCTGGAACAATTGCAGCTACATACGCGATAAAAAATAATGTCCCATTACAGTTGTATAGTCTATGACTTTAATTAGTCTCCCTTTGTCATAAAAAAACAATTACCGTATTTTCCGGACAATAAGTCGCACCTGTGTACAAGCGCAGAGCCTTTTTTTACGATTTTCAGGTTTTGTACACACATAAGACGCACGTTACATAAGCCGCAACCAAAAGTTAGGCCCATGCACCACGCAACCCTCTGGTTGTATACGATCGAATCTCTAATGAAGCACGGAATGCCTTATCGATCGATTAGAATCACGAAAACTGTCTTGTAAAACTGTTCTGTATAATGTATAACAAATAAAACTCACAATGATGTAAATATCTTTAGCAAAATGATTTGGTTCATGTTTCTGTTCGTTGTTCTACTCTGCCTTACGTTAAGACTCTTGTGTGTAAACAAAACATGGCGGCCGACGAATTCACGCTTACTCCTCTCATATTCAAACATGCCGGTTCTAAAATTACTTTTACCACAAATGCATAACGATTTTATTTCTATATCTTTTTGATTACTTCGCGTATTAATTTATATTGATGTGTAAAGGATACTGTATTATCACAAGACTATCATAACCAAAAAGTTGACTTCGTTAGAGTTTCTCCTTCAACTCCATCCCATGATGCAACTTCACCGAAGCCTTATTTTTGTTAAACTTTCGATATGGATTTCGTGGTGTTTGCCGCTATAGAGATCGATTAACATGATTTAATATCACTGTGCGATTGTTTTCATCGTTATAATGTTCTAAATTACAGGTGATTTACGTGTGTGAACTCGATGCTGATTATTTCATTGAAACACGGCGACAGGATTCCGGAAAATTTCCCCTGTGACCGACATATGGTAACACGTGTGCAAGTTCGAGTTCATGCTTACTCTCGCTCATATTCAGTACGCGCGGTAAATTTTTCTTTCAGTATGCATAAGAATTTCTTCTTGTATATTTGTGTATTAAATGTATCTTTGTGTAAAGGAGTTACTGTATCAATCGACTTCGTTTAGAGTGTTCTTCACTGTTTGGTCAACAGATTATCCCATATGATGCCATTTCACCGAAGCCTTATTTTGTAAACTTCCGGATTATGACTCGTGGTGTTGCCGCTGCAGAGATCGATTTATAATGATGTTTTTATACGACTGTTTTGGTCTTTTTAACATTCCGCTATAATGTCTTTTATTACATGTAATTCACACTATAAACTTGACTGCCCCGATTATTTTCATTGAAATCACAGCGACAGGATTCTGAAAATACACATGTTGACCGTGTTAACACGTGTGCAAGTTATATTTAGCAGTCATTCAGAGATTGTGTTTTCCCTGGTCGTGCGGACATTTCTTTCACTCAAATAATTTTAAATAATATATTTAACTTATTGTTTGATAATTTGATGGTTGTTGACGTTTTAGTTATTATTATCTTGGTAACGACCCTAGCAGATAAATCGATATGTGAAATCAGTCCGCCATGGCTGTTGGGGACTGTAAACAACCAAGCTTCAAGTCGGGCGATTTTCTAGTAATTAAACTAATATTATTACGATTGAACATTGTATTTGCGTATGTATATTATTTCATCTTTATTATATTTTCATAACATATAATAGTTTAAACACTTTTTACAGTGATATTTCGATGTATAACTTTTGACTAAAACCGCTATTGTTGTTGCATAAGAAATAACAACACCGTTTCAAGTCGGCGGATTTTCCTGAATATAAACAAATTTACGAATGAACATGCATCGATACGTAATCATTTTCACTTAAATATTTTGATTGCATATTTTATCTTTTAAAACACTTTTACAGCGTGATTTGTTCGATGTAGAACTTTACAAAAACTGGACAGAAGTAAAACTTACGATTTTCACATGTGATCACGACGTAATAATGGCCAAAAACATCGTCAGATTTTTGGTTTTCTCGCTCCACAGATAAGTCCATGGTGATATATGCCGCACTCCGATTTTCAGGGAAAAAAGTAGCGGCTATAACTCCGGAAAATACGGTAACCGTATTCAGCCAAAAAAGCACCCTAGGACATTCACAAAAATATGAACAAAATGGAAAGGCCTTTCAAAAGATAAATTATGCTAACCTATACAGTTTTTGAACAAATTTTTGGTCTTATACCGGGGCATAAATGGACATTTCATTGATGGCCTCAAAAAGGAGAGGGCCGCTTATAGATACATAGCACTTATTGGTGCAATGGATAAGTGTTACGCCTCTCCAAGTTGACAGCAATACATGTACAACACAAATCAGAAAACTACCACGGAGACCCAAATTCTATAATCCGTGGTATGAATTAATACCAGGAACTACCCATCCCATAACAGTTGGCAATCCTTAAAATGGGAGTATTTGATTAGGCCCTCTGGGAAGCTGACGACCAAATACAAAATTATTCCAGCAATTAAAGTATCAAAGAAAATATGTATAAGTTAAAGGCTGTATAACCAACAATCTATCCAAGATTCTAACAAATTAGAAAACCAAGCTAATTGAGTTTTTTGGAAATATTTTAGTGCAACTTTCATCATTGTAATTGCGTATTTTTTATACTCTAGTTCCCATATTGACAACCATAACTATAAATGTGGTACATGTTTTAGTAACCATACTATTCAATGTGGTCATATTTGTAGTAACCATACTATTATGTGGTCATTTTTAGTAACCAATTACTATTCATGTGGTCATTTTTAGCATATTTTCGCACAAATCTAATATTTTAAAGTGATAAAATGTAAATTACAAATCTCTTTGAGTATAAGTCATTAATTTGAATATCTTTATTTCTTGTAATATAATATACATATTGTACACATACTTTTATTAATATGTGTTTATTTCGAACATAAATTTATTGAGCTGAAACATTAAGGAAGAAAAATCAAACATTTCTCTATAACAGTGGTTTTTAAGTAACTACAAGAATAAAAATTTGTTTAAGGCCACTAAATTACATTCATATTTCAAAGATGAAAAGCTACTGTAAGCTTGTTCCAAGCATGCAGCTGTCCAAGTAGTCTCACTACGGCGATCACTATATTTTCAGGAATTCATACAGTTACATTAATAACCAATGTTGTTAGGGAATACCATTGATTTTATTTATTTTTTATATACAATTCACTTACCATACTAAGGTTCAATGAAATCTAGACAATTTATTTAGAAACCTTATCAATAGGATATGAAAAAAATTGTGTACATATATGCAATACAAAGACGTATACAAGACAAAAAAGGTT
Source organism: Argopecten irradians irradians (assembly GCA_004382745.1). NCBI lineage: Eukaryota > Metazoa > Mollusca > Bivalvia > Pectinida > Pectinidae > Argopecten > Argopecten irradians. The sequence continues at coordinate 906,960 of SAYR01073332.1, read as the reverse complement.
GCTTCACAATTAAGAGGAAATTCTTCTTGTGTTTATTACAGGATATCTATATAGTATGTCAAAGTCACATACCTCTAGTTACATTTGGAGAACTATTCTGTGTTGTGGGAGGTCCTTGCCACCGACGGGATGCAGCTAGGTCTCTAAACTTTTGTTGGATGTTAACATCCTGACAGAAAGCTTTCATATGTGGGGGGGCTGTGCAGGTCAAAGGATCATTATCATAATTACACGTCACAATAGAACAATGATAATGTAATAACGTGTATTTGATGAATAGAGATTTAAATTATTGTGGATTTGTTTACAAGAATTATATAATGACTTCATCTCCGGCAATTATGGAAAAATACAATACAATATTAGTCAAAGTATGACACATCTTAAAACTAAACTAACTTCATCAGGCTCTGTTTTATAAGTAGAATTAATGGTTCATTCAATTTTGGCCAACTTACCCACATGCAATACTATCCAATACATCAATGATCATGCTATACACCTACATGGCATTATCAGTGATTTGTATTTTGATATAATTTATCTGTATTATGTACAGTCAGTATACACATATTTTTTATAATGAAGTCAGTGATTTTCTTACTCAATAAATTCAGGGAAAACAATACAATACATATTTCTTAAAACATGTATATTTTAGAAAGTTTTTCTTTATTTGGGAAAATATATACATAAAATTGGTAAAATACAGCAAAATTTCTCTATAAGTGGCCTTTATTCAGTCCCAAATGTACAAAAAAAAATCCACTGGCAGTCAATTATTTATTCCTTACCACAAAAATCTCCCTTCCCGTCTTTATCCAAATGCATTAGTATCGTATTTGGAGAATCCTCCATAAACCATCGTTCTGCCTAGAATGAGCAAAAACAGAAATTAAAAACAAACAAAAAAATAATCAATAAACATTTCAATAGAATTAATGTAAAATGATCTCTCTTTCTTCAATTTCTTCTTTTCCTATCTATTTCAGTTCGTCCTTCCATGTAAAATTTAAAGATTGTTTCATGACAATTTCTAACCAGCCCAAAGGCCAATTTAGGGATGTGATAATATCAAAATGGTCATGTTATCATTCAAATCATTTATTTTAAATAATTATCTGAAATAAATGCAATTTCACATCATTCTATCGACCAATCGTCAAGTGTAATAGTCACATCTCATACTCCCAAACACATGTCTACCTATACAATGTCGTAGCAACTAGCAAACATCTTAGCATACACAATACAAAATGCAAAGTCACATGCGGCTTGATTGACAGTTGGCAATCCGTCAATTGCCAATTGAAATTTTAAATAAATAATTCAAATAAAATCACTTGTGATATTCAAATAATTTCAATATTGTTTTAATATATTATAAGAAAACTGTTCAACACAAATATACATTTGCAGTAACAGTCATGAACACCAAAGAAAATTATTTCCTTCAAAATAATGATTTGTGAATGCCTTTTTGGCAAAATAACCATTTCAAACAATATCTTTAACAATTTTCAGTTCACATTAGATAATTAAGAGGATCAAAATGAAACTCCTCTCACATACTTCAACATGTATTACATATTGACATTTTCATTTAAAATAACTCTTACTCCCACCTTTTTTTTTAACAGTGTCCATTGACGGGATAGCCTCTTCTTTTTGCTCTTGTTTTGAGTGTTCTGGAAAAACAAAAACAATCGTCTTCTTATGTAAGGCATATTCCAGTATTCCATTGTATGATATCTGTTATAGCGGACATAAAATGTCTCCATATAACAGTTGTATTATATCTGTTATATTGGACACAAAATGTCTCCATATAACAGTTGATATAACAGTTGTATAATATCTGTTATATTGGACACAAAATGTCTCCATATAACAGTTGATATAACAGTTGTATTATAACTGTTATATTGGACACAAAATGTCTCCATATCAAAGTTGATATAACAGTTGTATTATATCTGTTATATTGGACACAAAATGTCTCCATATCAAAGTTGATATAACAGTTGTATTATATCTGTTAAATTGGACACAAAATGTCTCCATATAACAGTTGTATGATATCTGTTATATTAGACACAAAATGTCTCCATGTAACAGTTGATATAACAGTTGTATTATATCTGTTATATTGGACACAAAATGTCTCCATATCAAAGTTGATATAACAGTTGTATTATATCTGTTAAATTGGACACAAAATGTCTCTATATAACAGTTGTATTATATCTGTTATATTGGACACAAAATGTCTCCATGTAACAGTTGATATAACAGTTGTATGATATCTGTTATATTGGACACAAAATGTCTTCATATAACAGTTGTATGATATATGTTATAGTGGACACAAAATGTCTCCATGTAACATTTGATATAACGTTGTATGATATCTGTTATATTGGACACAAAATGTTCTCCCATATAAAAGTTGATTATAACAGTTGTATTATAACTTTTAATTGGATACAAATGTCTCCATATAACAGTTGATAATCCGAGTAAGTATTATAACTGTTATATTGACACAAAATGTCTTCATATAAGATAACTACTAGTTGTATATATCATGCTTTATATTTGGACAGTTAAAGAATTGCTCCCTGTCATGCTATAAACAGTTAAATGAACTACTCGACATGTTAATAATCTGGGACATACACACAATCGTAACCACAATCACCACTAAATCACTCAGTAATTGTATGTCTGATGTGGTTGCATCAGTGTGTAAAAAGCTATAATTAGACACACACAATGGTCATCTCAGATAGTAACAGTGGGTCCAAAAATGATACAGTCTGTTATATTAGATCACAACATCACAAGGTCTCATCGCATAGGTACACCAAGAGAAAACTTCTCGATAAAGGATTCCGATTATCTCCCGTATATAATCCGGACACAAAAAGTCTCATATAACAGTTTATATATCAGGTATTATCGGACATAGAATGTCTCCATATAACATTAGTTAATATATCTGTGTTTTTGGCAAAATTCTCATTGTAAGAGGTGATGTACGATGTACATAGTAGTATATCTGTTATCCATTTGACAGTTAATTAAATCTGTTATATTAGACACTATATGTCTCCATATTACATGTACAGTTGGTTTAACTATTGTGTTCGAGAATAATTTGTACACATGTAAATTAGTGGCCACGATATATCTTTACAATGTATCAAGTAAAAGACATGAAAAGTATTTTTTCGTTAACAATTCCGAATCTGAGTTACAATCGACGAACACGTAAATATAATAAGTTACTCACTCTGCTTCTTTCTGCCATATTAACGAAGCCAAGGACGTATATACTGGCAATATTCGTCTACTATCACTGCCCACGTGAGTTGACTCGCTGATCGGTGTTCTCAACACGCTTGCATCGCAAGCATACCACGCGGACGCACATCACACCCCCAAAAGTGGAGTGCATCCGCATGAGAGCAGTGCACCCAGTCTCGGGACGTGGACCCAGCTTTCATGGAGACCTATTTACAATGTACGTATATCCATCTATATTTTCTGGCGACCGCAAATTGAATTCAGAACCTCGTCTATAAATTTTAAGATTTTAAGGTAAATTTATAAAGGAAATCTTTTTATTTTTGTGGTGAAAAATTCGCTTTATATTTTGAGGAAAAATTTGTTCGGTAATCTTGAATGGTGCTATTTGTACCAATGATTACAAGATACTCAATCCAATATTGTCTTTTTAATAAAACAACATCTTTCATAATTTGGAAAAAAAAATAAAAATGTATGGCGCTGATTAGGCTAAGAAAAGATTATCTCTAGCTTTAGAATAGAGCATTTGATAAGAAACATGTCTTTGGACATGAACATACAAGTACACATCGCATATACATCGAGGGCAAAAGCCTGAACTAGACCATTTGTTTTATACCAATATAATTCATTGACAAATAATTAGATTTGATACTTCATGTTAATTACATCCTTATAATTTACGTGTTTCAAAGTGATCTAAATTATTAAATGATCTGTCTACATGTAAACGGAAATTTATCTAAATATCGGCTGTAAATAAATATTCACATCAATATTCACTGGAAAAGTAAGCAAATGGCCAGGTCTAATTAAAAAAAGAAAGTGTTTTCTATCCTCAAGAATAAAAAATATTTCAGGTCTTTTATTTAGTTTGTCCATTGCTACATAAATTGCACCAAGTGCATGCTTTGTGCAACATTTACATACCTGTTCAAGTAATTGTACAATGAACAAATTAAATAAAAGACTTGATTTTTTTATTCTTGAGGATGGAAAACACTTTTCATTACATGAATGTAGCATGTACCAGCATATACCAGAAACATATATCATGTAGAGATATAAACGGTATATGTCAACTTCGCTGACCAAGGGTTAGAAGTAGCTAATACCCTTGGCTAGCGAAGTTGGGTATATGCTTGTTTTTTTTCAATAGAAAAAAAATAATGAAAAACTTTAAACGGTTGATCGTAGATGGCTAATGCTTAAATAATAATAAAAAAACATGAACCACTCTTGCCACGAGTCGAACCACTTACTTTCACTTTAAAGGGAGATAACTGATCAAGACAGTCATCAACAAGAGCGTTTTGATGACCCAGATGCAACAAGCATGGCTTCTCCTGCGGAAGGTTCCAAAAAACGGAAACAAGCGATAGATGCTACAGAGATGAAAGGTAAAAGCTAACAGAAGGTGCATTTTTTATTTCCATGCTTCGAGCAACTTTACAAAGAGTGGAGATAATAAGCAGCGTATCGATGATGAGATATCTCCCTAAGGCTCCGATTGACCGACGAAGCTAACCGTTGCGTGTTACTTCGCCTGTTCGCTGGTTGACGATTTGAAATTCACTGGTCATCTAATAAGACTATAACGTCATTGTACCCAAATTGATACTGTACCCAAATTGATACCCTAATTGAGAAAATCGCTGAAACATTTGTTTTGATAAAGTTTACCTAATTTCTCAGTGGTGATACCAAAGATGCATGCATTATTTATTGATAATATTACACTTCGTTTTATGCAATTACACTTGAAGGGTCGCACTTGAAGGACCAATATTCATCAGGGTAATCAAATCTTCCGTATATCAACAAACCAACAAGAAATAAAATGTACCAATTTTATCAACACAAATATATAATATTTTGTCTTACTTGTACAACAAGTTGTCTATCAATTTGTTATTTATCTATCGCGATACGGAAGATTTCTACCTGCCGGTCGCTAGGTGATGGCCGATACATTAGGGACCTATATTCGTCAGGGGGCTGTTTGGCTTATTATGAAAATTGATGTATTCCAAATAAATGTTGAGCCGCAGGCGCTTGTGAGATCGTGTGTCAGCTGAAAATTTCTTGTTGTTACATCGATTTTAAGTCTTTAAACCTCTTGGTCATGGAAAGTGGCGAACACCTCTGTTTACGTAGAATAACGTTATGTTTTCAACAGTACCGCACCAAAAATTTCAGGTAAGTTGAACCGCCAAAATAATTTGTTATAACCCAAAATCTGGGCTATGAATCACATGATCAGACACATGACTTCCAGTACTTTGTTGACATACTGCTGATCAGTGCAAGTGGATAGTCAAACGCTGACGGTAGGGTTTTAAAGTTTCATATAAATTAAAATGGACTGAAGAAATTACCTTCATTTTGGGGTATATTGCCACATCGTTTTTATAAAATCATTTGGTTATAGCACACAATCTTTTTTAAGCATGACAAATCTTCCTTGATCAAATCTGCTTTATGAAATCATGTGATAGTTAATGAGATATAAGCAAAATTGTAAACATGACAAAAACAGGTCCCTGACAAATTTAGGGCACTTGACCATAATTCTGTTATTTTCTCTGAAACATAACTTTGAAATTGATAACTTGGTTTGAAACTTGTGAATCCCTAGAAATGTGGCCGTGCAACAATTACTATTTGTACAATAATCGTGTCTTTTTTAAAGCGCTATGCTTTGAAAAATTTTAATTTGATTTTAAAAATAATAATGAAATTTAAGGTATAAATACTCAACAGAAATAGAAATAAATATAGTTGTCTTACATTAATTTTCTATTAATCAAGTGCAAATTGCTCTTTGTATAGCGTTATATCTCCATCCTGATTTTTACTAAAAATTGTTACTATTCTAGTATCTTGTAACTTAATTGATCTATAAGCTTAATTATGTTTGTAGTAGTTTTACATTGATTTTTTTATAATCATTGACAATAATTGATAGTATTCTTAGGACATATTCACCATATTGGAACAATATAGGTTTAGGTGAATGCCACAGAAAACTGAATTTATATCATTGAAATATCATACAAGTCATTACGTGGTGTTATGGAGATATTGAATTAGCCCAGGTACTGTTGTGAAAACACTTGTCAGTGTTTACAGTAAAATGTATAACTGTACATGTATTCAGTATATCTCAGTATGATAAGCGCAACTACACCCCTTTTAAATAGTAAAATCACAAACAATTCGTATATATTGATTTTTGTTACTTTTATAGATTTTTTCTTGCTGGGTATCAATTTGGGTACACATCATGTGAAAAAAAAATAGAAATTTCGACACATGCTATTAATCATTTTAACAGTACAAATATGCACTGTAATAAAAATACAAAGCATCAAAATAAAGTTTGTATACTCTATTTCAAAACAAAACAGAAAAAACTGAAACACACCATGCTGCAAATGTCGCATAAGAGAAATCTGCGTGTATTGGTATCAATCAATGACGTTATAGCTATTGCTGCTATATACTGCAGGATACGCTTTAAATGAACGTCACTTTTGACACATATTTAATTTTATACATTGACGGTAAATGAGATCAATGGTATTGATTCCTCAAATACACATCTTAACTAATTAATACTGTCATAATATCAAATTTCCAAAATTACCGGTAAGTCATCCCTTAAGATCCAACTCTGATTATAATATGAATCATGCACGGCATGGGGAGAGCGAAACTCTACTTGTTTATTTTCTTTTAATATAAAAACAAAATATTTTAAATATACTAGTATTAGTATATGGAATTATGATCTAATATTCTATATTCAGACAGAACTCAGAGATTTATATTTGGACGTTGATTTTCTGTGTCCATGCATATGGAGTGCCACAGGACTGAGGTGCCACGTATGCGATTCGAATCCTACGATATTGTGCCACTTGTTGACGTTAATATGCAGTCATGACTCCTTGCTCATCTTCGCTTGTTGGATATTTTGACTGCATTCTATAGCGCTTAATTTTCAAGAGTGATATTATTATTAAAGATGCTCCATCACTGACAGAGCATAAATGGTATTCATCATTTAAACAATAATTGGTGTTTAATCGTGTATGTATAAGTCAAGTTAACACAAAAAAATAATATAGAATGATTATTTTGCATTTGGTGCATGCGTAATAAGTACTTCATTTTATATAGGATATAGTGCCACAGAATTTTTTCGGGATGAAATTAAAGATGCTCCACCGCCGACAGAGCATAAATGATATTCATTATTTGAACAATAATTGGTGTATTATTGTGTATATATATGTCTAATTAACACAAAAAATAATATAAAATGCTTTATTTTGCCGTTGGTGCATGCGCAATCAGTACTTCATTCCACATAGGATATAGTGCAACGGAATTTTTTCGGGATGCAATTAATTATTTTTCATATTTTTAACTTGAAGTAAAATTAGAAGCTCAAACTTTTCAATGTTGGTAATGGTGTAAAGTAAGCAACTTTTGTAACTGAAGAAAAGTACTAAATCGTCTTCTCCTGTTTTTGATAGTGAAAAAAATATCATTTGTCGGCGGTGGAGCATCTTTAATTATTTTTCATATTTTTAACTTGAAGTAAAATTAGAAGCTCAACATTTCCAAAGGTGGTAATGGTGTAAAGTAAGTAACTTTTGTAACTGAAGAAAAATACTAAATCGTCTGCTTCTGTTTTTGATAGTGAAAAAAATACCATTTGTCAGCGGTGGAGCATTTTTAATTCAAAAAAAAAAAATCAAAAATGTTGAATTACTTCTGTTAATGCATTTGCATTAGTTACAAATAGATATATTTTTTATGTTAATAGTAATGAAACATCCTCAAGGGGAAGGGGAACAGAACTTAAATAAATTTTGGCTTTGACCCCCCGAGACAGGAGGGTCGGGGCCCAATAGGTGAAATTGAGGTAAATCCTATAAATTGCTTCTTGTCCTAGAGTTCTGCATGGATTGTAACCTAATTTGGCCAGAAACATCCTTGGGGGAAGGGGAATAGAGTTTGTATAAATTTTGGCTTGAAAACCGGGGGCAGGAGGGGCTGGGCCCAATATTGGAAATAGCGATAAATCCTATAAATCGCTACTAGTCATATAGTTCTGCTTGGATTTTAACCAAATTTGGCCCAGAAACATCCTTGAGGTTAACAGAATTCATTTAAATTCTGGCTTTGACCCCATGGAGCAGAAAGAGTGGGGCCCAATATTGGAATTAGAGGTAAATATTCAAATTCCTTTAGAAAAGAAACAATGAACCTGTATTCAGAACATTACTTGGCATTAAAAACCAGGTGAGCGATACAGGCCCTCTGGGTCTCTTGTTTGACAGATATATTTTAAATGATGAGCATCAAATCGGAAGTCTTAAGTTTCAACCCCTTTCGTATTCTCTACTGTATATATATATATAATGTATCTATGAATTTCAGTAAGGCTTTTGATAAGGTTAGCCTTTTAACTCACACTTAAGTTATGGAATTCAGGTCAATATAAATATCTGGATTAAAAACTTTCAGTCTGGTAGATCACAAACTGTAGTTCTGGAGGGAGAATCCTTATTTAGACACAGTTTGTGGGCCTACACCATAACACTTTCTCAGACTGATTTTTTACTTAAGGCCAGTAAAATCATATACTTGAGTAAAAAATCTGTCTGAGAATATATTGTCCCCCACCTTCAAGTCTCAGAGATCTGGGGCTGCGGTGGTCAAGTTGTTAAGATGTCACAACATATTACCACAAGCCCTCCACCTCTGGGATGCTAGTTCGAATTTGAATCCCATGTGGTTGACTCCCTTGGTAGTAGGGAAGCGAAACAAAAAATGCCTTTCTATCCTGGTAAATGTGAAGTTCATTCAATACACAAGACCAGGATTTTGAAACCAGCTCTCCATAAGTACTGTACATTTAATGTACACTCGCAACCCAGAGGTGCAGGGCAAAAAACTTATATTGAAAACCACTTGCCTGAATTTGAGATATTAGTCTAATTTTACCCAAAACAGGGAAATTAACATTAAAACCGGGCAAGTTTACACCAATATTTACTTGCCTGGGATCATATTTTACTGGTCTCGGGCTATCGGACCTGGGATATTTCTTGCTCGAGGTGGAGAGCCAGCTGTATTACCGGTAATATAGCAAGACATATATTAACCACTCGGCCATCGCGGCCCCTCATTTTTTGAATTTTGAACACATTTGCAACTAAGTCAGAATTATAACATATTGTTTTTCATTCCATATTCAAAGTCTCTGTAGATTTTTTATAACCATATTTTTCTTGCATCCCTTTAGCTTCAGCAGAGCATCAAATGGAGAGCAAAAAAGCAAAAAAGAAGTCAAAGAAAAAGGATAAAGAGAAAGATGAAAAATGTAAGTACATGGTCTTTTTTGATTTGACATTTTTAATATTATTATCTTGAGAACAACCCCAGAGAAAATCGATAGTGAATTCAGTCCGCCATTGGGTTGCGATTGTAAACAACCATGCTTCAGTCGGCAGATTTTCTATTAATTAAACAATATTATGATTGAACGTGCATTTGGTATGTAATTATTTTCATCTTTATTATATTTTCATTACATATTGTATCTTTTAAAGACTTTTACAATGATTTTTTTGATGTATTACTTCACTAAACTAGCGTTATCACATGATAATCATGACGTAATAATGCAAAAACATCATCAGATTTTGGTTTTCATCCACGGATAAGTTGCACTGGTGTATAAGTCGAACTCCCGATTTTCAGGGAAAAAAGTTGTGACTTATACTCTGAAAAATACGGTAATACCGATACTTCTTCTGTATTTTCCTGTTGTCTGTATTTCATAATCAATGTCATATCCACAAGATACTGGTGTGAATTGGTACCATTATTTAGTTGGTCCGGACAATCATATGGCCATTTACTAAACACACTATATTTGATTCATTATTATTGACTGTTTACAATTATTTGTTTTTTATTGTATTCCTTCAGATAATGATATGATAAGAATCGTCTCGTGTATATCATTTAAACCATAGCTATGCATGATTTTCTCATTATTTCCTTTATTTTGATATAACATAGGGGCTAGCTATTATAGCAAAGAAATATAATTTTAAGAAATTTCTTGAGATATGATTTAAAAAACTAGGGTCCAATGATCATTAATTTGCCTTCCTTAAAATGATCACTGAAATCGTTATAGTATTAGAGTTAAAAAAAGGAAACTGTGTTATGACTGGTCCACTACGATGCTCTACAATACGCTACAATACACGTTCAATATATGTATCTATATGTATCGTAGAGCACATAACAGTTACAATTAGATTAAAATAGATTGAAATTACTTATTGCAATGAATATAACTTTATTAAAGCACCTTGATTGATTTCCTTCCAGCCTCGAATGATTTACCAGCGACACCACCAGCGCCTGTGTCAAATGACCATAACAGCACAGGTAGTTATAGCAACTCAAACTTAAATATACAAAATCATAGATTTTATATTCTCAGATAAAAATGATAATAATACACATGATTTTAAAAATGTAAAAATATACAAGTTGATTTCAAGGTAAAACACAATGAAACAAAGACGTAAAATGTTATAAAATTTGAACTAATCTGGGTTTTTTTCGACTGATTTGTGTACATGGTAAATAATCTTGATTTCTTAAATATATAATGTATAATCTGACTAAAAAACAAACTTTATTTTATTTTGTTTTATTTCTATTTCAATACAATAATTTACAAAAGTAGCATCAAGTATCAAAAAGAACGAAATAGGAATTGGAAACAAGTTTAAAACATATAAGTCCAAGCCCATATTCTAATTCTTATGCCTATTCCGTTTAGAGGAACCAACAGCATCCCATTAGGTGTCACTGTTTCATAGAGGAACTGACAACATCCCATTAGGTGTCACTGTTTCATAGAGGAACTGACAACATCCCATTAGCGGTCACTGTTTTAAAGAGGAACTGACAACATCCCATTAGGGGTCACTGTTTTAAAGAGGAACTGACAACATCCCATTAGGGATCACTGTTTTATAGAGGAACTGACAACATTCCATTAGGAGTCACTGTTTTATAGAGGAACTGACAACATTCCATTAGGGGTCACTGTTTGATAGAGGAACTGACAACATCCCATTAGGGGTCACTGTTTTATAGAGGGACTGACAACATCCCATTAGGGGTCACTGTTTTATAGAGGAACTGACAACATTCCATTAGGGGTCACTGTTTTATAGAGGAACTGACAACATCCCATTAGGTGTCACTGTTTTATAGAGGAACTGACAACATCCCATAAGGGGTCACTGTTTTATAGAGGAACTGACAACATCCCATTAGGTGTCACTGTTTTATAGAGGAACTGACAACATCCCATTAGGGGTCACTGTTTTATAGAGGAACTGACAACATCCCATTAGGGGTCACTGTTTTATAGAGGAACTGACAACATTCCATTAGGTGTCACTGTTTTATAGAGGAACTGACAACATCCCATTAGGGGTCATGTTTATAGAGGAACTGACAACATCCCATTAGGTGTCACTGTTTTATAGAGGAACTGACAACATCCCATTAGAGGTCACTGTTTTATAGAGGAACTGACAACATCCCATTAGGTGTCACTGCTTTGTCACTGTTTTATAGAGGAACTGACAACATCCCATTAGGTGTCACTGCTTTATAGAGGAACTGACAACATCCCATTAGGGGTCACTGTTTTATAGAGGAACTGACAACATCCCATTAGGGGTCGTGTTCTGATGACCTTTATACTTTCTATAACACATTTCAAATACATTTTCTTCATCCTAGCTACATTGACTAAAGGATGTCATTTTATATCCCAGCATAAAGTATATAATCAGTGGAACTTGTTGATAACGAACTGGGATAATTCGACAACTCCGGCCTTAATACCAAGTACTTTGCCGGTCCCGGGCCGAATTCCCTCTTTCTCTTTGTTTAAAATAACTCGGATAATTCGAATTCGGAAAACTTGATGAAACCACAGATAATATGAAGTAAATTTTTGAGTCCGAAAGACAAAAAATCAATACATAAAATGTTCTTATACACTCGAAAATGAGAGTTTTTGGACAACAAGTTCTCTGAAAATGCTGAATTTTCTTTTTCATAAATCTGCTGTAGAACAGCATTTCATAATATATATCTCGGTTTTATTGTTATAAATTTGTTATAACGGCGAATTTTGACATCTCTCTTGTTCACATCATTTTACGACATGGAACTAGTCTTTTATAATAACAAGGAAGGAGATAGTCAGTAGACTTGAGAACTCGCTTAATTCGAACACCCAGATAGCTCGAAATTTTATCTCGGTCCCTTGGAGTTCGTATTAACCGAGTTCCTCTGTATATTTGAGTAAAGTGACATGAAACTTCATCAGAACGTGACCTCTAAGGGATGTTTGATGCAATGGAGAAAATACATTGTACCTTTGTAATTGTTTAAAGCAGGTCTTTGGAGTTGATAAACTTAGGTAGATATCCTTAGTTGTAATTCAATGTAAGGAAACATGATTCATCATGATGACGTCTGAATGTTTTGATGGCTGTCATCTTTTAAATACAAGATGAAAAACATTTTTTTTAAATTCAGGGGCTTGGTCACAGGAAGATGTTACAAAGCTGCTGGACAATATTGAGGAGAACTATCCTGAAAAGGCTGCAGGAAGGGAGGTATCATATCGTCGCTCGATGCCGAGGATTAAATGGGAGAGAGTGGTGGTGGAGCCTTATACACCAGAGGACTGCAAAGTCAAGTTTACAGAAATCCTCACTAAGGTATGCATCACCAACTAGCTACCAACACTAATGTGTACGTAAGACCCAGGGCCAGGGTATTTAGGATTTTGTTGCAAAACCGATATACTATTATTTGTTTCATTTATCAGTTGTGATAAACTTGTTCCTTATAATGGGTTATTTTCACCACTTGCAAATTTCACCATTTGTACGCAATAGCTTACCCTTACTTAACATACGTATATTCGCCAGTTTATTTTTCGCCATGCTATGGTATGACAAAAATAGTGATAATTAGACACTGGCGAAGAAAACCTGTAATACAGTTTGTTTGTTTTAGACAAATGAACTTATTGTCGGCTGAATACAGAGTTGGTGCAATAAGGGGCAATTTTAGCCCCAGAATGTATAAAAATTCAAATAATATCAAATCTTACAACGCCAGCATTCCAAAGGAGTTGAGTATCAATATTTTCGAATTCAAAGATGATTTTTTTACTATTGGAGTTTGTAGATGGATTAAAAGATGATTTTTATACATTCTCTTGAAAAAATGGCTCGAAAAATGCAGCAGCTTTGTCCAAACTCATTATTTTGTCAACAGAACCAAAATAAAAGTATAATTGATATTTTTGTTCCATTTTCAGGTGAAATCCATACGTTCCCTCTCAGAGATGGTTAAAGCAGCCAGAGCAGTCAAGGTAGTGGATGTAAGTTTTGATAGTAGACAAAATATAGGTTACACAGGGATGAAAATGTTCAGACAATTGGCTGATTTCAGCCTTTTTTACTTTCAGAAAATAGGTTCCTGGTACCAGTAATTCCATATAATTTTCCCCCCAAAAAATAAATTTCAGCCTTTTTCATAATTTTTCATTTTCATCTCTGGTTACAAGATATGAGATATCCAAATGTTGACCTCATGTTAGTCTACTCGGGATTATTCTGCATTTCTGTCAGCTTTTTCAATAGATTTTAGTCGATGAATATCAGAACTCTGTCCCTGTTATTTACTTAGGGAGAAACAAGTGACCTGTGACAAACGTTACATTTATATAGGATCAATAGAAATGACTCCTTGAAACATTGTACAGTGTATATATACTGGTTATACACATTTTATATTTCTATTTCAAAACAAAACAAACGAAGATTAGAATTCGCAGCTTTAAGAATTGAATGAAAATTAAAATCAATTGAAGAGATGTAGATATTAATTTGCAGAGATAATTTTTCTTGTTTTTACATCCATCGATATATTCACAAAAGTAAATCGCACACGAAAGAAAGTAGGTTTACAGTACTCAACTTAGTCAGTTGTACTAGCCGATTGATCCTGTTCTTAACCTCATCTAGAGTCAATAATTGTATCACGTTCACCAGTTGGGTATCCGTTTTCAGTGTCTGAAAGTGACTGTGAATTTTCCATAGACAATTGGTCTACAGAGTAAGAAAATTCTATGGCCCCAGCCATTTTTAGCTAACCTGGCCCAAAGGGCTGGTGAGCTTATGTCATGGCGCGGCATCCGTCTGTCCGTCCGTCAACATTTCCTTTAAATCGCTACTTGTCATAGAGTTTTGCATGGATTGTAACCAAATTTGGCCACAAACATTCTTGGGGGAAGGGGAACAGAACTTGAAGAAATTTTGGCTTTGACCCCCCGGGAGTAGGACAGACGGGGCTCAATATGGGAAATAGAGGTTAATCCTATAAATCACTACTTGTCCTAGAGTTCTGCATGGATTCTAACCAAATTTGGCCACAAACAACCTTAAGGGAAGGGGAACAGAGTTGGTATAAATTTTGGCTTTGACTCCCTGGGGGCAGGAGGGGTGGGGCCAATAGTGGAATTTGATGTAAGTATTCAATTTCCTTCCGAAAAGAAACAATGAACCTGTATTCAGAACATTACTTGGCATTACAAACCAGGTGAGCGATACAGGCCCTCTGGGCCTCTTGTTTCATAGAACTGTTATAATATCACATACATGTACATGCTATAGCAACAAAAACCAAGGGATATTGCTAAGTTTACATACAGATTTTTCATACGGAATTTTATTCTTCATCCTTGTCAAGCATTTAACTACATACAGATCGAAATCAGACAGAATTTGTCCAGGGTTGCAGAATAAAAGAATTTTAAGTCAAAGCATAGCCAATACAGCGAACATGATAAGATTTTACATAGACTGACCAGACTTTTTATAGCCTCGGCCCATCGGGCCACCTATAATCGAGAACACTGCTTTTTACAGGTACCCTATGTGGGTGTGAAGCCCAAGCCTCCAACAACAGTTTACATGATGTTTTGTAATCAGTATCGTGAGAAACATAAAGGGGAAACTATAGTGATCAGTGACTTATCTGCCAAGTACCGAAATCTGTCGGAGAAAAAGAAGGTAAGAACTACATACAAAACTATTCAAGCTATTCTGATAAGATATCTAACTTCACCTCCTCTGATAAAGTAGTAGTTTCAAACTGGGAACCCAAGAATACAAGTCCAAAAACTGTGAAATCTACTGAATTAACATTTTTAGCCCACTGTCATCACATTGTGGGTTATTAAAATCGCCAAATTTCTGTCCTTCCTTTTGAACTATTTCTCAAAAGGCACTGACCTTAGTTGTGCATATTACATTTTTGGACCGATCTGTCAACAAGACATCTGACAAACTGCAGCCATTTTGAATTTTGATAATTGAAGTTTGTTAGCACTATTTCTCAGAAAGTACTGAAGGATTCTTTCTCAAATTTCATATGTAGGTTTCCCTAAGACACTAGCTATGCATTTTGGAATCAATCTGCCAATAAGATGGCTGACCAGCCACCATTTTGAATTTTGATAGTTGAAGTTTGTTAGCACTTTTTCTCAAAAAGTTATGGTATTGAAATATGAATTGCAGATATCTTATAGGAACCTTGACGGTAAAAAGAAATTACAATATTATAACCATTTATTCATTGTGCGGGTTTCAAATCTCTTTTCGTCCGTGGTCCATCCGTCCGTCCGTCCGTCCGTTAACAATTCTTGTTATCAGTATTTCTCAGAAAGTACTGAAGGGATCTGTCTCTAAATTCATATGTAGGTTCCCCTAGAGACCTAGTTATGCATAAAGCGTTTGATGACCAATCGGTCAACAAAATGGCCGACAGGCCCCCATCTTGGATTTTGATACTTAAATCTATTTCTCAGAAAGTACTGAAGGGATCTGCCTCAAATTTCATATGTAGGTTCCCCTAGGGCCTTAGTTGTCAATATTGCGATTTGGGACCGAATGATCAACAAGATGGCCACCAAGGAGCCATCTTGGTTTTTGATAATTAAAGTTTGTTACTGCTATTTCTCAGAAAGTACTGAAGCGATCTGTCTCAAATTTTATGTGTAGTATATGTTTGAAAAAGTTTAAAAAGTAGAGAAAAGATCCATCTTTCCATTGTCAGACATAGATCATTTTTTGGTGGGCGCCACGATCCCTCTGGGATCTCTTGTATATTTATAACCATACAGCAAAGTAAGGTGCCAGTGCGTAACACACATTTATAACTAGCATGCTGACAACAAATTAGTGGTTATGATGTGATAGTTCCTGTCAATGTTCTTATAAAATGTCTGTTATATGTATATAAAGAAATAGGATACTAACGCAGTAATGTTATTGGTCCCCAGATGTTTTTATAACCTTTACTATACTCATTAATTAAAGTGTAGTACACTATTTCCTATTTACATTGTAGAAAAAATTAGAAAAGATGTATGAGAAGGAAAAGTTACAGTACAAAGAGGAAATGGCAAAGTTCATGTAAGTGTTTAGAGAACAATACTGTACAGACATTTATAGATAAAAGATACAAAATGAAAAACTTCCTACCAAGTTGTGAATACCAGTAATCAAAACATGTTTTTGTTTCTTCAAATATTCCTTTTTCTTCTTTGTCCAGTTTTCTTTATCAGTATTTAAGTTTTGTTCTGACAAGTTTTGCTCTGATAAAACACACTGCATATCGCTCTTTCACATAAGGGGTCACCTTCTAATTAGATTTTTTAACGCCTACTCAAATTTATGTACTGCCTACAGAAGCAGCCTTCAAAACATCTACACATTATATTTATTATCATATTGCACATATGAGAGATATCAAAGAAACTTATTTTTTCGATATTGTGCGATTGTTTTTAACATGACATTGATCTGTGGCAGTTTTCAAAATGTATGATATTTCATCCAACATTACCTCACTAGTATGTTGATGCCTGTATGAACCTGAATCATTATGTTTATGCATCCAGATACTCTTGTATCTTTTATAACGGCTCCTTAGAGTGTTTTTGTTATAAATCTGACTATCTGATTGGTCATTTCTTTTGCTTCATTCAATTATGAAGAAAAAAAATCTGAGATTGGTGTGAAAACCTGACTTAATCATGACGTCTGCTGACACAATAGAGACATCAATGTATATTGATTTGAAAAAAGGAAAATGAAAAATATTATAAAAAACATTATTTTTACACAGTTTGCAAACAAATTTTTCATACCCCAATGAAATTAAAAAAAATAGTGACATCAGTGTTTAATTGTGCTAAGGTATGATTTTGGACTGATACTACTCAGAGAGGTTGAAAATTTGAACCAGCATATCATGTAGATGTTGCTGTATTGAAGCAAGTTTTCATGTATTTTCATCAGAACGGATATCATGTGTTGTTACTAGGGAACAAAACCCAGATATATATTCACCCAAGAAACCAAAAACCACGACAACAAAGGTCAAAGATCAAAAAAAGGAGGTTGTGAAGTGTCCGAAGGTCATCACGCCGGTGTCGCTGTATGTTGCAGATCTGCTGGAGGAGGAAATGGCTAAAAATCCGAAAGTGAGTTGATTAATTTGTCATAGTGTCATTGTAGTGAGACTTCACAGGAATATTCTAGTTGGATAAAGTTATTTTAACAGGTCAAAAAACATGCCTGTTTTCATTCATTCCGCTTCGATACTCACAAGTGACCATACAAAAAGCAACTAATGATTATACTATACACTTCCGTTCATACACTGTGGTGTCATTGGATTGATTTATTTTTCAGGCTGACAAAATAGAAATACGTAATCGTCTGAAGGCAGCATTTGCCGCTCTTAAGGACGACAAACAACAGAAGTGGCTGGATCAGGCAGTCTTAGCTAACAAAGATTTGAAGGTAATGTATTGTATATATGCTGTAATTAGCTTCCTATAACAATATTATGTAACTTTTACCCTATAAGCACCCTATCTCCCGTTTTCAAGGCCTCAAGTTCACTACCCTTATTGAATTTCTTAATGAAATGCAGCCTGAAAATATATTTACCATTTGCATCAATATACTGTCTTTATTAATGTGATTTTTTTTTTTGGCAAAAATTTCTTTAACTACGCTTTGTGCAATAATTTTGTGAAGGTTATGCTCCTTAGAGCATTGTTTTTAGTTTTTAGTCCCTAATTAGAGACAGGGATAAAGACAGAACAGTGTTACCTATATCATATGTCATATGGAGGCCATCTGTCTTGTATTATAAAAAGAAGGTGCAAGCTCTTTTTTTTTGCAGATTTTCAACATGTAAAAACATTTTTGCAGGCACGGCTGCAGGCATATGCGGAAAAATATCCACACCGTAAGACACACACATTAACGATGTTGAAACATGCACGGAGTATTTCAGACAAAGCTCTAGGAAAACCAGAAAACCCACGGTAAGTTACACAATGTTTGGAGTGTTAGCAATTAAGTGATACTGTTGTCCCAAGTCTGTATTTGCACATTACAGAGTTATATGCCCTTGTGGGTAGGTATTGATTGAGACGTCATGTGTTTGCGAGCGTAGGGTCATAATTTTCAGAGACAAGAGATCCCAGAGGGATCTTGGCGCCCACCAAAGAATGATCTTTGTCAGACAAAGGAAAGAGGGATTTTTTCTCTGCTTTTCAAACTTTTACTACATATTACTACATGTGGAGAAAGATCCTATGGGTACTTTCTAATATCGTAACAAACTTCAATTATCAAAAAACAAGATGGTTACCTGTCGGCCATCTTTTTGACCGATCAGTCTGATGCACAACTAAGGTCCTAAGGGAACCTGCACATGCAATTTGAGACGGATCACTTCAGTACTTTCTGAGAAAAAGTGGTAACAAACTTCAACTGTAAAAATCCAAGATGGCGTCCTGTGGGCCATCATATTCACAGATCGGTACAAAAATGCAATATGCATAACCAGGGAATTAAGGGGAACCTGCAAATGAAATTTAAAACAGATCCCTTCAGAACTTTCTGAGAAATAGCGGTAACAAACTTCAATTGTTAAAAAAATCCAAGATGGTGGCCTGTCGGCCATCTTGTTGATCGATTGGTCCCAAAATGCAATATGCACCACTAGGGCCCTATTTCAGAAGAATCCCTTCAGATTTTTCGGAGAAATAGCGGTAACAAACTTTAACTATCAAAATTCAAGATGGGGGCCTGTTGGCCATTTTGTTGACCGATTGGTCATCAAATGCAACATGCACAACTAGACCCCTAGGGGAACCTACATGTGAAATTTGAGAGAGATCCCTTTGGTACTTTCAGAGAAGTAGTGGTTACAAACTTTAACTATCAAAATTCAAGATGGCTGTCTGGTGGCCATTTTGTTGACTGATTGGTCAAAAAATGCAATATGCACAACTAGGGCCCTAGGGGAACCTACAGATAAAATTTGAGAAAGATTCCTTCGGCACTTTCTGAGAAATACCTGTAACAAGAATTGTTATCGATGGAAGGACGGACGGTCGGAAGGATAGACCACGGACGAAAAGCGATTTTAACATGAATTGTGTTCAAAAATAATGATACCTACCTCCAAGGGAGCTTACTCTATTATATTCAAAGATGGAATACTGTTGTGTGCATGTGCGTGACAAATATTGACATAGTTTATACTTAGTCATGATAGTAAAAAACCACACACAAGTCAGCTGCAGATGGGCAAGTCGATGGCCCCACATATTACTACAAGCCCTCCACCTCTGGGTTAACAGTTTGAATCCCACATGGGGCAGTAGCGAGGAACTGACTGCTGGTTGGTGGTTTTTCTCTGGGTGCTCTGGCTTTCCTCCACCAACAAACCTGGCAGGTCCTTACATGACCCTGGCTGTTAAAAAGACGTTAAAATAATAATACCACACCAACTCAAAGGAGCCGCGCTACCACATACAAGTTGGCCATAGGTGGTATCTCCCCCCATTTCTAGTGGTGGAGATATAGAGATGATGTTCGATGTAAATGGATTCCTTTATTCCCCACAGCACTTGGTCCTATTCATTCTTTAGTAAAGTGACCCTCGGCCAGTTGGCTTTATGATCAGGCATGTTCTGAGATAGCAGAGGTGTTAGTTGTAGTCATTCTCAGTGTTTCTTCACAGATTTTCTAATGTAAGGCGAGGAACAATTGACAGATGTAATCTATAAAGTCTATTGTTCTTTCACATCTATTTTTGTTCTGTTTAAACAGGTCTGCGTTCAAGATATTTACACAGAAGAACATCACTAAGTTAGCTCATCTCCCTTACCGTCTGCAGCAGAAGAAAAATACGGAACAGTGGAAATCCTTGCGGCTCTCTGAGAAGATGGAATATGAAAACCAAGCCCTCACAGTACGTTGTAACTGGTTTCAGATTTATTATAGAATCAATCATTACATCCACTATTCTGTATTTGCATATTACAGAGTTATCTGCCCTTGTGTGTGGGTATTGTTTGTGATGTCAGGTGTTTATGAGTATAACATCATTCTTTTTGGAGAGTTTTACTAGTTTACTAGTATCCCTCCAACTGTGGGCCATGATAGCCGAGTTCAGGTATCTGACCATTTACCACAAACCTCCCAAATCTCTTGGCTGTTTGATATTGACAGATCACCAGCTGTCAATAAAAATCGCCCGGATACCACACATAACCTTGAAATTTGTAATGTGTTTGTTTGATCTTTGCGTGTTTGTCTGTGTTTTACGGCTCATCGATAACTGAACTCATTGAGGGCCAAATTGACCTTTGCTCCGACATTGAATGGGTACACATGTGTGTGGAAGCATGAGATGTGGCTACATACCAAATTGTGATCGGTCAATAGGTACCATGGCCTAATTTACTCCTTTACCTTAACTTAAAATTCCTCATAGAAAAGCATTACAGATTTTAAGGAAGGCTCCTTAACTTAAGGATTTGTTTTGAGTTGAAGATTTTGTATACATAAGCCCTGCCCTTTTCTAGAACGGCCATCCCCATTACCAAATTTCAGTATGTAGTATTATCAATTCTGAGGACATAATTGGAATAATAAGGTTTTGAAAACTTGCTTCAGTTTATTATGCATAAAATGTTAATCAAATTTTCTACTTACACAGGAAAAAATGGCATACGCTAAACAGTACAAAGTGTTCCTACAGAATCTACCAGCCGATGAGCGTAGGGACATAGAAACGTACAGGGTACGTACAAAAGTGCATGACTATCTCTCAGAAATCTTCTATCTGTCCTTCAGAGCTTCATCATCGCAGCTACAGTACCTGAACCGTTTAACGTTCCCAGCCTAACGCAAACGCAACGCAAAAAAAATCGTCCGTTAGCTAATGCTAATGATTGCTAACGCTAACGATTAACGATTAACGCAACAACGGCTAACGATTAACGATTAATGATAAACCGGAAATACCATTGTTATAATCACGGACACGGCTTGACGGTAAATAAATTACGGATCTCGACGTTCTGAAATACAAACGAAAGTACAAGAAAAACTGGAGTATGTTCAGACTTAAAGTTTCTGTATATCAATAAACATTTGCCTATGAAAACTATATGGACATGATGAAGTCAAAGACGACAGTACTCAATGCGAAGTATCCACTTTACAAGTACAAAATGTACGTTTGCAATATGAATTACATGTGCAACTGTGTGTATGGAGAAAGAATGGTATTATTCTAAAGTGTCTCATATACCCGATATTTTAAGAATAACAAATTATTATAACATCTCTTTACTGATAATAACACAATGAAGTCAAATACGACTGTACTCGATACGAAGATTCCACTTCACACGTACGTTTACAAATTACGTGTACAACTGTATGTATTAAGAGAGAATTGTATTATTCTAAGAGTCATATTTGTGTGACATTTTAAGAAATAACAAACAAATTGTTACAACAATTTTCTACGTATATTTCTAACTGGTGTAAGAAATATAGTTATTTGATCATATTTTACATCAAGCAACTTTTCAATTTACAGTTTAAACAAATTAATTATTCATACAATGTATGAGTGTAGGCTAATTCATTCCAACGTAATCTATAGGAAAGCATATTGCACACATCAAAACTTTGAAATACGACAGTACATATATGTATACGTGAAATGTACCGTCACAGTGTACGGGGCACAGGTAATTATATAAATTGGGTATAAAGTTAATCTCCCTCTCAAGAAGGTGTTAATTACAGGTGAACTTCGCCCGTGCCCAGCTACAGGGGGTCGACAAAAGGTAACACCAGTCGTGACCTATATACCTGTACAGGTAAAATACCCGTGCGCGTCACGCTGGGAATTGAAGAGATTCCAGGTACAAATAACAACGAACGCGTGTGAGAAGGTGCCCGTGACTGTCCAGTTTTTATTGATATGAGCTGATTTGACACGTGTACAATACGTGTGAAGGCTTACAATGTAACGTACCTGCACAGTTCGAATTCTCTACACGTGTTCTACATGTAGTTGTAGGTATACTCGTACATTGCAAACGTTTACGTCATTTAATTCCCTTTTCCATTTTCATATAAATACAAATACTAATTAATTGCGTTAAAAAAATCTCACCTATTCCCCTTGTTCAAACTCGTCATATTAATGATTTTTAAATTTCACGAATTTATTTACAAATCTCCCGAGTCTTTTTTTTTTGCGTTCTTCGTACATTGATAATATTTAACATAACAAGAACAATATTATGCAGCGTGTCTGTAATAACATTTTTATTATCTGTTTTAGCTATTTTCTTATGTAATCTTTCAGTTGTCGTGGATTCTTTCTAAAATAATGCTTTTGACATTATTATTCTGTAAGACAGTTTCGTTAATATTTGAATTATAGATATAGATATAGATATAGATAATTTCCAGTACAGGAACTATTGTTCCTCTTCACCGGACTCGAAAATGTCATGTTTTAACATATACTGTTCATTTTCCGGTTATGGTAGCCCTGTAGTTGAAAATTACGTCTTCGTTTTTCCAATTAGTATCAAGTCTATTTTGAAGCAGTTAATGTTTGGTGCTGAAACAACATCTTCTGGTAAACTGTTCCACATCTTTACTGTTCTGATGGTGAAGCTGTTACTCCGTAACAATGTTCTGGAATGCTGCGGGAATACCATTTTTGTGTTTCCTCTGCTGCTGTGCCGGGGTGCCACATCCTTCCATAGATTTAAAAATGAACTCGCCTCTTCATCGCAGATGTTATTTGTTAACTTGTAAAGTTCAATCATATCTCCTCTGATTCTTCGATATGATAGGGTTGGGAGATTTAGAATTTTCAGTCTTTCTGGATATGATAGGTTGTTCATTCCTGGAAGACTTTTAGTAGCTCTGCGCTGCACCGCTTCGAGTCTATCGATGTCCTTGATTTTGTATAGAGCCCACACCGCGCTTGCGTAGTCAAGTTGTGTCCTAACTAGACTTTTGTATAACAGCATGAATGATTTCTTGTCCATAAAAATGGAAGGTTCTTCTCAAAAGACCGAATATCTGGTTCGCCTGTCTTGATCTTTTCGCTTATGTGATATTCAAAGTTAGTTCTGGGTCGATATTTACTCCAATATCTTTCTCCTTATCCGTACGTGCAAGGTCGTTTCCAAGAAGTTTATATGTTGCTGGTGTTTCCACTGTACGCCTTTGTTGTTTTCCTATGTGCATATGTTTGCACTTTTCAGGGTGCATTCTTAATAGCCAAGTATCACTCCAGGTTCCCATCGTAATTCAGATCTTTTTGTAGAATTTCTTCGTCCTCGCTATTTTTAATTACCTTGAAATTTCGGTGTCATCTGCAAACAGGTACATGTCTGAATTAACTGTTTCAGGGAGATCATTCACGAAAATCACAAACAGTAGAGGGCCAAGAACTGAAACCTTGTGGAATTCCTGACGATACGTTTGTCCATTCAGAGTTTATATTATTTATTGAGACGTGCTGTATTCTTCCTTCTAAAAAGTTTGTAATCCATTTTATTACTTGGTTGGAGAATTTATAGGCTCGTAGCTTGTTGGCTTAAGCGCCTGTGTGGCACTGTGTCAAAAGCCTTCTGGTAATCCATGTACACACAGTCAACGCTGAATCCTTGATCTATAGCCTCAGTCCATTTATCCAAGACTTCCAAAAGTTTGCAATGAGGTGGACCCTTCTCGATATGAAGCCGTATTGTCGCGGTGAAAATAGATTATTTGATCGATGTATTCATTGACGTGCTCGCGTATTATTTTTTCCATAACTTTACACACGACTGATGTTAGGCTAACAGACGATAGTTCCCGCTGCACTTTTATCTCCTTTTTGTAGATAGCACACACTCGGCCTGTTTCCACTGGTCAGGAAACAGTTCCGTTTTTAAGAGTTGGTTAAAAAATTATTTCGAGTGTGTTTGCGATAAGCACTCGCTGTTCTCTTCAAGAATTCTGGGTGCATGTTATCTAGTCCCGGCGATTTGTTTGGTTTTAGTTGTTTAAAACTTTAATTATATGCTCGCTTGTTATTGCTTTCGCAGAAATAACAGTATCAAAAACATATATGATATTATGTTTCTGATAATAATAATAATAAAAAATTGATAATCACATTAAGTTTTGAAATGTCATTTAAATACGAGTATTTCAGAACGTTTTCACGGATAGGAGCGTCATGTATACGATCTTGTTACTGTACATATATTTATTTCAACCACATCTAACAAACATATATACATTCAAAAGAGATATAAAATGCAATACAATACACTTTATTTATTTTTCTATTTGATATATGTTATGATAATCGCTTCTACACGAAGCAGTAAACGTAATATCTTAGTAGACAAAAATGAACATTATACCCGGATCGGCAAAGCATCTCACCGGCATTTGGTTCTATTTTTAGTGGTAAACGTTAGTGGAAGTGGGTCCTGCTAACGTTTAACGCAAATGATTTCTAACGCAAACTATTGTAAACGCAACTAACGATTAACGATTGCTAATGCAAACGATAACGATTAACGATAAACGATTGCTAAGGCTAACGATTGCTAATGGAAATAACGCAAACGCAAACGAAACACAAATTTGGGAACGTTAAACGGTTCAGGTACTGTAGGTTTCCACATGTTTACACATAGTTCATAAATTATACAACCTAAAAAAAAAAACCACAGAAAAAGAGATATGTTTGTAGAGAATTAAAATTGAGCACTTATACATGGGAACCTATTATTTGTTAATTGTACCATTTTTAGGAATTGATATTTTGGATACAATAGGTAAACAATGTGTAAATGTATATTTTTCTGTGCACTTTGATACCGTAAATAGGGCTATTTTGGCGTCAAAATAGGGTGGTTAAATTTTGGTGTGTTTAAATTTGGCGTTTCTATGTGTTCTGTGTCAAATTTTGGCGCACACTCGTTAGAATGCCAGGTGATCAAATATCGACATGTTGACAATCAAAGTCATGGAATTACAATTCTCGCTAATTTGGGTTAATAAAACGATGTGATCACATTCAAAGCCATATCAATACTGAGACAACCCTTTGAGATGTTGGTCTTCGATAGAAATGATAAATACTCCATACATATATACATGTTTTCATGCATTATATTGAAAGAAAAACTCAAACAGGTGAAATCAATGGTAATTGCTACTTTCCAGCTGACTTAATATACGGTGTGTTACGTGACTGTCGAACTTACCTGAGTCCCAGCTCAGAGCACTAGCACATATGTAACTGTTCTATTTGGTAATCAACAGCGTTTAGATAGACTTATATGGGTTAAGGAAGTAATATCAACAGTTATTTTCCATTTAACACTGGATCCTTATAGACATATGTCTGTAGGATACGAATTACTTAAAGTAGTAAATATAGGGCAAAGAAATAATTCTAACAGTGTGGACAAAAGATTATAGAATTTTTCAGGCGACCTGCCCCTTTGTCAAGACACAAGAAAATCAAATAAAATTACATGTTAAGGACGGTCACGGACGTACACAAAAACATAAACAATGAACACATATAGAATTTACAGATAAACTAAAGGGACAAAACTTTGCGTATTGTCTGAATGATCCCTTCGGTCAGTCGCTATAATTAGTTGCGATCGCCAAAGGCGATAGATTTATATGTACAAATAAATATGTACACATTAATTCATTTACATACCTTTATTATATGCGTACAATATTTTGCAGCTTCTCACCAGTCGGCTGTATAAAGATATAGAATTACACAACCTAAACACTGAGTCGGAAAACGTTGGATCCAGAATTTTATCTCCCGATACCAACATAGTGAAATTTTGGTGTGTTAAATTTTGGTGCTCTGGAGCCAAACACCAAATAAGCCAAAATATGACCACATCTAAAATATCCCAACTCACAGTACACCACTGTTAATGTGCCACTGGTTGCTAAGGCTGGTTCTACTGTCTCACTACTTGTTAGAAGCTCCATGGTTACACTACACAGTTCTCTCCCCTTACTCAGACAAAAACCAGTGTCTGTGCATCTATATTTCTTGACCATTTATAATAATGATTCCTCTATTGTTTACCATATATAAAAGCAAACAAAAATAAATGTAACATACATTTTTATTTTAAGTATTTTTCCAGTTGCAAAGGTCTCTGAAATTATTTTGTTTCCAAATCAGTAATATCTCAAACTCCATGCATATCATCCTTTATAATATCTCAGGGTCAGATTTATTTTGATATCTCAACCTACTGGCAGTACATGTACTATGAGATTCATGTCTGATAGGTCAACATTAAGGTTAAAGATGCTCCACCGCCCACAGAGTATATTTAAAGGATATTCATCATTTGAACAATAATTGGTGTTTAATCGTGTATATACTTGTATATATAATTAACACAAAAAATAATATGAAATAATTTACTTTGCCTTTGGTGCATGCGCAATAATTACTTCATTCCAGATAGGATATAGTGGCACAGAATTTTTTCGGGATGCAATTAATTGTTTTTTTATATTTTTAACTTGAAGTAAAATTAGAAGCTCAAACTTTTTAATGGTGGTAATGGTCTAAAGTAAGTAACTTTTGTAACTGAAAAAAAATACTAAATCGTCTGCTCATGTTTTAATAGTGAAAAAAATACCATTTGTCAGCGGTGGAGCATCTTTAAGTTTGTGTGTTTAAAGGATTGTAGCAACACATATAAATAAAGAATATTTTCTATTTCAGAGATACTATACAAAGTCTCCAGAGGAAGATTTGTAAGTAGATACGTACAGACCACACATAGGACAAACTATCAACTTTTCCTTGTTTTAGATTTATAAGTGATTGACCGATGATATCAAATATTTAGGATATGAAATAACAGGAAGCCCAATGTTGTTCCACAGTGGTGTATAGGCAACATAAATATTCAGGATACTTTATTGTACATGCTTTTAAATTTAGCACAATGTTATGTGTTATGGTAAATATCTTGCCCTGTTTTCTTGAAACAAAATGGCAGACTTAGCTGCATTACTGAAGTTTTTCTCCATATGTAACTGATGTTATTTTAAATCACTACGGGGGTGGAGGCGTAATGTCCTGGGTTATGGTGTTATTTTTTTTACTCCAGTCAGTCTTTGACTTGAAAAATCTGATTGGTTTTTACGTAGTTAACCATTGGCTTACCGGGTACCTTTCTGATTTATAATGGAATTACAGGACAATTTTATGTGATTCTAATCTATCCAGAATTTAGATTTACTTCTATCTAATACTTATGTTCTTCTTGTTTTCAGGACCTCTCCAAACGGGGATAACCATGTAAGTACTGTGAGGTTGTGGGGTACGGGTGAGGATGTGTGTAGGTGTGTGTGTGTGGGGGGGGGGGGGGGGGTAATACTCATTAGATGTAAACAATCTGTATAAATGTGCTATGAAGGGGTTTGGGAGTCATTAGTTTGGTGTCGTTGATCAATTTCTCATTTTGTTGTAAAAATTCATAGTAAAAGTAAAAAAGAAGGTTGTTTCCCAAGCGTAGAAATATATACCATTGAATGGAATCAACCAATCACAATTCAATTTGGAATTTCAACAGTATCAATTGAAGAAGTTGAATAATATCTCAAGATTGTCAATATTTTATCATTATATTTTCCATAAGTAATGTAGAACAATACTTTTATGTCATATTTTGCTTTGTAGTTATGTAACAGGTTAGTGTCACTGAATTGTCCCTTTGAGTTTCTGGACATTTTCCTGGCATATTATAATGTTCTGTTTGGCTTGACTGGATCAGCTAAAATGATCCCTGAATTTATTTTCTAAGGATTCAGACGATGAGATGTCGGATGTGATCCCGGACCAGCAGGGAGACGGAAAGAACAAAGCAGGCACCAAGGTGAGTAGGCAGTCTAATTGGTACAGATAAACTTTATTATAATGAATCCCATGAGACCAGGAGAAATATTTCGTTATAACAGAAATTAGCTATAGAGGGTTTTTTTAAAAGTAATTTAAGGCGTAGGCCTATTTATACCCCAAATTAACATAGTTATCAATTTAACTCACAAATTGACTTATGTCAGCAACAATGTCTTTGGCAGATTTTCTCTTAGCGGCAATTGTACACTTTTTTGATTGTATTTGATTTTCTATTAATCAATTTCCTTTTTAGGTCCAAAGTTTCATTTTAAAACAAAGCTACATCAAACACTTTATGGAAAAATTTGTTATTGAGCAAAATATTGCTTTCCTGGACCACAAAATTACTTTGTATCAAAAGATAATTCATAATAAGCAAATTCGTTATCCGTTTCTCAAAGAAGTATAAATGAAGAAGATCCATAATCGGGGATTTGAATTTCCTTTGTAATAAGCAAACATTTGTATCAAGCAGATTTGTTTTACTGTAATATCACTTCATAAGGCTTGTGTTTCTAGAAAGAAAATGATTTCTCAAAATGTTTTTTTATGCTCTGTGTTCAAATTTATTTGAGGTTTTGAGCCAATTCTCTGATAAAGGAGCCTTATAACCAGTGCTTGTTTGTCAGTCCACAATTATTTTGGAACATTTTTTCCTAATTGGATTTAAATTTGAAACAGTGGCGTCACCCTAGCAAATCAAGATAGCTATTAAAACTTTTTTTTTAAGTAAAATTTAAATCACTCTAAAGCAGTCCCTTCAGTAAACATACTGAAATCTAGATCACTCTAAAACAGTCCCTTCAGTAAACATACTGAAATCTAGATCACGCTAAAACAGTCCCTTCAGTAAACATACTGAAATCAAGATCACTCTAAAACAGTCCCTTCAGTAAACATACTGAAATCTAGATCACTCTAAAACAGACCCTTCAGGAAACATACTGAAATCTAGATCACTCTAAAACAGACTCTTCAGTAAACAGACTGAAATCTAGATCACTCTAAAACAGTCCCTTCAGTAAACATACTGAAATCTAGATCACTCTAAAACAGTCCCTTCAGTAAACAGACTGAAATCTAGATCACTCTAAAACAGACCCTTAAGTAAACATACTGAAATCTAGATCACTCTAAAACAGACTGAAATCTAGATCACTCTAAAACATACTAAAATCTAGTTCACTCTAAAACATACTGAAATCTAGATCACTCTAAAACATACTGAAATCTAGATCACTCTAAAACAGACTGAAATCTAGATCACTCTAAAACATACTGAAATCAGCAATCAAGTTTATACACGTAAATCACATGTAATTTAGAACATTATACCGAATGTTAAACATCGCACAGTCATATTAAAATCATTTAATCGATCTCTGTAGCGAAAATAATATCCGGAAGTTTACAAAAATAAGGCTTCAGTGAATTGCATCATGGGATGGCAAGTTGACAGAGAACACTCTAATCGAAGTCAGTTTCAGGTTAATGATGCAAGCCTTGATAATACAGTAAATCCTTTATACATCAATATAATAAATACGCGAAATATATCAAAATAGAGATAAAATAAAATCATATGCATACTGAAAAAAGTATTTTAACCGGTATGCTGAAATATGAGAGAGAGTAAGCGTGAAATTGTACGGCCGCCATGTTTGTTTACACATAGTAGGCTTACGTAATGGCAGAAAATACAAGGAACAGAAACATGACCAAGTCCATTTTGCTAAAGATATTTACATCATAGTGAGTTTTTTGTTTATTATATATTTACAGTACAAGTTTACAGACAGTTTTCGTGATTCTAAACGATCGATAAGCATTACCCGTACTTCAATAGAGATCGATCATATGCACAGATGGTTACTTGGGTACATAGGCTTTTGGGTGTGGCTTATATAACGGTGCGTCTGATACGTGTACAAAACCTGAAAAAATAGTAAAAAAGACCTCTGCGGCTTATACACAGGTGCGGTTTATTGTCCGGAAAATACGGTACTGAAATCTAGATCACTCTAAAACAGACCCTTCAGTAAACAGACTGAAATCTAGATCACTCTAAAACATACTGAAACTAGATCACTCTAAAACATACTGAAATCTAGATCACTCTAAAACATACTGAAAACTATATCACTCTAAAACAGACCCTTCAGTAAACAGACTGAAATCTAGATCACTCTAAAACATACTGAAACTAGATCACTCTAAAACAGACTGAAATCTAGATCACTCTAAAACATACTGAAATCTAGATAAAAAAATCACTCTAAAACAGACAGAAATCTAGATAAAAAATTCACTCTAAAATAGACTGAAATATAGATAAAAAATTCACTCTAAAATAGACTGAAATCTAGATAAAAAATTCACTCTAATGTAGACTGAAATCTAGATCACTCCTTCACAGTCCTTCAAAACATACTGACGGGTGATTTAGATTTAAAGTGATGCATGGTGTAATACTTTGAGCCAAGATAACCCACTTCCTGCAGCTGAAGGTCAAATATTGCAGCGGACAAGTGTCCAAGGTTTCAAGTTTTCTGTTATTATTTTTTTGTCAGCGAGCCCGGTCATCTTCGTCTTCATCATTAACCTCATCATCTGATGAAGAAATCATGACAAAAGTGAAGTCTCCCCAGCAGTCTAAAAATCAAGTGTCTTCAGACATATCATCTGCCAAATCTGATAAACCGTCACCAAAAAAGGCAAAAGTATCTCCTGTTGTACCTGCACCCAAAAAGGCAAACGTATCTCCAGAGGCAACTTCACCCAAAAAGGCAAAGCCATCTCCTAAGAAGGCTGTTACTTCACCAGGAAAGAGAAAGACTTCAAGTTCTTCATCCTCGGACAGCAGTGATGAAGAAACTGTTATACCATTAACTCAAAATATAAATAAAGTACCTAAAAAGGATTCAACTTCTTCATCCTCATCATCCTCATCATCATCGTCCTCATCATCTTCATCCTCATCGGAAAGTGAAGAAGAGGTTTTGACACAAAAACCTGTTGCTCAGACTGGAAAGACAAAAACGTCTTCAAAAGCCCCAGTGCTAAAGATGGTAAGTAAAATACAGTGAAACTTAGATATATTGCAAAAATAGTTGGAAAATTATCCTGATTTTAAAATAACCATGGGAATAAGAATGAATGCCTTTGTAGAAGTTATCTACTTTACTTTTGATTAAACAATACCTAAGGAGTATCCTGACTGATAGTCTTGCATCATTACAGGTATCATCTGCAAAAACGAAGCCAGTAAACAGCCCCAGGAAAACACCAGTAGCTACAGCGCCAGACTCGAGTGACTCAGACTCGAGTGACTCAGACAGTAGCAGTGATAGTGACTCAGAACCACCTAAGACAACACAGAAGGTAATTTGGTCTGCAGAATTGGTATATGAGTACTGAGAGATACAAATGTAAAGAGTTACTTCCCCTCCATGTAAAGAGACGTATAAACAATGGTAATTTGAAGGAACGTTAAACCTTTAAACAGCATGTAAAGAGGATAATACATGAGTTATTTCCCCTGCAGAGATGTACAAATTTAAATAAAGTGGGTAAGTGAGTTAATTTCCCTGCTTAGATGGTCCTTTTCCTGTTTTAAAATGATACCTTTACATGATTTACTTCCCCTGCAGAGATATTGCTTTGAAGTTATGTTACATGAGTTACTTCCCCTGCAGAGATATTGCTTTGAAGTTATGTTACATGAGTTACTTCCCCTGCAGAGCTATTGCTTTGAAGTGATGTTACATGAGTAACTTCCCCGGCAGAGATATTGCTTTGAAGTTATGTTACATGAGTTACTTCCCCTGCAGAGATATTGCTTTGAAGTGATGTTACATGAGTTACTTCCCCTGCAGAGATATTGCTTTGAAGTGATCTTACATGAGTTACTTCCCCTGCAGAGATATTGCTTTGAAGTGATGTTACATGAGTTACTACCCCTGCAGAGATATTGCTTTGAAGTGATGTTACATGAGTTACTTCCCCTGCAGAGATATTGCTTTGAAGTGATGTTACGTGAGTTACTTCCCCTGCAGAGCTATTGCTTTGAAGTGATGTCACATGAGTTACTTACCATGACTATATGAACAAGAATGTACATGAGTTTGTTCCCCTGGTCCTGTATACATGTACAATAAGTAAGAGACTGTAATTTCCAGCATTGTGTTGTTTAGAGATAAATGTAGTAAAACAGACAAACAAAGAAACAAGTCTCTGATTTGTTTGCTTATTTCAGAAGCCAGCAGCAAAATCACAGTCCAGTCCATTCACAAGTTTAGCTACAAAACATACTACCGTTAGCCAGAGTGAGTCCTCCAGTGATTCGGATTCAGACTCGGACTGAAAAAACAGGTAAAACATTATTATCTGCTTCCATGATGCACATACAGAAAGACTGTGGGAGTTATAAATGTTTTCGTTTGATTGTCAGTATTTGTCACCAATCTGAAAACAAATTCCTTAGTTCTTTAGGTTAAATGGAACACAGTAATGGAAATGTCTATGAGATACCTAATATAAAATTACAGAATTGGCTCGTCATAGCCGAGTCAAAATCATACGACAGACATAGAGAAAAACCTTTTACGATTTAAATTGATACATAAAGAATAATCACTAAAAAAAAAGGTTTAAAACAGAACCAAATAACCAAAATTGTTTAAACTTAATGCAGTGAAATTGGTATTTGCTATTATCATTAAATATTAATCTCTTTTATGCCATATTTCGTGTCTCTGGCACAGAGTCATTGCTTTCTCTTCATTGATATTCTTCATTAACTTTAAACATAATAAAACAAAAAAATTAGAACATGGAGCAATTAACTCAAGTTTATACACACATGCAATAGTTAAATTGAGCCATGTTCTTTATTTTTCTGCACAGGTTAAAAAAATCTACAGCATTGAGGAAATAGGAATGAACGATTTTATGCAATTTGCAGCACAAGGAGGGAACACCTGGGATTCATTTGTACAAATATTCGCTATGGTCTTCATCTTGACCCATTTCTGTGAACCAGTCAAAAATATTAACTGTTTTTGTTGATTCAGTTTGTAACTATTTGTAAATATGATATAGATGTCTTACGATGTCATATATACATTTCACTTCACTCAACGAAAGTCATTAAGAGTTGATCTCATAATTGGCCAATACGCAATAGGAATTACCAAGAGTGAACTGGTTCAAACATATGAACTAATATTGGTTCAAATTTCGTATGAATTTTGATTTGGTCGAAAGCATTTCAGAAGTCAGTGGAAATTTTTGAGGATAAAGAACGAAGGTAGACTCCTTATTTGTATAGTAATATGTACATGTATGTACACAGAATTCATCGTTATAAATTCATGTCGTTTATGTAATATTGTATTTTTTCAACTTCAACAATATTTTATTTATATTATGTACATCAATAGGATCGGACATCAGGCTACGCCTATTTAAGTCCTCTCCAGTTCATATTTTAAAGTACAAACATGAATTCATTCAATATGTAATATTGTATCATCATCACCTATTAATTAAATCTTGAAAGTTAAGTGAAAAGTATAGGCAGCAAAACATGAAAGTGACAAGTTTATTTTATGTGCTGGCAGTCGTCTGTAAAATAATGTTTGTGTGACATAAATTCAAACATGTCATTACCTCTGACCTTATGTTTGATACAGGTCGTCTTATCCTCTTTTTATTTCCTCATAATGAATTTTATTTTTACATGGTCAGGTGAAATAATAAATGTTGATTTCATGTCTAGATATGCATTGTAATTGATTAATTATTTTTATTGTTGTGTATATAGCAATTTCTTTTATCTTTGTATCTCTCATAATTTTAAATCAGTTGTGTTTGTTTAAAGATGCTCCACCGCTAACAAACGGTATTTTTTCACTATCAAAGACATGAGCAGACAATTAAGTATTTTTCTTCAGTTACAAAAGTTACTTACTTTACACCATTACCACCATTGAAAAGTGTGAGCTTCTAATTTTACTTAAAATTAAAAATATGAAAAATAATTTATTGCATCTCGAAAAAATTCCATGTCACTATATCCTCTGTGGAATGAAATACTGATTGAGCATGCACCAAAGGCAAAATAAATCATTTATTACATTTGTTGTGCTAATTAGACATATATATACAGGATTAAACACCATTTACTGTTCAAATGATGAATATCATTTATGCTCTTTCGGCGGTGAAGCATCTTTAAAGGTATAAGGTAATGTTTTATGGTTCCAAATGTTATATCTAATTATTTTAGTTTATGAACAGAACCACTTGAAGGGGCTCCCAATTAAACTGTCAGTTGTCAGTAGGACATTCAGTTCCATTCTTGTTTTTCTGTCGCTTAATGAAGTTCATTCTATCTCGAAACAAGATATAAAGATGTTGCCCTCTTATAAATACAAAGATAACTGCATTGAAAACTTCTAATTCTGGAGGTGTAAATCTATTACACAAGGTTATCACATAGTGAGTTGACAAACAGTAATAGATATTGAGTAGGATTCTAGGAAGTCGGAGAGAGGTGATTTAGTGCTGAAGCTGTATATCAATTCATAATCATTGAAGTATGGCTGTCATTTGCTAATTAAAGTTAATACCGTATTATAGAGTGACAAATCAATTGAGAGAGTATTTGATTAATTGGCATAAGCTTTGATGTTCATAACATAATATGTCAATTTGTTTCTATATTTTGTACATAACTGTATCATGATTAAAATATTATCATTCTTGGAATAGATATACATGTATTGAGTTGTTAATGTCAAACGCAATGTTACCTTCCTCAGGGTGAAAAGCTTTATACCCACATAGGACCAGTGTGTGGTAGTGTGGTACTCCTATACCCACACAGGACAAGTGTGTGGTAGTGTGTTACTCCTATACCCACATAGGACAAGTGTGTGGTAGTGTGTTACTCCTATACCCACATAGGACAAGTGTGTGGTAGTGTGTTACTCCTATACCCACATAGGACTAGTGTGTGGTAGTGTGTTACTCCTATACCTACACAGGACTAGTGTGTGGTAGTGTGTTACTCCTATACCCACACAGGACAAGAGTGTGGTAGTGTGTTACTCCTATACCAACATAGAATAAGTGTGTGGTAGTGTGTTTCTCATATACCTACACAGGACAAGTGTGTGGTAGTGTGTTACTCCTATACCTACATAGGATAAGTGTGTGGTAGTGTGGTACTCCTATACCCACATAGGACAAGTGTGTGGTAGTGTGTTACTCCTATACCAACATAGAATAAGTGTGTGGTAGTGTGTTTCTCATATACCTACACTGGACAAGTGTGTGGTAGTGTGTTGCTCCTATACCCACACTGGACAAGTGTGTGGTAGTGTGTTGCTCCTATACCCACACAGGACAAGTGTGTGGTAGTGTGTTACTCCTATACCCACATAGGACAAGTGTGTGGTAGTGTGTTACTCCTATACACACACAGGACAAGTGTGTGGTAGTGTGTTGCCCCTATACCCACATAGGACAAGTGTGTGGTAGTGTGTTACTCTTATACCCACACAGGACAAGTGTGTGGTAGTGTGTTACTCCTATACCCACATAGGACAAGTGTGTGGTAGTGTGTTACTCCTATACCCACACAGGACAAGTGTGTGGTAGTGTGTTACTCCTATACCCACACAGGACAAGTGTGTGGTAGTGTGTTACTCCTATACCCACACAGGACAAGTGTGTGGTAGTGTGTTACTCCTATACCCACACAGGACAAGTGTGTGGTAGTGTGTTACTCCTATACCCACACAGGACAAGTGTGTGGTAGTGTGTTACTCCTATACCCACACAGGACAAGTGTGTGGTAGTGTGTTACTCCTATACCCACACAGGACAAGTGTGTGGTAGTGTGTTACTCCTATACCCACACAGGACAAGTGTGTGGTAGTGTGTTACTCCTATACCCACACAGGACAAGTGTGTGGTAGTGTGTTACTCCTATACCCACACAGGACAAGTGTGTGGTAGTGTGTTACTCCTATACCCACACAGGACAAGTGTGTGGTAGTGTGTTACTCCTATACCCACACAGGACAAGTGTGTGGTAGTGTGTTACTCCTATACCCACACAGGACAAGTGTGTGGTAGTGTGTTACTCCTATACCCACACAGGACAAGTGTGTGGTAGTGTGTTACTCCTATACCCACACAGGACAAGTGTGTGGTAGTGTGTTACTCCTATACCCACACAGGACAAGTGTGTGGTAGTGTGTTACTCCTATACCCACACAGGACAAGTGTGTGGTAGTGTGTTACTCCTATACCCACACAGGACAAGTGTGTGGTAGTGTGTTACTCCTATACCCACACAGGACAAGTGTGTGGTAGTGTGTTACTCCTATACCCACACAGGACAAGTGTGTGGTAGTGTGTTACTCCTATACCCACACAGGACAAGTGTGTGGTAGTGTGTTACTCCTATACCCACACAGGACAAGTGTGTGGTAGTGTGTTACTCCTATACCCACACAGGACAAGTGTGTGGTAGTGTGTTACTCCTATACCCACACAGGACAAGTGTGTGGTAGTGTGTTACTCCTATACCCACACAGGACAAGTGTGTGGTAGTGTGTTACTCCTATACCCACACAGGACAAGTGTGTGGTAGTGTGTTACTCCTATACCCACACAGGACAAGTGTGTGGTAGTGTGTTACTCCTATACCCACACAGGACAAGTGTGTGGTAGTGTGTTACTCCTATACCCACACAGGACAAGTGTGTGGTAGTGTGTTACTCCTATACCCACACAGGACAAGTGTGTGGTAGTGTGTTACTCCTATACCCACACAGGACAAGTGTGTGGTAGTGTGTTGCTCCTATACCCACACAGGACAAGTGTGTGGTAGTGTGTTGCTCCTATACCCACACAGGACAAGTGTGTGGTAGTGTGTTACTCCTATACCCACACAGGACAAGTGTGTGGTAGTGTGTTGCTCCTATACCCACACAGGACAAGTGTGTGGTAGTGTGTTGCTCCTATACCCACATGGAACAAGTGTGTGGTAGTGTGTTGCTCCTATACCCACATAGGACAAGTGTGTGGTAGTGTGTCGCTCCTATACCCACATAGAACAAGTGTATGATAGTGTGGTACTCCTTTACCCACGTAGGACAAGTGTGTGGTAGTGTGCACGTGTTGCTCCTATACCCACACAGGACAAGTGTGTGGTAGTGTGTTGCTCCTATACCTACACAGGACAAGTGTGTGGTATTGTGTTGCTCCTATACCCACATAGGACTAGTGTGTGGTAGTGTGTTACTCCTATACCCACACAGGACAAGTGTGTGGTAGTGTGCACGTGTTGCTCCTATACCCCCACGGGACAAGTGTGTGGTAGTGTGTTGCTCCTATACCTACACAGGACAAGTGTGTGGTAGTGTGTTACTCCTATACCCACACAGGACAAGTGTATGGTAGTGTGGTACTCCTATACCACATAGGACAAGTGTGTGGTAGTGTGGTACTCCTATACCCACATAGGACAAGTGTGTGGTAGTGTGGTACTCCTATACCCACACAGGACAAGTGTGTTGCTCCTATACCCACACAGGACAAGTGTGTGGTAGTGTGGTACTCCTATACCCACACAGGACAAGTGTGTGGTAGTGTGGTACTCCTATACCCACACAGGACAAGTGTGTGGTAGTGTGTTACTCCTATACCCACACAGGATAAGTGTGTGATAGTGTGGTACTCCTATACCCACATAGGACCAGTGTGTGGTAGTGTGTTACTCCTATACCCACATAGGACAAGTGTGTGGTAGTGTGGTACTCCTATACCCACACAGGAGAAGTGTGTGGTAGTGTGTTACTCCTATACGCACACATGAGAAGTGTGTGGTAGTGTGTTACTCCTATACGCACACAGGAGAAGTGTGTGATAGTGTGGTACTCCTATACGCACACAGGACTAGTGTGTGGTAGTGTGGTACTCCTATACACACACAGGATACGTGTGTGGTAGTGTGTTACTCCTATACCCACACAGGACAAGTGTGTGGTAGTGTGGTACTCCTATACACACACAGGATAAGTGTGTGGTAGTGTGTTACTCCTATACCCACATAGGACTAGTGTGTGGTAGTGTGTTGCTCCTATACCCATATAGGACAAGTGTGTGGTAGTGTGGTACTCCTAAACCCACATAGGACAAGTGTGTGGTAGTGTGTTACTCCTATACCCACACAGGACCAGTGTGTGGTAGTGTGGTACTCCTATACCCACATAGGACTAGTGTGTGATAGTGTGGTACTCCTATACACACACAGGACTAGTGTGTGGTAGTGTGGTACTCCTATACACACACAGGATACGTGTGTGGTAGTGTGTTACTCCTATACCCACACAGGACTAGTGTGTGATAGTGTGGTACTCCTATACCCACACAGGACAAGTGTGTGATAGTGTGGTACTCCTATACACACACAGGATAAGTGTGTGGTAGTGTGTTACTCCTATACCCACATAGGACAAGTGTGTGGTAGTGTGGTTCTCCTATACCCACACAGGACAAGTGTGTGATAGTGTGGTACTCCTATACCCACATAGGACAAGTGTGTGGTAGTGTGGTTCTCCTATACCCACATAGGACAAGTGTGTGGTAGTGTGTTACTCCTATACCCACATAGGACCAGTGTGTGGTAGTGTGTTACTCCTATACCCACATAGGACCAGTGTGTGGTAGTGCGGTACTCCTATACCCACATAGGACTAGTGTGGTAGTGTGATGCTCCTATACCCACACAGGACAAGTGTGTGGTAGTGTGTTGCTTCTATACCCACACAGGACAAGTGTGTTGCTCCTATACCCACACAGGACAAGTGTGTTACTCCTATACACACATAGGACAAGTGTGTGGTAGTGTGTTGCTCCTTTACCAAAAACCCAGTCATTAACATGTCACAGACTGTTTAGCCGACTTTGACTAGATGAAGCGTGATCAACATTAAGTCTCGACTGACTCAAACCAGTACGGTAAACAAACTTATTTTCACAGCGACTTTATTTCACGTTTTCAAGCCTAGTAACTAGTTCACTGTGACTAAGTCTTATACACATGTAGTTCTATTTCAAATACATTATACATGTGCACTGTACTGGAAACATTTTCCCGATTTTTTTATCTGCTGCAAAATACACGAAAATAAGCTGGTTTACAGCGAGTGTGCCATAAAACATAACAATAACACTGATTTTCAATATACATTTTGTCATTTTATTAATTTAAAATACTTATAGGACTCTTTAAAAAGCAACAGTACTTAACTAGACTTGGGGAAATATGATACAACATGAAGTACATAAAGTGGATACTTAATACTCCATTGTCTGGTAAAACCAACAGAATATTGCTGACTTATTACGTTATTGTGTGGTAGTAGTAGTGGAATATTGCTTTGCCCAAACTTTTATGAATCACACATATTGCTAGACAACAGATAACATTCCACTCTGTTTTGTTTCTATATTACTCTTACTATATTATCTCCACGATATCCCTGGTTATAGTTCAA
Organism: Argopecten irradians irradians; assembly: GCA_004382745.1. Taxonomy (NCBI): domain Eukaryota; kingdom Metazoa; phylum Mollusca; class Bivalvia; order Pectinida; family Pectinidae; genus Argopecten; species Argopecten irradians. Next base: position 866,548 of record SAYR01073332.1, on the reverse strand, counting down.
CTGTTAGCACTTTATATTGATGGACAGTCTTTGTGACTCTCCAACTCAATACATCAAGATCCAAAATGAAGAATAAATATATCCCTATTTACGGTTCCTGAAAAATAAAAATCTTATCCTCATTATAGATCATGTTTAAAATGATGACAAGTTGGTTGATAATTTTGGTGTAACAACCTTGTAGATAGGCACAATATTGACCCGTTAATTGTAAGTAATCCAACCTTTGTGTGATCTTCATTGTGTTCTGTGCTGTACAAATTCATTGTTCTAGGACACCTATAAATAACTTTTGAACTTTAAGGCAGATTTGTTCCCATAACCTTAAGAAACCTTTCCATGAATATTTTTTTTTCTTTTATTTGAAATTGTAAAAACAATAATTTTGAACAAATTTTAAGTAGTTTCTTGAAAATAAATTTTGATTTCGTGTTTGTACACACAGGCGGATATTTTGTTCTATCTTGGTTCTTTTTGGATATGATTCTTATATCGTCTCAATACTACTAAAATGACTTGTATCAGCTCTTAATTTGTTCACAGTATTTGTAAGCCATTTAACAAAAATAAATATCAATTGTCATCAAACCCATTTGTTTCCTAAAAACGATTTTTTTCCTTTGATTAATTAGCTCTTTCTCCTCGTCATCTTTGTTGCTTAGTGAGGAATACAAATCTAATCATGATTTATGATCCTTTTTTGTGCGAGATTATTTGAAAGATTTTGTTTGACAGTAGCAGTAACACATTTCACTTAAATGGTTTTGCTGCAGATCTAACTTCTAAAGATTCAAAGGTTCTACAATTCCACAAACAAGATCCGATATCTGTGGAGTTGTATTTAATCATGGTATATATTTACTGAATAAGCGCACGAGATTTTGACCCTCTGAAATGAACAGGGACACTAGGGTTTTGTCATCCAAATTACAACTACTTCATGAACAGTTTCAAATGACAAGAGGCAGCGAGTGAATGAGAATTCATTTAGACAAATGCCAGCTACAATATCATCTTAATTTGGCATTTATTTTTAGAGCGACATTATGGTGATTTTCTAATGTTTAAAAGTTTTATCATATCTCTCCCATCACGATGCTAAAGGTGACCGGAGGCAACCCAGAAAACAAGGCCGAGAGATATGACTCATGGCAGGACTAATCATATAAAATAGCTATCCCTTCCTATGTACATATATCTTACATCTTTAAGATGCGATACCATTATATAATTACGCTTATTTACAAAAACAAAACTTCACGTTATGTTTACTTGAGGAAAAAAAAAGAAGTTTAAATAACACATCAACAAAGTATTATTATACAGACATACAAATGTTTGACACAAAAGCTTGAAGTGGATGAGGGAATTCAGAGTAACAACGGTCCCCAATGGTGGGAGGAACAAAACAACACAAACGTGATCCACGGAATAAAATCTGGCATTGTTACATCATCTCTTTGTGAAAGTAACGTCAAATTTTTTGGGAAATAAAAATACTAAAATGATGACATCACAATCAGTATTTCTCCTTCAAGGACACAAATCGTGATTACAGAACAAAGTAATAAGGACGCCTTGCTCACTCACTCACATAAATACACTGTGGGGGACAAAACTACCACAACATCTTTATCAACATAATAAAACCAGATTGAGCTAATAACAATATAATCCTATTCAGCTTATTATGATATGTCTGATCAACACTATTAGACTCTGACATCAAGAACACTCGATATGATAATGGAACATTTGGGACAGGTAATTGCACTCTACACAAGGACTTGGGAATTGGGAGATGACTACAGACACAGACACAACTGGAGACTTCAATAATTTCACCACAGCCTCAAATAATGGCCATTACAAACTGCATCAATAATAAACAACACACATATTTAAAAGGTAAATAAACTTGATGCCACATCAATTAAAATTTTTCACAAATAAATTGCTTAAACTGGAAATTGACTACAATTACAACATAGTTGTGTTATAAGACTAGTTTGTTTATGTACACATGACCGGCACATACTGTGGAACCAAGCCACAAATCTAACGACTATATTACCCACATGGTCGTCACAAATTGTAATCAAAGCAACTCACAAATGGCACTTGTAAATTTTCATTAAATAGTTATCCTTCAGAGCGAAAACAAATAGGGGAATGCTTTAGCAGCCTGTCAACACTAGGTGGGTTTGGTTCAAAGAAATAAGCTCTAGTAAAACTACAAAAACGGATATGAATTTTATAGAAATGTGACAATGTCCTGTGTCAGTTTACACATTCATCCAGACTAACCTGAAATAAGGATCTCACCAGTTGGTGGACTTGGAAATTTACAAAGAAACACATTCTTGAAGACCTTATTATCCTTTAAAAGCAAACTCACCTAGGGGAGAAATGATACTTTGTCCTTCAGTGTTTGCCATGATGTTACCTACACATTTCCTATTCAACTGATAAAAGCAGGCAGTAATTTAAAATGGAAGAAAAAATAATATTGTAAATTTTCTATTTCAGCCACGAGCCTACACCAGATAAACTTTACTACACAAAACAATATCATTTTCAGAGAATCTGTTAATCTTTTTAGTGTAAAAAGCAGGCACATCAATTTCAAAAGGCATGATTTGTAGATAATGGACTATTTCATTTTGGTTGACTAGAGATTTTATATTTTTCAGAGTATTTGATAATGTATTTGGATAACTAGTCAATAGAATACATGTTTGTGGTGACGAGTAAGACACATGATTGACTGATAGGACATAAAAATCCTCACATCCTAATAGACACAGCCTAGTACAAGTAAATATAAAACTGACAAAAATATCTTTACCTCACAAAAAATTATTTGAATAAAACTCCTCCTTAAAATGATCATCTACAATTCAATCTTTTTATCATTTCATGATTTTTTAATAGAATTATTTAAACAATTAATGACTTAATCAAAATATTTTCAGCTGAAATCTTGAGTAAAATTTCCCCGGTTTTATATTGGATGTGGTATCATTATGATATATTGGGATAAATTAGGCTTAAAGAAATAATCTACAAATATAATACAATGTTTGTTTCAAGATAATGTTACTGGCACTGAAATATTTGCAAAATACTATCATATGAATATTTTCTATCCCCTGTTAATGAATATTAATTAGTGAAAAGAATAAAATGGACCAGTGATTTGAATGTACCGATATTTGTATAATATTTGACTAAAAGTTGGGACTTTTCGGGGAAGACGAATATGGAACATTATCGAATATTCAAAGCCATGGATTATGCTTGGTTGTAGATCTAGATTGCATACATGGCGGATACAACTTAGGCAGGACTGGTTTAGACTATTTGGTGGGACTTAACACAAAAAAATTGTGAACAATAGATGATTTAAAAACAAATACTATAAACATACAGAAATGTAATGGAAAATGATACTATACGACGGTTTGAAGACAAATTGTAAAATATTTGCTTGTAATACATACATGATGTGAATGATTTCAAACCTCGTAATAGGATAGCGTAAAGATTGCCTGTACAAAATAACTGTCATTATAGGTGTCATGTGTGTAATGGTTTGAGGGTTTGTTCTCCTTTAAAAATTACCGAGGTCATTCTCATTCAAGTCATCAACAATCTTAATCAAACAAGGATGAAATATGATCTACATATTCCAATCTGTATCTATTTTAAATCGGTTATTGTTATTTCTTAATAAACTCTATCTTTAAAAAGAATAATTAATCAAATATTGCATTTTAACTACATATAATACCACACCACATAGTAAAATAGATAAGTGGACCCACAAAAGACAGTTTTCAATGGTCAAACCTTGTAAAACTTAAGTTATTTTTATAAGAAAATTTGATAGGGAGAAGGTCAAACTCCATACTGCCGAATGCCTTATCAAAGGTCAAAACCTTATGAAAGGAGCTTCGTACAGAAGGAGAATCTGTTTTGTCAAACTCCCTCTGGTGGGAGATCTATTCCCGACTTTGGCTAGTTGTCAGCACCAAAAGAACTCGCTACAGAACACAGATTCGCGACATATTAACTTCAGCACATATGACTAAATAACTCTCCAGTTCATGTGCTATCATACAATAAATGCAAGTATAAAAATCTTGATAAAACACCAAGAAAGGAAACCGGGAGTAGATCCAGCCATGTACCCACTGATTGTATGGTAAGCAGGTATATACATTGTAATCTATGGTACACAAAATGCAAGAGGAATTTATAATACAAATATTATCCATTTGGTAGAAAATTCTTCGGAGGCATTATTTGGATTTGTCCCTTTCAGGATTGGAGGTACCCTGGTTGGATTGTCCCGGCTTCCCTTCTTGCTCACAGCCTAATCATTGATTCGAACAGAATAAATATAATTTGTGGGGATAATTGACGGGGACACATTTGATGAACACACACAAATCATAACCTCAGTCTAATATAGCATCTGGTTTGATGTGATAAATGAAATGCTCAGATGGTATAAAAAATGTATGAAAAATTACAGTTAAAGCATTCCAAAATTTGGTTGAGATTTCCAAAATTTTGACATCAACACATATTTTTTCAACGGTGATTTGTGTATGATCGTAACTCCAGTAAACCGATCCTTCCATACAAAAGTAACTTATCAGGTCGTCCTCCACATTTTTTTCACTCGGATATGTGTATGGAAAGAGATTTCTGAGTTTTCTTTAAGTACTGAAAATCAATACAATATGGGAGGAATGCAAAAAGTGATATAAAATAATAATTATATGTTCAGACTAAGTAAATGACACAATTTTGGTCAATATTTCCTCCTTCAACTGATCGTATAAGTAATATCAATCAAAGTTTCTGTCCATTACCTCCGAGCAAGTCCACATTTTAAAATAATGGTAGATTCTAAATCGACCCGATCACGAATCAAATTGCACAGTAAGTGTTTATCTGTCACAACGGCACAATTCATCATCACCATCATCCACCCATTAAGTCCATACTTAGCTCTATCTGGATTGCATTATAATTTCTGTACATAAATAACAGAACATACTCCTTGTTAAAGTCTCGCTGCATAAGTTTTTTCTAACTCATTCACCCCTATGTAACTTTAGTAGACTCTACCATGCATTGATCTGGATGAGTCCATTATGGCCTACAGTGGTGAAAGTGTTAATGGAGTGTGATTAAAGCTGTGGAATCCTATTAATTCTGGCACTTCTCATCACCAGGTGACTAGGCAAAATACATGACCCTGGTGGTGTCGGGATGAACTGTGACGGCACGTGCCATGGCTGTCGGTGTCCGGTCTTCACTGTTGTCCGAGTGACGACTGCCTTCCCCACTGAAAACAATCACACATAGTTGGGTTTTTCTCTCTTGTCTTTTCAAAAATATGAATACTTTGGTATATATAGGAGACTACCTATTGCCACAGTAATTGTCCACAAGAAGCACTGCTATATTTAGTGTTCATCTGAATTTTTAAAAAAGGAAGAGTATTTTTCTGCCAAAATATTGACTCAATTTCAATCATATTTTGCAATGTTTACTCAATTTCAATTCTATTTTCAACTTTTAATACAAACGAAAATTAACAATGATTACCTTGACCTTCAACCAGTTAAGACTTTTTATTATTTTCTTACTCTGAATTGATTCATTATTAGTGATTTTTAGGTACAATTGGGGTCAAATAAAGGCTCATTCGCTTTAAAGAAATTTTGCTGTATTTCACAATTTTATATAAATATTTTCCAAAATGAACAAAAACTCTCTAAAATATTTGTTTCAAGAAATATGAAATGTAGTTTTTTCCCCCCAATTGAAAAAGTACAGGCCCCTGAAATTATTGAGTAAAAATATCACTGCTACAATTATGATTAAGTTAATGTGACCATCCAAGTAATATTTCTGTTTTAGGTGAAGGTCACCAAGATCTATATATAAACTTGATAAATACCTGTCATGTTCTTTCTCCACAAGATGATAACGTGCCCTGAAGGCAACAAGATGGGCGTAATAGGCTGGGGCGGGGATGGACACGCTTCGCGTACAGCGTACGTATGTATGACAGAGCTGATAGGTCAGTGTCTGTAGTTCATCAGCCTGGAAACGGTTGTCGTCCCAAAGAACATGGTAATGAGAAGGTCTGCTAGTACCCTGCAAAGTCAGCGTAATAGGTTAATTTCATGCACACAGAAATTGTCATAATCTAGATAGGTTACATAAGTCAAAATTAATAAGCTTTATTTTTTTTTATTCCCCCCCTCCCCCCCAACGTCATAATTCACAAGCTACCTTTATTGTCTCTGTGCTATGTCATTTTTAAAGTTTACATTGCCTATGTAATTACCATTTAAATCCTAATAACACATCCCTCAGCTCTCATAATCACCATCATTGGCAGATACAACACAAGTGAATATTTCCTTTCTTTAAAAATAATTTAGTCTAAAGCCAAATGAAAATTGTGATTTATCATTAAACATGAAAGGAGATATTCAGCAGATGTCATAACATTCACCTCATAGTGTGTTTCACATCATTGGGATGTCTTCAGAGCGATCATTTATACAAAATCTATTCAAATTCCCCCAAAGATGTTTCTGACCAAAATTGTTTAAAATCCATTGAAAACTTTTTGACAAGTAGTGTTTTAAAGAATTACCAAAATTTCCCCTATTGGAAATATCATTTCATCATACATGGCTAAAATTATTGATTATCTGTACCTGTATTCCTGCATGGCTACACAAATAGAAGTCAAACTCAGTTGGATGGGTGATTCCGACATCGACTGTGGTCCCTGCTGGAATGTTACCACTGCGACCTATCTGGTCCTTTCTGTCAGCACAGAACAGGCGAGTATGATGTCGTTTCTGTACTACGATGAATGTGATACCTGGCTGGTAGCCTAACTCCAGCTTCATGCAGGCTTCACGCACAGCTCGTAGTTCATGTGACAGCACCTAGGGAAAGACAAAATTAAGGTTAGTAATTCATAATAAACTTGTCACAAAAATGACTGGTTTATCATAAGGCCTAGTGAGAAATATCCTTAGACTTAGTGTGCCATCAAAGTAATATTGTCATATCACGACAGAAACATTTAAATCCAAGCTTGATTTCCCCACTCTAATATAGAATCGAAATTGAAAGTTTTGTCTGTATTTCCTTAAATACTAGTTATGTATTAAATATAATCTTACACTCATGACTAAGCAATATGAAATTTCTTATACTTGATAAATAGTTTAATATACCATTCGCCTAAACGCTCGTTACATATCAAATTATTGATCTTTTCATATAACATAGCCACTTAGGTAACATAAGTGTTATAACACAACATTACGAGACTATAAGACTATATGGAGTACAAAAAGAATCCCTCAGCTCTCATAATCACACATCATTAGCTGTTTAAATCCCTGTAATATTTCCTTTCATTGAATTGAAAGCAAAATAATTATGAAGTAGTTTTTAATGAATTGCATTGCAATTTTTATAAAAAGTTATTTTAGAAATCGAAAGGAAATATTTATAGAGATTTAAACACTTTGCCTCATAAATAATTTTACATCATAGGGATTGAAATAGACTCCTATAAAAAAACTTTCCTTGTTTTTGAAGAATTCTAAAATCTAAGATGTGGTACTGGGATGGTATAAATAATTTTCTGACACACAGAACACATATATATTTTGGTTTGTTTCTTATGATCTATGTATAGTGAAGAGGTTTTGATATTTTATTCAGCATCACAATTTTGACGGTTACATTATGAACAGTTCATATATTTTATTTTTATGAAGACAAAAAATAACTCAAAATGAATAGTGTGTTTTATTTCAGGTTATTTTAAAAGTTTATGAAAATTTGTCGAACATTTTTACCTCTTTACTACAATAATAAAATAATAAATCACTTTAGCTTTAGTACAATACTTTTAGGAGTAACATTTGTAACATGTGTTTAAGTGAAGTGATAACGATGTATAAAATTAAGCTTCAATGTCAATGTTGAGCATCCCTCAGCTCTCATAATCACACATCATCAGCTGCTTAAAACCTTGTAATATTTCCTTCAATAAATATACTAAAGCCTAAAAAGAATTATGCAGGATCTTCAAAAGATCATTAAAGATAATTTTGAAAATGAAAGGAAATATTCATCAAGATTTGTAAACCTTTTGCCTCATGGAATGTTTCACATCATTGGGATACAAACAAATCAACAAATGCAAGATCTCTATCCCCCCCCCAACTTTTTTATCTCTACATGAGCTGAATTGTATATCATTATTTAGTACTTAAATTGTAATCTATCTTGTTATCTATTGGTATTTTTACTAGCACACAAATTATCATCCAAAAATTCCCATTGGGGAAAACACTTACTGTACAGTCATTTATATTGGTAAAGAGAGCAGAACATTGATACTCAAAATAAAATAAGATAAAACGAGATAAATTCTAGTTATTTTTCACACTCGTATTATAGACAGATAGTGACCTTTTCATTAATAATTGAATTATGTGTTGCACAATTTGAGTGACAATCTGGCTGTAACTTTCATATTCTTAACATTTTGATGTCATATAATTTACCTGAGCAAACTGGCCTTCACTGACTCCGTCCCTATAAAATATGATTCGTGTTGGCTTGAAGCGCGTGGCCTTGTAGAAATGGATGAGTAACTCTCGTACCATGGTGGAGAGTTCCTGTATAATCTCCTGTCTGTGTTGTTGTACTCTGACTGTAGCTGAGTACCGGCTTGGGTGGGCGTCCATACTACCAACCACCTGTAGGACAAACAGAAATTATCACTATTATAGAATAAATGACTTGGTCGGGCGTCCATACTACCAACCACCTGTAGGACAGACACAGAATTTAACAGCCAGGGTCAATACTGGTTTGGTTTCTTACATTTACTTCCTACTGTCATTTAGGAGCAGCCTCCCGTGTATGTGATGTCTTGTGTGTGTGAAGTGTGAGTTGCATGTATACAGTATTGATCTTCCTTCACAAAATAAACATTCTAATACCACGATATCATTCTTAGCATAACCTCAAATTATATATGTTTTCCAGTTTGGTACATGACCCATTTAAATTTTGATATTTAGATGACCTTGCAAATTATAATTGTCATAGTGTGTCATCTGTAAACATCTTTAAATACAACATGACTTACAATCATGTAAATCTACTCATGCAAAAATGATGGGTCGTTTTGAAATTAGGCCCCCCAAAAAAAATCTGTGTAGGGTTACATTGGCAAAAAAATAGGGTCGGTCGTTCGGGAGTGTCTTTCACTCTAAAATGATAGCCGGAACCGGAGTCTGAGATTGAAATCCCAACTTTTTAATCTTTTTTCGTAGAAAAGTGAAGAAAAACAAGAGGCCCAGAGGGCCTGTATCGCTCACCTGGTTTTTTGTTAGTAATTATCACAAGACTCTGACAATTAGAAAAATAAGCAAAATTGACTCCCAAAGTTTAATTTTGAATCACAACCATACAATGATGCTATTGATACCATACAAATATGCTATCCAATACATAGGTTCAGAGACAAAGTAATTTATATGAAAATAGTAGCCTAATTGACCTTTTGACCTCGCATCTATTGCCGTCTAAGGCCCCGGGGGTCAGCCCTATCATTTGTACAATTTCAAATCCCAACCCTATAAGGATGCTACCATTGCATTATAAGTGCTCTTCCATTCTTAGTTGCAGAGAAGAAGTCGTTTATATGGAAATAGCTAAATTGACCCCTTTTGACCCCACCCTTCAGGCCCCCGGGGGGTCAGCCCCATCATTTGCAAAATTTTGAATCCAAACCCTATAAGGATGTAACCATTGCATTATGAGCGTAATCCCATGTTAAGTTGCAGAGAAAAAGTCATTTATATGGAAATTGACCACTTTTGACCCCGCCCCTCAGGCCCCCGGGGGGTCAGCCCTATCATTTGCACAATTTTGAATCCCCACACTATAAGGATACTACCATTGTATTATGGGTGCTATACCGTGCTTAGTTTCAGAGAAGAAGTCGTTTATATGGAAATAGCCAAATTGGCCACTTTCGACCCCGCCCCTCAGGCCCCCTGGGGGTCAGCCCCATCATTTGCACAATTTTGAATCCCCACCCTATAAAGATGCTACCATTGCATTATGGGTGCTATACCATGCTTAGTTTCAGAGAAGAAGTCGTTTATATGGAAATAGCCAAATTGGCCCCTTTTGACCCCGCCCCTCAGGCCCCCTGGGGGTCAGCCCCATCATTTGTACAATTTTGAATCCCCATCCTATAAGGATGCTACCATTGCATTATGGGTGCTATCCCATGCTTGGTTTCAGAGAAGAAGTCGTTTATATGGAAATAGCCAAATTGACCCCTTTTGACCCCGCCCCTCAGGCCCCCGGGGGGTCAGCCCCATCATTTGTACAATTTTGAATCCCCACCCTATAAGGATGCTACCATTGCATTATGGGTGCTATCCCATGCTTGGTTTCAGAGAAGAAGTCGTTTATATGGAAATAGCCAAATTGACCCCTTTTGGCCCCGCCCCTCAGGCCCCTGGGGGGTCAGCCCCATCATTTGTACAATTTTCAGTTAGTAGCCCATAAGGATGCTACCAGTCAAATTTTGTTGAAATCCGACCAGCGGTTATGGAGAAGAAGTCGATTGTTGACGGACGGACGGACGGACGGACGACGGACGACGGACGCCACGGTATGGCATAAGCTCACCTTGGTCCTTCGGACCAGGTGAGCTAAAAATGAAGAAAAAAATATAGGGTCGGTCTGGTAACCCTAAACAGACATTTTTTTTTTTGGCCTTAGTAATATGTGTACAGTGTAACTTGTCTGCACCGGATGTCACCGGGCCAGCTGATGTGGCCGGTATAACAGCTGATGTGGCCAGTATAACAGCTGATGTGGCCAGTATAACAGCTGATGTTGCCGGTATAACAGCTGATGTGGTCGGTATAACAGCTGATGTGGCCAGTAAACAGCTGATGTGGCCGGTATAACAGCTGATGTGGCCGGTATAACAGCTGATGTGGCCTGTATAACAGCTGATGTGGACAGTATAACAGCTGATGTGGCCAGTATAACAGCTGATGTGGCCGGTATAACAGCTGATGTGGCCGGTATAACAGCTAATGTGGCCTGTATAACAGCTGATGTGGCCAGTATAACAGCTGATGTGGCCGGTATAACAGCTGATGTGGCCAGTATAACAGCTGATGTGGCTGGTAAAACAGCTGATGTGGCTGGTATAACAGCTGATGTGGCCAGTAAACAGCTAATGTGTGTGGTATAACAGCTGATGTGGCCTGGGTCGGTCTGGTAACCCTAAACAGACATTTTTTTTGGCCTTAGTAATATGTGTACAGTGTAACTTGTCTGCACCGGATGTCACCGGGCCAGCTGATGTGGCCAGTATAACAGCTGATGTGGCCTGTATAACAGCTGATGTGGTCGGTATAACAGCCGATGTGGCCAGTATAACAGCTGATGTGGCCAGTATAACAGCTGATGTGGCCGGTATAACAGCTGATGTGGCCGGTATAACAGCTGATGTGGCCAGTATAACCAGGTTTCCTGATTATATAGGTTTTATTAACATAAATTAAGAAGGAAAATACATTACATTTACGCTATAATACACAGGAATCTGGATTAGACAAGGGCGGTTTTGTTATACTGTATAACAAACTATCCTTATAACAGTTATTTTGTTGGTCCCCAGAGGTTCTTATAACCGTCATCAAAATATCCTTATTTAATGTACTCACAGCAGCAATGGAGGGTTTACTGGCATCACCGGCCGGGGGATGTGTGACGTCAGCTCCCAGGAATATGACTGGCTCCCGGAATACATTTGGTCTGAAATACATACAAGCCATTTAAATGAAACATTTTATATATCTCAATCAATAAATTCAAAGGATGATGTCTTGTTTAAGTTGTTTTCATGTTTGACACCCTATCATAATAGATATAGTCCTTTAAAAAGGAAACTTTTAAATGAGGAAAATGCTTGGCATATATAGGCCATAAAATTAGGACAGAAAGCCTAGCTGTAGACTGTCCAGATAGGAGTGTTTGTGTAATGTCCTACTATAATTTGTGTAAGGAACAGAGCGGAATCTAAACTCTTAATTGTAATGAGATTGTACTAGACAATAGATAGATATGGTATAGACAATAGATAAGGTTTTGATTGAGCATTTACCAGAGGCAAATACTTGGTACTCATGTAGGCTTTAACATTACAACCCTGAGGAGAAAGCCTAGCAATGGACTAATCAAAATATAACATTGCTTTGTTTCATGCCCTTCTATAAGATATATGGCATAGACCGGAGTTACAACTCTTAAGGTTAATTAAATGGTACTATAAAAGACAAAAGATATTTTTTGATGGAGCATATACCAGAGGCAAGTGCTAGATACTTATGTAGGCCATAGAACTGAAACCCAGATGTGATAGCTAAGCATTACCCAACACATTAACCTTAACTTTACCAGGAGTGTTTGTTTCATGCCCTACTTTAATAGATATGGTTTTCACGGAGCTCTATGTATGCATTAGAATTGAAAACCAGAAATGAAAGCTAAGCGGTATCCGACACATTACCTTAGCTTTACTATGGTATTAACCTAGCAGTGTACTATCTGACACCTACCTGATACTGGGAAGTAGAATATTGTTGATACCACCGAGTTTTACGTTGATCTTGAGACAAAGATTGGACAGAGTCTGAGGAGTTGTTTTGTTTACATTTTTAGCCTGTACACATTGTGTTGCTAGGCCAAACAGGATATCTCCAACCCGCTTCACTTCAGCTGAAACATAAAACCAGTTGATGATAAATCTCCACTTTAAACAAAACCAGTTGATGATAAATCTCCACTCTAAACAAAACCAGTTGATGATAAATCTCCACTCTAAACAAAACCAGTCGATGAATATACATGTTTGTAAAAACTTTTTTCAACATTTTTGTTACCTATTTTTCAAATTACATCATTAGCATCCCCTTTAGGTATTGATTGTTAGTTTGTTTGCAAAAATTACGTTAATTTCTTTGAAAAGGATGATGTTATGCTCACAAACCTTTCATCTTTTCGCAGCGACCTAATTCCCTGTTTTCATGCTCAACAAAATTTTCACAGCAACAAAATTAATATTAATGAATTTAAATCACTCAAAATATATGACATACATATAAGTACAACTTACCATATACAGGAGTCTTGCCAGGTAGGACTACCACGATGAGTTGTAGCCCCTGATAAGTATTCTTCAGGTACCTAAACATGGGCTCCACCTGGTCCGGCCCCGTGGCATATTTACAGAAACACGGCTGTCCTACGATGGGCATGCCTGCGTCATTTGAGATCCTCTGAAGTTGCTGCGTGAAGTTCCTGCAAAGACAAAATTTCTTTTGTTGTTGCTCATCTCAATTTCTATATTGAACTAGAAACAAGTTCGCAAGTTCAAATTCCCTCACTATTCCTAGATCCTAAAATGCATTTTTATATTTACCAGGTACAAAGGAATAAAAATAATTTTTTTCAATCACATGAACCAGTTCCCTTCAGAAACTATGATGATTATCAATATGATAATGATGTTTTCAATCATTCATGACAATCTATAAAGGAATCAAGCCTCTTCATGTGTGGAAGCATCAGACAAAGGAACTACTGTACAGTTGCTAATATTCGCAGAGGTATTAATTTTGCAATATTTGTAGATCTATCCAAATTTGTAAAATTAAATAACTTGCAAAACTTATCAAAATCCTGGTCTTACGTATTGTAACCTATTGTAAGACCGACGCTAAAATTGGCTAGAAGTATAATTTGTGAAAAAAAAACACCTGTGAATTTAATTAGTTCCACAAATCGCGAAATTCAACAACTATACAGAACACTCTTCAGTTTTTGCCAAATTCTAATTGACATAAAGTACCTATTATTTCCTCTTTAAGGAATACGGTACTAATTCTGAACACTTTCACCTACGTCTCTATTCCGCCTTTACATATCAGAGTTAACTCACTTGCGGGTAGGTATTGACTGTGATGTGATTATTTTGTGCGCAAAATCCATTTCATTTTCTCCGAAAAATATGACGTTATGTTTGCAAACACATGACTTCACAATCAATATCTACTGGCAAGGACAGATAACTCTGTAATATGCAAATACAAAACATTAAAGGTATTTGATGTAAGAAAGGCTGTGTATGCTAGCTCACCTGAGGGCATCCTCACGAACTGTTCGTTGTGGTGCGAAACAGGCGATGGCCCATACGCGAATCTCTATACCGGAGAAAAACTGCTTGCCTCTCATGTCCCATACACCCTGGTTGGGCACAGCTTGGGCCTTTGTCTGCTTCACAATAAATGTACACGTCATTACGAAAATTCGTATAGGCTAACCAAGTGTACAGTCACAATGGAGTGATTGCCAACTCATGTTATCATAATCATTCTGTTAAACATTTTATAGATGAGCTTGCCAATTAATGATTTTATCTTTCTATACTTTATATACATTCACAACATCAAATTTACTTACTTATACATTTATTGACAGAATCTCCTAATTTCTGTTTGAACTTTAAAGCAAGTAATTATAAAAAAACTCAGATTATTCCAAGTAACGTTCATTTTTTTTGTTCTAGTGATTACATTACTTCATTTGACAATTTAATGACAAAGTTTCCTGCCAATATTTATAACACAAAATCACCAATCTAACTTCTTGATTCCTCATAGCATTTGACCTATATTTATTTTTGTAAAGATAATATTTCTTGATTTGGGAATTTTGGGAATTTAACATGTACTTTATAAAAAGGTTTTTCCTTGAAGTACATTTCAAAAAGGTTTTTCCTAGTATCGATCTTTTAGATTGTTTCAGTATCGCAAGTGACCCTGGTGAAAAGGCTTCGAAAGGATACAATGGAGAGCAAATTATACTGGGAATAAACGCAACTTAAAAACTTTTACACAAATTTTTGAACAAGCAAATACACAAATAAATTTAATACAACAATACTTAATTAATTGAAGCATACAATTAAAATAATAACACCAAACATATATACAAGGAGATACATATTACTCATCTCTTTAAAACCTTTTTCTAAATCATTTTAGTGAAAGAACTTTCAATATGATCAAAAAGATTGTTTTCTTTTATATTGTTCAAAAGAAAATTCTTTATTTTCTCTATTTGTTTAATCAAATTACATCTTTCATATTTTAATCTTAAATGACTGCACTCTTCAACAATTCAGTACATTTAGGGTTTTTTTCTCAAAAAGAATTAATTTCATTTATGTTCTCAATTTGTTTCCTAAGAAACATTATACCATTTTTATTTTCAACATTTAATGACTGTACAACAGTTCTGTAAATTGTTTCAGACAAAAGATTCATTTTGTAATATAAAAAGATTATTACTTATTTTCGACATAACATGACAATTTTTTTTGTGATCTAGCAAATAGATGGTAATCTCTAAATTTTTAGTTTCTGTACGGAGGTAAGCATTGTACTAAAGGTTACAGTAAATTAAAATACTTCAATTTCAATAATTATCCTGTTAATAACTTGAGCCATTTTAAATTTGCAGTCAATATTATATTGCGCCATATGATTAATTTATTATTTTTTCTAGTTAAAACTTAATTTGAGAAGTAGAAATTTCTTTTTAACTTATTCATCCCTGAAGTCACATTTGGACTCCACCAATACGATATACTGGAATAGTCCATTACATAATTTCAGGGGTGAATGACTTATGACACAAATGCCACGTCTCCAGGGCAGAACACAACGGGATGAACATGTATGGATAACAATAAAGTGTAACTAAGTTTAAAGTTTACAAAATATCAGATTTTATGAGCTCATCTTTGTTTCAAACTGACATAGAATTATAAGATTTGTATCAGAATAAACAATGTCTAATCTACCGTCCACCGTACAACAGTAGAGGAGCAGCCCCGAGGACTGAGCCCCGAGGACTGAGCCAATATTGTCGATAACATGAAGGATTAGTTGTTGTTACACATTGAAAGAATAGGGTACATGGTACATCCAGAATTAGATTGTAAGGTTAGAACATTCACAACACAAACTTGTACAACATTTCCCCTGTATTCCAACCCTCTACTTCGGCCCTCAGCTAAAGGTTTTTGGATCATTACTTTCCAAAGATATAGACAATTCATACTAACACAATCTAATATGAGCTTAGCAAATTAAAACTTAAACCTTACAATAACTGAAGAATAAAATTTGAAAATTAAATTTGGTTTTTCTTTTTCTATTTCTATTTCCAGATGTGATTCATATTCATATGAAATTAACATAAAACTTCAGCTTTTAGCAATGACCTGAATTGTTTTTTAAACCTTTCCACATTATGTAAAGTAAATGATAAACTTTCATTCTTAAACATTTTTTTAATCTTTATCTAAAATCTAACTGAATTTTCACATTACAGTATGACGATTATGTTAGAGATTTTTTTAAGTGAACAATGGAATCCTAATCTGTAATCAATGGACTAATACTAATACCTTCTGACACAGTAAGACTCAGGTTAAAGAAAACTTCAGATTGTTTTATCATTCTAGTGATGCGAGATACCTTGAGATTCAGCTATATTCATTTTGAGCTTTTTTTCTTTTTACTATTTGTTCTGATTGATTTTTGTCTCACACTAAATTAACAAAGTTAGATCAGTAATGTTTCCTTGATAAGTAGACAATAAATGTAAAATACCTAATTCCCGACCTCTATTTATGTTTAAACTGTGACAGAATTACAGGGGAATCCATTCACGACAGTGCAAAGCAAATAGTGCCGGCCATAAAATAGGAAAATCAGCATCCAAAATTTTACAAAAATCAACAAAGCAAGAGCAACTGAAGTAAAAAAAGTAAAAAAAAAAATTATAAAAGGATAAACGAAAAGGTGGAATAAAGATTTTGAAAAAAGGAGGAAAAATTGAAGATTATAAATAGAAAAGAAATTAACACTTGGAGATAGGGTAAATTGGTAAATTGGTATGCAAAATGACAAACTAAAATTTTATTTGAAATTAAACGTCCCTTTAGAACTGGGAAAGCAACAGTTCAAGGAGAGATCAGGTAGATAGCTTTGTAACCAAGGCAGTGGAAATAAGGCGTTCTGATTGATTGTCCCATGCCATGATCCTGACAATATTGGTTGCCTAGCAACAGAATTCCTTGACAATTTGACAGCATGGCAACACAATAAACTAGAGGTAGCAGCAGCCAAAAGGAGTTGCAGAGATTTGCCGGTGAGATAACAAATGATCATGGCTGCTTAAATGATCTGATTGATGAGAAAAATTGTGACATTTCGCCTTTTTGTTCTATCTTACCCTTCCTCCATATTGAATTTTTGGGGGCATCAGGACCCTGCCCTGAACCTCGGCCATCTGGGTTTGAATGCTGATTCCAAACATTTGCAGATACGGGTCGGCATTGAAATTGGCTTTGCGAACCTGGGGTAACAGATGGGGTTGTACAAGAAAAAAAAACGTCAAACAATTTGTTTTTTCGAAAGCCAGAGCACACACGGGAGGTGGTGCCCGGTTGTTAAGCCACCAACTTGTGGTGGCATCTGTGGAGGGCCGCATTAACGGGCACCATGCCAACAAACCCTGCTATGGATGTACCGGGCGTGGGCAGCAATGTCAAAGGTCAAAACAGTCTAACACAATACATCTACTCAAAGGCAATCTCATTGTCACAAATGGACAAATCTTTCAACAGAAATAAAACAATACCTAACACCAAAAAATCGTTTTGCCTCAAAAATTGATTTGAGCCATAATTGAAAGTGATTTTGATTTTTGTTGTTTGTTTATTTTGTGTAGTCTAATTATTTGTTTTGTTTAATTTAATTTTTTAAATATTGATTTGCTTGGTAGATGAATGTTTGTTAGTGTTCAACCATTTGACGTTGCCTTCCACTCTGTAGACAAACAAGGCCATAAGAATCCATAAAACTACTTTCTCTCAACAACTCACAAATCAAATCAAAACTTAACAAATTTAACTCAAATTTTTGAAAGATTTACTAAAAGATTTACTGAGTTTTCCTTCTGTTTGAGGACAATATTTTATGACTTTGGAGGAAGAGATGACGTTTATGGATTCCTGTAGCCAGAAAGACAATCAGACATGTTGTGGAGTAGTAGTGAGAGGAAGGAATTGGCGCATACCCTGCCGCCGTACTCAATCCTAGGAGGAGGCAACACGCGACCCCTGACCTCCGTCATTTGGTAGTTGACACTAATCCCGAACGTTTGCAGGTAGGGATCTTGGTTGAAATCCGCTTTTTGTACCTAATGGTATCATCGATGGAGCAAGGTGTCATCAACATGGTATGTACAGTATGTGTTATATACAAGATGCTTCCATGGCAACAGGTGGTAACCATGGTGACAATTGGTAACCAAGGCTGGAGCACATCTTATCAGAGATTCTTTCAATATCATTAAATCTAATTAGATTCTTTCATTATCAATAAAATAAAGTTGAAAACTAAATTCAATGTTTAATATACAAAATATATATTTTCTTTAGTCACTGGTGAGACTTGTTAAATGTTTTTCTTGATGAATCACAAAAACTTTAGGATGATTTATCTGTTCATCAATACCTGTTTCTTTTTCCTAATATTAAAGTAGAAAGTCAAAATTTGGCACAAAACCACCAAAGAAATCTTCACTAAAACATCAGCCTGTTGCCATGGTAGATACAAGTATAAACAACCAGAAGGCATACACTTACCTTTCACAGGATCTAGGTATAAATCAAACTCTATATTGCCTTCAAATAAATCAACATCAACCAACATTTATGTATTCAAAGTGTGAATTTAGCCATGAACTGTCAGTAACAGTACTGACCATTCATAAGAACATTCAATTTCAAAATCGATTCCATATTTCATGATTCATGTGAATGAAACTGTTGAATAAGTAAGACATGAAAATCAAATTACCATATGATAAAAGGAAATATAGCTTTATTCTTTAATTGTTTGTTCAAAAGGACATCACAGTTGTCCATGGATTTATTATTAAGAAGTTAACAAAGTGTAGTTTTTGAAATAGTATATCACAGATAATCTGTGTTGCCTTGTGTCCTGATTTATAACGGACATTTCCCATGAGATCAGTACTTACAAGGTTATTGATTTCCTTCTCTCTGTCAGGGGCGGATCTAGCTGTGGCCTAGAATGATACAACAAATCACATTCACAGACTACTTCACAGTAAAGCAGCACACGACTACTGACCGACTGTGGGTCTCCATATCAAATTGTGCAGAGACTTCTGATATATCTATGTCTTGGAGAGAACATTTCTGTTTACATGGGTTTCATGATACCAGAGCAATATGGGTAAAGTACGATTTACTGTTGATTAGATTCACATTCCGGTGATATAATGATGTCACAAAATTCATATCAAAATATAAAGTCACAATCACCTGAAGGTTGGACTTAACAATAGTAAATTGTACTTTACCCATAAAGTAAATTGTACTTTACCCATATCATTTTAGTATCTTGAAGCCGACATATTACAGTGCTTCTATTGACTTTCTTATTTGATAAACTATTATCTTTGTCAATTCTTTCAGCATTGTTATTTGATATTTATAACATCTGAAAGAAAAATCTTCAACCTTATTATGTAGCATGATAAATCAAATAACTGACTCTTCGTTCAAACTGATACACGAGCTCAAATTTTTCCCACATTGTTTTTGCTTTGTGCAAAGTTAAAGGAATACCAAATAATTATCAACATTTCATGTTTAATAGTAACAAAAAAATTATCTGTTAACTTGCAAAACGAGCAGAATTTTGCAAAATAGAAAACATTAATTAGGCTATATCGCATATGAACAAAACCCTCATAATTTTAGCAGCAATTTTTTAAACAAAACATTCCTTCAAAAATCTTTTTTTTAACATTAGGAGTTGCCATCAAATAATTTTCTGTTTTCTGAAATGTTTCTGGCATACAGCAGCAGAGCACACAAAATCATAGTTATAAAACAAACTTTCCTAGTAGCAAAACACACAGGCATACACATGTTTGGGGTACGGTATTTCATTTTCAGAAGGAAAATATTTTAGCTCAAGCAAATTTTGAGATTACTTGAATAATTTGAAAGAAGCAAGTTCATTTCAAAATCAATCAATGTATTAAATTTTCAATGTAAACTGTAATTTTTTCAGACACAAGCTTTTGTGTGGACTTTTAGTCTTGGGGAATTTCAGCTGTTTATAAAAGTTATTGCAGATGTCAAAGAGCATATTTTTGGAGCCAAAAATAAATTGTAGGATAAAATCACAAGAAGGATAAAATCACAAGAAGCATGAATCAAAGCCAAACAAAACACTTGCCAGAGAAGCCAAACACGCGGGTTCTAGATTGTCTAAGGTATGAAGTTATAGCAACTGTGAGTGATGAAACTGTATGAAGTTGAGAAAATTCCATTATTAAGAAATGACACCAATATAAGAGAAAATTATTGAAGAACTGATATGGTTTCCATATCAACAGCCTATGAATTTACTAATAAAATAAATTATCATTTAAAATGTTGAAATAGTCTAGCAAAAACTTGTAAATCTAGCCACAGTCAAAACAAAACTGCCAAAGTTTGACCAAATTGAAATCTCAAGTAAGTTTCAACCATATACAGCGATACCAATGCATATAAATATGCCCCAACAAACAATCTAGAGGCATACATATATGCCTCCAAGTACGACCAGATAATATCTTTACTCTGACAACAAGACAACTATTACATGATATCTTATTCCACCAATTCTACCGACAGGTTTACATTTTTCAAGATTTTCCATCTTACTTTTTATAATCCTTGAGAAAAGTAGTGTCTGAGCTATGAAAAGTATCATCAAGATAATCAACATTTTCCAGGAACCACAAACGAAGCCAATCACTTGGGTAATAAAACAACGTTCTAAAATACCCGGAAAAACATCATTCACCAGCTATTTGTGAGAGAAATACCGTTGGACTTGATTCATACAGAAAGTGTTAAACAATAGGGATAGGGATATAGCAACTCAAACCTCCAAAGAAACCAATAGGTAAACATCTTCCTGTACACGGTATCTCAGCTACCCTCTGAGATCGTGGATTTCTCGATATGGAGACTACAACTTTACGTCAACAACACCTTACTATAACAAATCGTTATAAGTTTCAGGAGATGATAACCATGAAGCAGATTTTGTTTCCCCAGTGTGTGTGTATGCCTCCGAGATCTGCTGTATAGAGAAGACAACTTATTTGAGAAACCTTGATCATGGTGGATGTCTGCATATCTGTGAGTTTCTTGATACATCTCTGACCTCCCACTACATTGCACACCTGTAAGTATATAAAAAGGCTTGATCAGTTATTATCTTAATATACATATAACTATTGCAACTAGTATATATAAAGGCTCGAATTAGTTATCTTAATAAACATATAACTATTTCTATAAGTATATAGAAAGGCTAAAATCAGTTATTATCTTATATACATATAACTAGTGCTGTAGGTATATAGAAAGGCCAGAACCAATCGTTGTCGTAATATACATATAAATATTGCTGCTCAAATTAATTGTTGTCTTAATATACATATAACTATGCTATTAGTATATATAAATGCTCGAATCAATTGTCCTCTTAATATAAATATTCTGTCTTTGTATATTAGAGTTACCTCTCGAGGTTAGGTATCAATTGTGACGTCATTATTTTGTGAGCGAAACTCAATGTCATTTTTGCAGAAAAGTATGCTGTAACACTCGCAAACACATGACATCAAAATCAATACCTGCTCTCAAGGGCAGATAACTCTGTAATATGCAAATACAGAGTAACACTTACTATTAGTTACATACTGTAAACAACATGAACCTAAATGACATAGTTCTCCAGTAAATACAAACAAAGGAGGTCTCCACACACGGTAATACACTGAACTTATCTAAACCGGATATCACCCGGACTGTTCGGCCGGAATGACCGGGTTTTCCCATGAGATCTCAATTAATATAAATTAAGAACAATACCATTACACTGGATTACATACGGATCCAGATTAGACAAGAGCTGGATTTGACGAGGTATATTGTTAATTGCTTAAACACTTGACATAGGACAATGATAATTTCTTCTTCTTGTCATTAGGGGATAGAAGACTTTTTACCGTGTGATAACGTTATTTGATGATCATGTGATTAGTAGCTCACCTCCAGTGGTAGATAGGTATGTTTCTGTTCTTGTCCAACTTGTAAACATGGTAAATGGGGGTACCTGTTGGCATGTTAACATACATTAAAACCACATTTAAACCATTAAACCATGATTTACAATTGTAGAATATATATAGGCTTAGTATACAGTATATATTACTAAAGGATTGAAGAATGAAAGTTGAAAGCTTATATGCATCAAATAATATAGTTGTAAGCTTATATATGCATCAATTCATTCTTTATCTTCTGCTAATTTGAATACTAATGATTTTCTTTTTCTCAGGATATTTTCGTTAAAGAAAAAATTACGTTTAATGCTTTACATTGAAGGGATTCAAACTATTGACAGATCTAACCTAATTTGATGATTACTCCAGATGGAAATGAAATTACAGAAGATTTGTTATTTTTACTTTTTTTTTTTAATTTAGTGTCAATTTCTAGCAGCTGTAGAATACTTACATGAGTTTCATCTTGTATCTTTCCAGGAAGTACCTGGCTACAGTACACTCCACTGTCTGACCTGAGTCTAACTGTAGAGGGAATCTGTCAAACAAAATTGATAAATAATTGTTCTCTTAAAATATCTTCAGAATCCCAAAGGTTTTTTGTAATTGTAATAGATATTGATTGTGATGTACTAACTATGATCACATCAACATTTTCATAAAATTCTTTCTTTGTTTCTATACAGTTTTAAAATATCAAAATATAAATAGCCATTACAAAGCTATTTCTCTACGGGATTTTTCGGTATAGCCTTAAAACCAAATGTGGAAAGCAAAGAAATACATGTAACAAAGTGTTTATCAATTTATAAGCAAAAGTGAGGCTATGATAAATTGTCCTAAGTTTGCTGTATTTGATAGAGAAACTTACGACTGAGTTTGAGCTGGTCTTCTGGTCACATTACACACTCTGTATTTTCTCTTCATTGTGCCACAGTGGGTGATCTCTACCTTCAGTCCTACAACACCAAAGGCTTGTGTATAAAATATAATCATACTTCAGTCAATACTAGGTTTTATTGGTGTATAAAATGTAATCATACTCGAGTCAATACTAGGTTTTATTGGTGTATAAAATGTTATCATACTTCAGTCAATACTAGGTTTTATTGGTGTATAAAATGTAATAATACTTCAGTCAATACTAGGTTTTATTGGTGTATAAAATGTAATCATACTTCAGTCAATACTAGGTTTTATTGGTGTATAAAATGTAATCATACTTCAGTCAATACTAGGTTTTATTGGTGTATAAAATGTTATCATACTTCAGTCAATACTAGGTTTTATTGGTGTATAAAATGTAATCATACTTCAGTCAATACTAGGTTTTATTGGCGTATAAAATGTAATCATACTTCAGTCAATACTAGGTTTTATTTGTGTTTAAAATGTAATCATACTTCTGTCAATACTAGGTTTTATTGGTGTATAAAATGTAATCACACTTCAGTCAATACTAGGTTTTATTGGTGTATAAAATGTAATCATACTTCAGTCAATACTAGGTTTTATTTGTGTATAAAATGTAATCATACTTCAGTCAATACTAGGTTTTATTGGTGTATAAAATGTAATCATACTTCAGTCAATACTAGGTTTTATTGGTGTACAAGAGATCCCAGAGGGATCTTGGCGCCCACCAAAGATTGATCTATGTCTGACAAATGAAAGAGGGATCTTTTCTCAGCTTTTCAAACTTACATTTCTTTTTTCTGCTTTTCAAACTTTAAACTATCAAAATCCAAGATGGTGGTCGCAAAATGCAATAGGCAGAACTAGGGTCCTAGAGGAACCTACATAAGATATTTGAGAACAATCCCTTCAATACTTTCTGAGAAATAGCGGTAACAAACTTTAACTATCAAAATCCAAGATGGCTACCGGTCGGCCATTTTGTTGACCGATCAGTCCCAAAATGCAATATGCACAACTGGAGTCCTAGGGGAACCTACATATGAAATTTGAGAAAGATCCCTTCAGTGCTTTCTGAGAAATAGCGGTAACAAACTTTAACTATCAAAATCCAAGATGGCTACCTGGCGGCCATCTTGTTGACTGATCAGTCCCAAAATGCAATATGCACAACTGGGGTCCTAGGGAACTACATATGAAATTTGAGAAAGATCCCTTCGAGTACTTTCTGAGATTAGCAGTAACAAACTTTAACTATCAAAATCCAAGATGGCGGCTGTCGGCCATTCTTGTTGACCGATCAGTCCCAAAATGCAATATGCACAACTAGGGTCCTATGGGAACCTACTACTTGAAATTTGAGAAAGATCCCTTCAATACTTTATGAGAAATAGCGGTAACAAACTTTAACTATCAAAATCCAGATGGCTGCTGGCGGCCTCTTGTTTGACAGATCAGTCCCAAAAACAATATGCACAACTAGGTCCTAGGGAAACCTACATATGAAATTTGAGAAGATCCCTTCAGTGCTTTCTGAGAATTAGCAGTAACAAACTTTAACTATCAAAATCCAAGATGGCGGCTGGTCCGGCATTCTTGTTGACCGTCAGTCCAAAATGCAATATTGCACAACTAGGGTCCTAGGGGAACCTACATATGAAATTGAAGAAAGATCCCTTCAGTACTTTCTGGAGAATAGCCGTAACAAACTTTAACTATCAAAATCCAAGATGGCGCGTGGTCGGCCATCTTGTTGACCGCGTCGTCCAAAATGCAATATGCACAACTAGGGTCCTAGGGGAACCTACATATGAAATTTGAGAAAGTTCCCTTCAGTACTTTCTGAGAATATGCGGTAAAAATAAACTTAACTATCAAAATCAAGATGGCTGGCCTGGCGGCCATCTTGTTGACCGATCAGTCCCCAAATACAATATGCACAACTAGGGTCCTTAGGGCACCTACATATGAATTTGAGAAAGATCCCTTCAGTACTTTTAGAGAAATAGCAGGTAACAAGAATTGTTAACGACGGACGGACGGACGGAAGGACGGACGGACGGACGGAAGGACGGACGGACGACGGACCACGGACGAAAGGCGATTTGAATAGCCCACCATCTGATGATGGTGGGCTAATAAAATGTAATAATACTTCTGTCAATACTAGGTTTTATTGGTGTATAAAATGTAATCATACTTCAGTCAATACTAGGTTTTATTGGTGTATAAAATGTAATCATACTTCAGTCAATACTAGGTTTTATTGGTGTATAAAATGTAATCATACTTCAGTCAATACTAGGTTTTATTGGTGTATAAAATGTAATCATACTTCAGTCAATACTAGGTTTTATTGGTGTATAAAATGTAATAATACTTCAGTCAATAATAGGTTTTATTGTTTTAACGTCCTAGTGTTAGTAAATCTTGTTATATTAGCATCTGTAGTCCTATTTCAATGTTTACCTTCACAAATGAAAATGGAGACAAAATCTAATCAGTACACTGTACAAAACCTTTCCATAATTTTACTAACTGGGACATGTATTCACTCGATACTCAAAGAACGAAGCCCATATTTACTTCAGGTAGGGAGCGAGTACCGGAAAACTTGAATGTGTACAGAAAAAGTTAGCAAAAACAGCCCCATCTCCCTATCTCTAAATCTATATCTCTAAATCTATATCTGAACTATAAATGGGTTTTTTTTTAACTTTTCACCTCACATTACAATCCATCTGTTCAAGCTCTAAATGACAGAATCAATCCATAGCTTCTACTACAGATCCTGAATTAGGAAAGAGAACACGTGTGCTTGTTAGCATACCTTTGATTTCTTTTGTGAATTTAACCCTTTGGGAGTCAGTTAGTGGTCGTTTCTGTTCACTGATGTCCTTGATATCTAAAACCTCACACAGGAACTCGATGACAGGCTGGGCCTTGTAGAAGGCGGTGGCGGATACTGTAATCAACAAGTAAGATTTTTTTAATCTGACATATAAAATGTATATAGAAAACTTTCTTGTCATGAAGCATAGCGACACATATTTTAGTTATAACGAGACACTTCAAAATTCTTTTGATAGTTTTTTATTCTGGAAGTGTACTGACAAAATTTTGGTAATAAATTAAAAGTTTGGAATTTGACTCATTCTTTGATATCTCTATTTAATCATAAATAACTTTTCGCGTATTACAGAAAATTTTTATGCATTGTCATATCAAGGTTTTTAATATGATAAATTTTCATAAGCTTACGGTACAGCATCAACTAGAAAAATCATTTGAAAACTATCTTATTCTACTTAATTGTAAATGAATGAAAAGATACAAATGAAATATTTTCAGGATAATAGGACAAAATTACCATCAATGTTGAGCATCATTTTCCAGTGGGATGGGCGGACACTCTGATGGAAACCAAACCACACCTCACGGCCTCCTCCCAAGGGGTGGTCATACCCCTCCGGTGGGGAGAAAAAAGATCGACCCACAGGTGTGTAGCTAATGGAATATAAATCATAGCCCTATAAGTCTGGATGTTAAATATATATCTATTTCAATAGGGCTTAATTTGTACTCATCGTCTAAAATCTACTTAATGTCAAATAAACATTTTGATATGAAATAAATAGTTTTCACAATTACGTAGTTGAAAACCTACCGTAAAAATACACAACAATGTGTAAATATTTTCTCAATTTAATTTAAAGTCAACTTCCCCCCCATTTTCCCCCCAGTATTGCTTTTTTCAATTTTTTGTATAAAGCTGATATATTGATGTTCTGAAGTATTAATGCAATATACAAACTTAGCTACTGTCTATATCAATATTTCAGTTACGATTTAGCTTTAATATCTAAATTAGACACAATGGAACCAGTGCTTTAACTTAGTATGCATCATAAACAACATAAATGATCTTTGAAAGCAAAATTGATTTTAAACGTTCTGTCTGAAAAAATGTTTTTCTTTTAATTTTACATATTTTCACAGGAGAGTTAGTCATATATCAGAAATGTGGTTATATTGTACATATATTACAGGGAGATATATGATTATAATGGGTTAGTATTTCACAGAAAAAGCACAGATTTATACGGTAGGTATAGCTGTAATTAGGATATAAAGGCTACTACAGAATTAGTTATAGTTAAGGACAATACATACAAATGATATCAAAATATTTAGTATATCACATTAGAAAATGAATCAAAAGAATTTAACTCAGCTCATAAACTGCATATTGAACTTTTCGCTACCTTGTATATGGTTTTCCTGCATGACTCGTTCAAATTTTCTTTCAGACCATATTTTTTTTAACACTCAGACCTATTAGTGAAGGTATATTGCTTAGGCAATCCAGAAATGAACTAGCTTATTGTCTACATAAACTGTAACCTTGCATTTTGCTATGAGCCTAATAGTTTATGCAAAAATTGAAGAAAAGCTTTCATAAAAGTTCACAACAAAGTTCAAATAAATTCACAATTTGATAAAAACAAAAACATTTTTAAACAGTTTTTTTTTGTTTCCCTCATTTTTTTTTTACAATTCATAAATCAAGGATCCATGGATGCTTTATTTCCCCTTAGTTACGTGAATGAAAGACAGAATAACACACACAACAAATAATTGCATGAAACAAACAGCCTCACAAAACATGTACAGAGATGAAAGGTCACACAGCTATGAAAGGCCAGGCTTTGAGATTTACTTTTATGTATCTATGCATTGTAAAAGTTGACTTTCCGGGGGACAATGACCTTTCAACTCTTGCTTGAAGACCCATATGACAATCATGCATACACTGTTACAATCTAACATGAAATAAAAAGTTGTAAGATTTTCATTAACAAAAACAAATATTAACCAAAAACAATTACAAACTGACTTTATAGGGTTTCCTCCCCCCTCCCATTTAACCATTTATGAAGATCATAGAAGCACCATAATGCAGAAGAAAATAAAGCAAGCAGTAAAGACTTGGATAGGTTTCCATGGGCTCTATGCAGTTGAAGAGGAAAGCACGAGTGGACATGCTTGATGCAAAAATGACCCTGGATCATGCAACATATGTTTTCAATTCCTTTTAAATGCATGTGATGAGGACTTGATAATATTAGCATTGAGATGGAGAATGCAGACAGCATTGATCGATGTGCTTATATAGTCTTATTGATAACTGTGCAGTCACATGAGTGAAAGAGGTGAGCTATGTCTGACAGCAAATCTATAAGGGTGACAACTCTGGTGATATCTAAGGGGAGATAACTGCAATTTTAATCAGAAATAAAATATAAGATTCTGTAGATTTACAAAAAGATTCTCAAATTTCATGAAATTCTGTTCTGGTGATAAAAAGGTCAGAAATAATTTTCCAAATAACATTAAAAACAAACAATAACTATTAGAAACTGAACTGTGTGTGGCCTAAAAGCTTTGTCTTTTGTTCTCAGGTTCGCACACTACCGAGAAAAATAACTCATGATACAGAGGTGGTCCAAAAGTCAAACATGCTGAAATGTGAATATATGTCAAATCCATTTTGTCTTCCGGTAAATAGATTTTGAATCTGGTGATGCCTGAAACGTGAAATCCGTGGTTTCAGGGACTATCTATACTCACGTCATGCTGGGGAGATGACGTAGTATGACGTCTAAGGCCTGGGTTGCGTCAGTGGGAACCTGGTGTATACGCCCAGCTAACGACTCTTCTAGAGCAAACAAGCTCACTTGTGCCTGCCATTTGATGACTACGTTAAATTCTCTATCTTTGCCCTCGCCCGGTAATGTTACTTGCAACTCGACCTGTTAACAACAGACAAAACCCGCCACACTATGTTAGTACTATGTACGCCACAGACGCCGCACAGGCCCTATAGGGCAGGTGGCACCCTAGGGCCGACTCCTCAAGTCCCTGGGGAGAGGTAAGCAGGGCCCTGATTTGGTCCAAGTCGTCAGTGTTAATACTATTGAAGTATACACTACAAACATACATATCATCTTGACCCATGGTTCTTTGTCCATCATTTACATCCTGTGTTCATTGGTAAAGGATGCTGTTCAATTCACAATAATAATCATGCATATCACCAAAATAAACAAAATCTTTTAAGTCTGTACATTGACTTAAAGAAATTCAAGGATATTGATAACTGAAATATTTCTTTTAGTAAAATTTGAATTTAAAATCAATAATAAACTGACCACATGATGGACAAAAACAAACATGCGACAACATGAAAAGATGTTAAAAGTCTCTAGGTTACTAGGCAACAACACACAGTACACAATGTTAATGCTAGACAGGCCCCGAGGCAAGACAAGTCAGAGGTTATACACAAGTCAGGCAGGCACATAAGGACGGCTGGCCACGGGGGGAGGAGGCTACACCCTGCTGCAGCTCCAAATACTTACGTCATGCTAGGGAGGTGTCTCATTACGACATCTAGAGCCTGAATCGCCTCAAATGGCATTTGCCGCGAGCGTCCTTCTAAAGCTTCCTCCAGTGTATAGAGGCTGACTTGTGCCACCCACTTTATAGCAACTTTGAAAACCCTATCTTTGCCCTCGCCGGGCAGAGTTACTTCTAACTCCACCTGTCAAAGGAATCAGCAGAGTCGTCTCAACAACAACCTTCGTACACCTTCACTCTCAACAAACAATTCTGTCTTGGTATACTATATTATTTCTTTATTTATTTTTTTTTGTGAAGAAAATACATCAATCTAAAGATAATGAGCGATTTTTCAATATATTTTTTGTGCAATTTTCAAGAAATTATTAATAAACATGTACATCACTGCAGGAATTTTAGTACACAAAGTACCACACTAGCACAGAAGAAAGGTTTACATTCTGTTACAACAGAAGCAGCCTATGTAGTAGAATACATGCTCAGGCAGTGGCTATAATCTACTGGTATCAGGTCTGCAATAATTGATATAATAATTTGCTGTGATATGGTTCACATTCTATCATAACCATATATGGCCAAATCTATTGCATCCAACCAATAAATGTCCACCTCTAAGTCAACAAAAGGTTAAGATAAGTAATTTGATGAAAAAACAGCTGCAACAACGTAAAGACATTTTGTCAACAATATCAAAGCTTTCCTTGAAAATCGTATAATTCAGATTTTTTAAAAGTTTTTACCCCAGAGATAACATTTTAAAGACTGATATGAGTAAAAAATAAATCTGACATTAATTATTTTTCTTCCTTCCATCTTTTTGTTTCCTTCTGTATTTTTAAAATAACATCACATGAAATCTGGGTACTAAAAAGCAAACCAAGACTTTACAAGCATCTTGAATTTTCAAAGGCAAACATCTTGAACAACTGCAAAGTTTAAAATAGCCATAATCATTATTACAAAATTCCTTTTCAATTATTTATTTCTAACATTAATCAATACCGTCGACTAAAAGCTACGATGAAGCTGTCACAGCCATCAGTTTGGGAAGCACACAAGGATTAAAATAAAGCTGAAAGAAAACTAATATCATCCTAAGGACTAAACAGTCTACTTGTAGGAAGATTCTTTCAAAAATTCTTTGTAAGATTTACATGGAATCCTCAGCAATCAATAACAAGAGATCCCAGAGGGATCTTGGCCCCCACCAAAGAATGATCTATGTCTGACAATGGAAAGATGGATCTTTTCTCTGCTTTTCAAACTTTTACTACAAACTACATATAAAATTTGAGAAAGATCCTTTCATTACTTTTTGAGATATATCGCAGTAACAAACTTAAATTATCAAAATCCAAGATGGCTACGTGTCAGCCATCTTGTTCATCAATTCGTCCCAAAATGCATTATTCACAACTAAGGTCCTAGCGAAACCTAAATACGAAATCTGGGACAGATTGCTTCAGTACTTTCAGGGAAATAGCGGTAACAAACTACAATTATCAAAATCCAAGATGGCGGCTTGGCAGCCATCTTGTTCACTGATTGGTCTGATATGCAATATGCACAACTAGGGTCCTAGAGGAACCTGCACATGAAATTTGAGAAAGATCCCTTCAAACTTTCTGAGAAATAGCGGTAACAAATCTTCAATCGTCAAATTTCAAGATGTCGTCCTGTCGGCCATCTTGTTCACCGCAGGTCCCAAACTGCAATATGCACAACAAGGGACTTAGGGGAACTTGCACATGAAATATGAGACAGATCCCTTCAGAACTCTCGGAGAAATAGTGATAACAAACTTCAAGGCAAAATCCAAGATGGCTGCCTGGCCGCCATCTTGTTGATCGATTGGTCCAAAAAAGCAATATGCACAACCAAGGCCCTAGGGAAACCTACATATCAAATTTGAAAAAGATCCCTTAAGGACTTTCTGAAAAATAGCGGTAACAAGACTTGTTAACGGACAGACGGACAGCAGAACAGACGAAAGGCAATTTGAATAGAGCCCACCATCTGATGATGGTGTGCTAAAAACAACATCGATTTTGTAATTTGAAAATTAAGAAATTTTCTAAAAATTTCTATTGGCATGTCAATTAAATTCAAAGTAATTCAACCGTGTTCAAGCAGCATCATGTTAGAAGCATATATAGATGAAGTATTACCATAACACCAAAGAGAACCGAAGTTTTAACTATTAGACCAAAACTTAGCAATATATAATTATACAACAAATATAATCTTTCTCCGTCCAAATATTTATATTTTGTGAGCTGTATAAGACCTCACCTTATCTCTACCTATAGGAAGGGGCTCTCTGCTGTACAGATTCTTCCTGCCATCAAATACAGGCTTCTGTCCTTGGAAGATTTTCTGGCTGTATGAATTGACCATCGTCTCGATGATTTCTCTATTAACAAAGTATACAATGTTGTGTGAACAGTGATCACAGATCATTCATAACCTTGCAAGGTATTGGTAATTAGATAGTATTTAGTTTATGTAAATGTTTTGAGTTATTGTACAATTAATAATTGATATATTTTTTATTCTCGAAAAAAAAAAAGGAATTAAATTGCTGAACATTTCAGTTCATTTTAAAGCATGTAAGATGCCTTTGTGATATGAGATTCTTAAATCAAAATGCAAGACTTTCAGAAAGATTAGAAAATGTGCGGTCAATCCATCAATGTTGCTTTATTTGACACAGCAAACAAAACCCCTTTGCCATTCCCATAAATAAATTGCCATTGTCCTAAATAATTCATATTTGTTGTCTGGAAAACATATCCCTTTTATCATCTTCTAAACAAATCCCATTTGTTGTCTCGTAAAGTCCATTTGTCACCTAGAAAACATATCTGATTTGTCACCTTGGAAAAAAATTCCCTTTATCACGTCATCAACACAAACCCTTTTTCTTCTCATAAACAACCTTGTTGTAATGTTGTAAACAAAAACCATTTGCCCACTATTGCTTCCATACCTGTTGACACGACGTGGACATTTGTCGGGAGTGATGGAGATGTCGTAGTGGTGAATGAAGCCCTTAGGGATGCGGACTTGGAAATGATTGGCTTTAAGAAGGATTGGTTTTCCGTCTGTGCCATGGTTGGGTCGTGGTGGACAGACAAAGTCTGCGAGACGTTGAACAGGAGCCGAGCCGTCGGGTGGTGTGGTAGTTACTGGTGGTATTGGTGGCACTGGTGGATCTGTAAAATGTTACATAGAAATTAGCAATGATCATCACTGAATTTCCATAATGGACTGGTCTAGTCATTGTCTTAAAAGAACCCAAAGTGACTTTAGGGGGTGAATCAAACATCATCATACATTTGAGATAATAAAAAATAGAATTATGTCGGGCAAGGAATTGTTGACATGCATAGTTAGGTTGAACTATGATATTTTATTATGTTATTCTAAACTGTCATTGTTGATTAATCAAGGGCAAGCCTCATTTTGAAGATGGACAGTCTCCATACACAAGACATTCACTCCTGAAGACATGTTTGTACTCTTCTAAATAAAAGAGTAGTCCATTATGAAATTTCAGGGGTGAATGAGCTAAAACTTAGTATTGACTCAGATGGAGAGCTGATTACTGGCTGGCATGGATACCATAGTTTTATTGCAGCCTACGTCTTAGCTTGAGTCATAAATTATAACATATTTTGTTAACACAAGTGACTTACTGTCGCCGAATCCTTGCTCTGGCTGCATAGGCGGGATCGGAGTGTATGGTGGAAACATGGGGGTCTGACCTGTAAGGAGAAAGAAACAATGTCAACACACATACTCAAGGTCAACACATATACTCAAGGTCAACATATATACCATGTATGTACTCAAAGTCAATATACCTATCCCAAAGGTGATCAACACATAAAATCAAGGTCAAGGTCAATATACCTTGACCATAGGTGATCCACGTTAACACATAAACCAATTTGTTAACTGAATCTTTGGTATATCAATTTTTATCATATCAGGCTGTTTTTAAGAGCCAATGATTTGTAAGAAAATGACTTTATAAACCAATGACATTGTTAATACCTGCATTTTTTAGTGTAATGTTAACATAATTACAGCAATATACAGATATACATGTGATCAAGACACAGTATATTTTGATATGACATCTTCAAACAAAATTTTAATTCATTTCATTTCATTTTATATTCAGTTTTATTGCAAAATCTTGGAACAGATAGAGATAAAGGGCATTCTGCAGTCCCAGGCACCATACATATAACATAGGCAAATCAGCTTAATAAATCATCGTTCACAAAATATGTGTAATTATTTTACAGGAATGTAGCTATATATAAAGTCAATACATTTCACCATTTTGTAGCCATTTCTTAGCCATCTATATAAACAGTAAGACCAAATAGGTCATCAAATGACTACTGGAATATGATTTTCATCATTAATACAGACTTTATTGAACACTATTCCTGTCATACATTTGACAGAATTATACGAAAGGTAAGGAAGCTCATGAATTGTTATCATCATCAAGTCTTTGTAAATATGAATGAATTTGAATTTAGTATGAGGTAAAAAGGAACAACAGGATAGTGGGTTTTTTGTAATGTAGATATATGTACTCAAAGACTCGAGACTCCCATTTCCAGAAACAATTAATGTCAATAACACGCTTCAGTAATTTTTTTCTGAAGTTTCATAACGAGGTGATCATGACTTACATTATATAATTACATTTTGACATCTTTTTTTGTTTCGAGAAATCGGGGCTGGGTATTGATTGCAGCCAGTATGTGGTTGAAAACAATTTTTTCGTAAACGTATCACATAACTTTCACAAACCGATCTTACAATCAATACCTCCGATCAAGAGTAGATAACTCTACAATAACAAAGACAGGTTTTAACATTCATGCAGGCAGTGAACAAATCAAAGAAGCAGCAAGACAACAATTAAAAGCAGTGAGAACTGGGAACCATAGGTTAGTGCCAAGCAGAGCTACAATAGAACTATATATATATATACAATATGCTTGTTCTCATCAGGGTGGGAGACACAATGGGGTGAACCCTTAATTATATATAATCTAATCATAAATTTGAAACAATGAGGAAGCCCTGTGTTATAAATAGTCAAGTGACAACAGGGAAGCCCTTTGTTATAAATAGCCTAGTGACAACAGGGAAGCCCTGTGTTATAAATAGTCAAGTGACAACAGGGAAGCCCTGTGTTATAAATAGTCAAGTGACAACAGGGAAGCCCTGTGTTATAAATAGTCAAGTGACAACAGGGAAGCCCTGTGTTATAAATAGTCAAGTGACAAACAGGGAAGCCCTGTGTTATAAATAGCCAAGTGACAACAGGGAAGCCCTGTGTTATAAATAGCTAAGTGACAACAGGGAAGCCCTGTAATAGTACTGTGACAAATGACAATGGGAATCCCTGTATTACATACCAGTAAAACATAAGTAACCTAACTTTGAGCAGAGTTGATGAAGTATAAACAAATAATTTTAGTTTATCAATATATATCATTGAACATTGAGATACTGATGACCTGAAGCTGTTAATAACAATGGTAGCTAGATATATATATAGATTGTAGTTTTCCCAGATTTACTGGTCCAATTAATGCAATTGATGTATATTGAGAAAATATAGTGGAACATAACAAGAACACAAACTACGTATTTAAAGCCATGTCTGTTTAACACTACCCTAGAGAAATAACATACCATCATATATATATATAAATAAAGCTTTCTGTTTAAGATCTTGTGGACATTTAAGGTCATCATTTGTCTTCCAATTTAATGTCTCATTATACAGGGTAGTGTTCATGTGTTCATATTATTACCAAACTGTGACTTTGGGACAGGATGCTGGGGGACAACAAGAGTTGTTTCCCTTGGATTAGACTGTATTCTAGATCACTATCACTACCACAAGTATATACGTACTACACATCACTATTACTTTCTTTAAAATCTGGAAAATTCATCTTTCAATACTTGATCACAAGCATATTTCCTTTCAACTCTCGGTTATTGTTTTGCATGTAGATTTGCCAAGAGAATAACTCTCAGTTATCGATTACTTTTGCATGTAGATTTGCCAAGAGAATAACTCTCAGTTATCGATTTCTTTTGCATGTAGATTTGCCAAGAGGATAACTCTCAGTTATCGATTACTTTTGCATGTAGATTTGCCAAGAGAATAACTCTCAGTTATCGATTACTTTTGCATGTAGATTTGCCAAGAGAGTAACTCTCAGTTATCGATTACTTTTGCATGTAGATTTAATTTGCCCAGAGAGTGTAGCAGCTATCTTGGGAGATCTAGAGGAGAGTATTAAAGTTGCATTAAAGACTGTAAATAAAAGAACAACTCAAAATAAACACTACTCACCATCTAAAACTACAACAGTAAATAAAGCAGGGCTTATACACACAAATAGTATAAAAAGAGGTTCTGGCTTTATAAGTCAAAATACACAAAAGTTAGACTTCTATCTCACTACACCCAGTGTATCAAGTTGTTTCTAGACTTCAAAACAACACAAACATTGAAAGATATTTTCATGATCATACTGCAATAATCATCAATCTAAATAAATATGTAAATACTTCAAACCAAACAATAATCATCCGTTAAAATTTCATAAAAAAAATAAAATTGATATTACAACATTAAGGAGTAGGATCACAAAAAGTATCTTTGGAAGGAGAATCACTCACTTTTGCCGTTATATACTACAAAAGTCAGAGGTATCACCAGAACTTTACAATTGTTATTTATACACAGAAAGATTTCATAGAAATTAGTCACACAATCCTGTATGTAATCACATGTTATAAAATTCATTTTACCAGATATCTTATAAATTTTTTTAAAGTTAAATAGGGTTTTTTTCAAAATAATAATAACAATAATTAACAATTATTAATTAACATCAATATGAAAATTATCTTTATATTTCTGTATTTAATGCATATATAAATAACATTAAATTATTGCTGATCAATTTCTAATTGACAAGAAGATATTATATATACACTTCCATCCAAACAAGTGTTCTAAATTATCTCCCCTCTCCCTATATTTTTTGCACCCCCACCGCACACCATCCGCCCCGGCCCCTTTACCTTCCTCTTGCAAGCTAAATATTAAATCATTGTTGGAGATTCATATTGAATTTCTCACTAATCAAAAAGGATCAACCTCAAAAACCTAAACCATGATAATTATTTGTTTCTCAAATGATTTAATTGATCTTCTAACTCATAAGTTTATAACTATATATGTAAACCATTACAAGAATATTTGAAAGTGAAAAGATTTATTAAGAAAGCAAAGCATTACTTCATGACACTTTAATTACATATACGCTTCTTAAAATGCCACCAATTCTATTTGATGCAACCACAATACAATTCCTAAATATACAGTACCTGTTAAGTGTTATTTTGATGTATATAGAATTTCATCAAGAATGGAGCAAGACAAGACAATACTTAGTCATGTTTAAAATGCCACTACCTCTCCTTTTTGAAGAGGCACAAATATATTTTCGCCAATATAGACTACTACTAGTTTACTTTTCTACTGGTTTAGGAGTTAATCATTCTAAGGAATCAGATTTACTAGCTAGTTATAATTATTTCCATAATAGATTTTAGCAATTGAGTGATTTGTTTTGTTTACCAACTGTCCTATAATCTAGATAGCCAGAGAGATTTAAGGATATGCCAAGTTGTGTAGGTGAGGGAAAGCTGGAATACCCAGATAAAAACCACCAACCTACAGTACATAACTGCCCCACATGGACTTAAAACTCTTAACTTTCAGCTGCGAGTAGCTTCTGATAAATGTTGGGGCATTCACCTTATCCACTAGAAAACAGCAGCCCTACGCAATGTATCCATAAAGCTACACTGATTCAGTATAAATTTTCAGAATTTACTCTTTTCCCATATCAGATTTTCAAAATGTACTCTCTTCCCATAACAGATTTTCAAAATGTACTCTCCTCCCATAACAGATTTTCAGAATTCACTCGTCCCATATCAGATTTTCAAAATATACTCTCTTCCCATAACAGATTTTCATAATTTACTCTCTTCCCATAACAGATTTTCAGAATTTACTCATCCCATATCAGATTTTCAGAATTTACTCTCTTCCCACTGTAAGTTATTTTCAAGTTGTGCATCAGTACATTTAATTTTTAGATATTTTGACTGACAAATGCTTGGATAGAAGAGTATATATAGAATAAATGTTCTAATAAATAAATATTAACAGTAGATTTAATACAAAGAATGAGAAATAGAAGGGTTTATAACATTTTAACAGATTTAGTAGTGAAAAGTGTTACTAGGCATGTGTGGAGCACTCTCTAGATGTTTTGGACATCATTTAAATTTATTTTAATTAATGCATTATTGTTCATTTCAGCTTAGCTGCAGACAATATACCTACTGTTAAAGATTAGTGACAAATTCATGGAGTTTTATTTGGTTTTTAATTTAAAACGAAAGAAAATTAATAACACCGCATCGGTCAAATAGTCTGCCCACTAGCATTCGTACTTTGTACCGTTATTTATGAAAAATACTAAATAGTTGTTTAACTACAGAACCAAAATTTATCAATAGATTAAAATAGGTTTATATTGATTTTTAGATATTACATTTGACATTTTGTTGTTTTTTTTCTTTCAATTTTCAGCGTCATTATAAGACTTTTAATTTACATAAAATTGACTATGGTTCGTTATTTTTCTTATCACATCCTGAAAATCAAGAAAGAGCTTGGTTCCCCTCAACAGTCTTGCTTCCAAATCAAACCAATAAGCCACATAATTATGATACACCATTTCCAAAAACCACTCAATCTCCACACGACGCCCCAAGCCAGAAACCAAAGTTTTTGTAGAAGCTATTTTATCTCGCATACAACCACCATTAAGCTCTCCAACAGATTACCCTTCTAAACCACTTAATCTGGCCTGTAACTCCATACAACACAGCTCCAATTTCTTATCTTCAGGAACAGACAACTCTGATCAATTCTTCACCATATCCATCCTTTCATTTAATTTTGACCATAATGAAAATGCAGTGACCATCAATACCAGCGACACAGAGACGACGAGACACAACTTCACACAACTACCAACAGCTTTACTCATCAGCAGGCATACATTCAACTACAAGTAGCAAGCAACCAGATTTCCTCAAGAGGAACCAAGCATTTAGATAATTTGATCTTGTTTTGTAAGATTTTGTTCTTTCTGTTGGAGACGGCTAAATTAAAGAAAAGCAGAAGACAGTATCAGCTACGTCGAATATCTTTAAGAAAGGAATCAAATCTGATCAAAATTTGTATAATTTATCACGATATAAAATTACTCTATTTCTTAAACATTTATCACTTTTTTTCATTGTGAACATCATCATCTTGAAGCTCAAGTCTGTGAACAAGAAATATGCACCGTAATTTTTTTAAGAATCAGGTGTGTTTTGTTTATCTTTATCTGGTTTATTGCTTTTCTTCTAAGTCAAATTTATTTATATTTGAATTTCTTACTTTATCAAAAAGTAAACAAATAGTAATGTGCGATTTCTGTGTTTTAAAAATTCAATTTGATCTATTTATAGTATAATATACATATTTAATTAGTATTTAATAATTGTCTGCATCAGAAAAAAAAAACTTGCAATTTTACCACAAAATGCTAAACACAAAACTAAGACAAAAGGGTTGGGACAGTTCACCCTAAATCTAACCCCATCCAGAGAGTGCATTGGTCACATATGGTCATGAAAACTGCACGAAGAATGGTACATACCATTAGAACTCAACTGTTGGTTCATGATTCTGGTTATACCTTCAATAAAACAAGAAAATATCTTTGAAGTATAAGCTAATTAAATTTCTGCCACTTCCTCATCACCATCTGAAAATCAACAGTTATGTCCCTTTAGTTTGATAATTAACTCCCCTTAATCAAAAATCAAGTTATCTCCCTTCAGTTGGACAATAATTTCCCTTCTATGTCTGTAGGTTCTGTCTACTTCAGTAAAGGTAGTATCGTTTACCTTCAAATAGCAAGAAATCTATAGATTAGAAACGTCACATTCAACTACCATTCAAACAACCCTCCTTTGTCTCTTATTTTAAACCAATAATATATGAACAAGTTCATAAATGCTAAAGTATATTTTTTTATAATGATATACAATCAAGGTATTTAGTAACTTTTTAATTAAGTTCGAAAATTGTTTTTTTCATATCATCAGTGACTTATCTGACTTCCTTTAGAAATAAAACTTTTTTATGTCATGATGACAACAATATATGTGTAGTGTTATAATTTGCTAGTCCGATACAAACTTTACAACAAAATCAATTTTAAAGATGCAACCAACTATTAGAAAATACTTTTTCTTGAATATACCACAAGTTCACAACACAGTGACTGATTTACCAGGTACTGTAGTGCTTAAGAGAACCAGTACCTCTTTTTTCCACAAAAGCAAGATTAGTAGCTTTATAGGAAGCAAATACATTCAAAAGCAAAACATAAAAAGAGGCGACAAATCTGGTGGTTAGGAATGACTGCATGATGAACAAGTAATTTATTTCAAGGGTTTGAATTTCTTCCTTTTTGTTGAACTTGTGAAAAAAAAATGAAATTTTTTCAAGCTATTTATAGATATAAATGCCATACATTTACACAGGAAATGTGTATTTCGCTGTCCCCATATAAGATTAAGGACTGGCGATTGAAAGAATGTCAATCACTTAAATTCTTTACCAAAAACATTTGTTTTTCACAAATAAGATCCAATATTTTAATTT
Organism: Argopecten irradians irradians; assembly: GCA_004382745.1. Classification (NCBI taxonomy): domain Eukaryota; kingdom Metazoa; phylum Mollusca; class Bivalvia; order Pectinida; family Pectinidae; genus Argopecten; species Argopecten irradians. Next base: position 825,942 of record SAYR01073332.1, on the reverse strand, counting down.
ACATGCATATGCCATGACTATAATTTACATCACTAAATAGTAATATCTATTCCCAAATTTTTTTGCATATAATTAATGAAGGGATCTTGATCACTCACCATGGAATAGATACAATATAATAGAAAAAGTCTAGAGATTTAGAATTCACAAATCTGATTAAAATACTGATCCTAACCTTATTATCACTAGGGTTGGTGATCTTTTCAAATAGCCAACAAATTACGGTCGCCATTTAATGCTAAATGTATATGTATACTGGGACAAAATGGTGCTTTAGATTAATGTAGCAGGTATAGAAAATGCAATTTATCTGAATCGAAGTACATGTGTTATAAAGGTCATCTGAAGTTCTGAACATCACCCCTAATGGGATGTTGTCAGATCCTCTATTGAACGGAGTGATTATATGGATCTGTATTTTAATCAGATTGAGAATTCACAAGCCTTGAAAAGTAATTCATAGAGTACTCAATGTTGAGTCTAGCTAAACAATCTTGGAAGGATCTAATCAAGATCTTATCATAATTTATGCAATTTTGTAATGTAAATTATATTTTGATTATATGCAATAAATGATATGGATGTATATGAATTTATTTGCATTTCTGTAGGTGTCCATTTTCATTTAATATCATTATCAGACATCGCGAAATTTGCCGGTCCGACCAAATTTGCCTGTGACCGCCTATTTTATGATCCGGTCTGGACCGACCGGCCAGCAATTATTGAGTACCCGAAGTTGGTAGAAATGACGTCTCAGAAGGACCTACACAGGTGCAAAAACGTAATCTGCATAAGATAATCATGAAAACAGCTGTCTGGATACTAATAGCAGAAACTTATGTTTTCTTCAAAAATTCACATGTATGTTCGGTCCGGCAAAATCTTGTTCGGTCTGGCTTACTCAGTCTTTGCCGGTCCGAATGTCCGACCATTTGTTCAACTTCCGCGATGTCTGCATTATAACAAATTTTATTCTAAAAAGGAGCAAAATCTAATGTAAATCACTCATCTGTCACCAAAATATACACAGAATGAGCAGATGTGTTTTTGAATTCACAAGAAAAAAATCTATAGATGACAGTCAAAAATAAACTGTTACACATTTCATTATAGAACATAGCAAATTTTAAAGCCGTGGAACTTTTTAACATCAAATTCAAGATGTAATTCCATGATATCAAAGTCAAACAGCATTCTAACAGAGCATGCAAATGGACTTTTGGTATGATTTGAATAGAACAGTTAGTTGGATTTTTTTTGACAAATGTAACACCATATTTATATAAATTTTTTTTAATATGAAAATACAATTAAGTATTATTATTACAGGTCTATAACACAGGAATACTATAATATAAATGACAGAATTTGTAAACTTGTATTTTTGTCTTTTCACTCATAACCATCAAGGTTCTAAGTTGGTTTTACTTCTTTGAAAATTTCAAGAATTCTTTCAAAGAAAGGGTGATACAAAGAACATCACTGCTGAAAGCAAAGCATTTTATAAAATATTTCATGTCTAATTCTTTTTTTTTTTTGCATGTCTAAAACTTTGAAATGAAGGTTTTAAAACAGATATTTGTAAATTTTGTATCTTTATCAAGAAATTTGGGTTTAGATATGGGCATCTGAAGTTAATTGTGTTTACATGAAGGTCACGTGAGTGACGTTTCCACTTGTAAATACAAGCCCTGACCATGTGCTTTTTTGTTATCATCCTGTTTACTCATCGAGTCAATTTGACCATTATCACAATAACTCCAAAAAGTTATTTTCTTAATAATAGAAACATACATACATATATTATTTAATAAACAGATCATACAATCAAATATAGATTATTTAACTAACCATTTCGCGAAGACGTTACAAACAACACAAACTAGGCCTAGCCTAGTATCAAAACATGAAAAAAGTCACGATTAGCAAGAAATGGCATCAACTTTTCATTCTATCGTAAATTCATAACGATAAATAAACACATCTCATACGTTTAAACTATTTCCCTTTATTGAAACATGAAGAGATAAATTATGCAGTAGGCGAAATATCTAATGCAATATGGCGTTTTGGCTTGAGTGAGTGATATTCGCTGTAAAAGGAACGTGATATTTTCACTGAAAATGTGATATTTTTATAAAACTTAACCCATAAGTCATTATACCTGGTGGAATGGGAAACATTTTGGCATCAAAAGACGCTAATTTCCAGGCAACCACGTGCCTTGAAATGCTTCAATTGGCCAATTTTAATCTTTGATTTCCCAGTCAGTCTTCTTCTCAAAATGGCTGCCAAGCGGTCGGAGGGATGGTTTAAACTCTGGCCCAACAACAGCAAACATGCGGTATGCTATTTTCCGGAATAAAAGCAGGTGCCCGTTCTCAACACCGTTCCCTTCAAACATAATTTGACACAAATTTAATTATAACACAGGGTCTTTATTCTACTTTATTGACAGTATTTCTTAGATAATTTTCAAACGAACACAACTTATATTTATTTATTTATTTATTTATTTATTTGAATATTGAATACATCCAAATATTAAAAAAAAAAAAAAGAGCGAATCGAATAAATAATTATTGATGAGCTTGCCTTGGCTGTTTATATCATTGGATGCTGAGACCAGGAAGCATATATTACGTTATACAATATGGTAATTATAAATAATTACTAAGTCTTAAGAGGTGAGTTTGCGAAATTAAGTACTCGCGAAATATAGGTGATTTACAGTAATAATTACTGGATTTCCAATAGAACGAATATACGTACCGGCCAACTAGACGATACCATTTTCTGTCTGAAAGTCTTTTGGGCTACAATATTGCAGCTAGATTTCCAGTAATGTTGATATTTCATTTTAACTCCTAGCCTGACCACTCACGGTACATTGCTGTGTCTTCAACATATAACTTCTTCAGCACAACGTCATCTTCAATATTTCTAGTGGTTACTATCACTATCGTGATACCCACCCCCTGTGTGCGGCAACTGATACTCGTAGTTAGGTCCTTTGATGTACATGAAAAGAATCCATTAAAGGTACATGATGTGGCTTTGAAGTTGAGTGTTCGCGGTATGATACATGTTACCATGTATTATTTTCTAGTGTATGAGGTAATATTTTGATAGAAAATTAAATGTATTCATTACATTTCTGTTCTAAAATAAATGAATGAATTAATTAAAAAAAATCCATTCATGTTGCTTCTGTTGGTCGTGAAATTTACATATCTAAATATGTAAATGATTTTGCGCTTGTTTGGTTATCCTAGGATTTACAAATGAGGCGTCTTAGGTAATCTAATTGGTAACAATGATAGGCTGTCACAAAATATAAAAGTATTGATTTTAACTTGACAAAACCATTAAGATAATGGACGTCGATAAAACCTCTTACATAAATAATTTCTGGTGGGAAAAGTCAAATCAAATTATTGAATATTTTTCTATAACTATCCGTTCACAGTTATAGGTTTACTAACATTAAAAAAAAAAAAAAATTTTATCACATGTTACAAGTGTAATGTGACATGGAGAGATTTTCATAGGCTGGAAATTCATTGTAACGTCAGACAGAAACAATAAAACAACGTCAGGAAAAATGACGTAACGTTAGGATTGCGATGACGGCGGGACAAAATGGCGGCCTCTGCTGGATTTTTGGAATACATTTTGACGTGAAATTCTTTGTTATGTAGGTATTTGAAATTATGTTATAAAAAGTATTTTAAATTTGTGGTCATTTCATATGAGATTTTATGAAACTCGTCTCGAAGTTTTAATTTTTGCTCGCCAAGGCTTGCAAAAATAAAAACTTCTTAGACTCGTTTCATAAAATCTCATATGAAATGAACACTCTAATGTAAGATACTATATTTATTTTCTTCTAAATTTATATATGTGATGCATTCATAATCTCATACACTCTTCTTCAAATTTATTCAGCATGGATAAGCTCTGTTACATAGCCTATGCATACAGAAGAGAGAAATATACAAATGCTTTATTTTCGTCTTCGATGTTTTTCTCCTTTCTGCATGATTTGTAGTAGTGTTTTATTATAATAAAGGTTTTCTAATATGATGTTTTAGACTAAAATCGCCACCGCACAATCTCGCAATTTTATACCGCACATTTAGCAATATATAATGATATTTTTATACTACTTTGATTTAAGCACATTTTATTTGTAAAAACATAAACAAATCGGATCAAACACAAGTACGTATGGTCCGTACTCCATAATACTACGGCGGCAAGTGTAACCTGAATACCGAATACAGGTCAAAGGCCAGTAATTTATAATGTCAATATGCAAATCAGGGTAAATAATCAGATAACATTATTTTTCGAACATGTTAAAACGGATATATAACAGTTGTAAGAACATTTTATAGTCGAGTGCCTATCGAGAGACTAGACCACTTCGAAAGTAGAAAAAAATATGCTTGTATTAATTCGATACAGACATTACTAAAGGAAGCAAACGAAAATATTATTCAAATGTTCCCTTTCAGAGTTTAAAAGTGACACTGCAATATATGTACTACTTTTACATTTTATAAGTAATATAAGAACTTGTTAAGAAGAAATATAAAAAACTTGTTTGTACGGATCTAGATGTTAAAATAATATAACATGTCATCAAAAGAACGTTACCGTGCCTAACGATGGGACAAATCCTTAATTTCATCTGTAAGAAAATGTGTTCGGCCAAAATACTGTTCTAAACGGTTACCAAAAGGACCCGTAATCATATAGGAGTTACCTCGCTTCCCGAAACGACTTTTAATTTTTGAAATTGGGATTTAAAACGAGATTGATAATTTTGCAAAGTCGGCAAAGTTATTAGATACACTTATCATCACCTTCTAAACAATTTAATTACAATAAATTATATGTTTATTTTCATAACGCGGGTCGTCTTATATGTTCCCGCCGTCGTTCTAATCACTGCGCGTTAGTTGACTATAACTGTGCCAGACTGCAAAACAAGGAAATGAACCATGCATATCTTTTTATCCTGCAATTACATTACAAAAAGCATGTCCTAATTTCAAACAATATATCAACCAATAGGAGGTCGATGCTGGGAATCGGCGCACGTTTTTCGTCAGTGCCGAATACCGCAAAGATATATGTGGTAACGAGACATTGCTAAAGAAAGCAAACATATATTATTACTTCTTTTATCAATATTAGAAATTATTCAAATGTTCCATTTTCCTTTTAAAAGTGACATTGCAATGTGTTCCAATTTTATACTATAAAGAAACAGAAATGTCGAGAAGTTTTTTGCGCGGACCTATTGATGTGAAGTAAAATAGCATCCGAAATCTTATAAGAGTTACATCCCTTCCAACAATACTACCCGACGATCCGGGGAAAATATCCATTACCGACTCCTTTTCTAGGCTACGCTTTCATTCTACTTCCGGTTTGTTTCGATGTGAAAAATGGCTATCCTTCACCGAGCTTTGTTTACATGGTTTATTGTGCTTGTTTTCTTAATATTAATGGTTTTGAAGTTGGACAAGAAAGTGGACTGGAATTGGTTTCTTATCTTCACACCAATGTGGTTATTTGATGCCGTGGTGACGATTTACATAACATTTAAAATGATCGTACACTGTAAGAATGGCTACGACCGGACCGACTTGTCTATGCGGCGAAAAATCTATTATATGTTGGCAGCGTTTCTAAAGATATCCTTCCAGGTCTTGTTGTGTATGCGGATCCAATACTTTCAGATGATCCGTTTGCTTTATGTTATGGTGCCTTTATGGATTCTAATGATGATGACTTTGGTCGACGTTTCGACAGGACTACTTCGTGCTGCCAGATGATTTCAGAATCCAGATGCTGTTGGTTCAATTAAGCTCGCCTCTCACGGCGTTATCGACGGTATATCGAGTCTATGGGTGTTTCTAAGTCCGCAAATAGGTGGAAGTATTGCCGAGTCTTGTCTGTGCAATATCGAATCTTGACCAATATCGCTAAGTCGGATCCAATCATCCATAAACGATGCCCAAGGACTGGTAACTCTTGAGTTCCATGGTGGATTGTAAATTGAAACTGTGTTGCCAGAGTTATCGAAATGACGCACAATCATTTAATCATTATCATCGTCACCAAAGACAAATGGCAATATCTGTTACATCTAATCAACAAACAACCAGAGATTAATGGTCAACGATCGATTGAGCTGTCAGCTGATCAATGAAAAGGACAAGTTACTTATCGGCTATAGTTACATTCCGAGTGTTTCGTCGCTATGAGTCGATCAACTGACAAAAACAAAGATTTGCCTATGAAAACATTGTTTATATGAATACAACGATACTTGTGCATCGATCAGCTGAGTTCAAATATCACGCCAGTTTCATATCAATACAAAATGGTCCCCCACAATATTGTAATGTATAATCTTTAATGTGTTGTTTCTTGATATAGAATCAACTTAAGTTTACTGTAATAAGTCAATCAAATCTTATTTTAACTATATATCTTGTTTATCGTTTGTCGTTTGCTAAAACAATTTCAACCGGAAGGCGGAAGCTTGAAAACGTGACGTTGTGAAGCGACTTTGTCATCCAGCTGTTCCATTAATGTTGTTTCTCGTCGTATATAGGTGTCATAAATTAATTTTAAATATAATAAATAATAACCTTTCAATAATTTTTATTTTCATCAATTATTGTATTGTAAATAGAGTTCTTACATTTTCAAAATAAAAAAAAATAGAAGAACGAGGATGTTGGATTGATTGTATTTATCTTTATCTAATTTTCATAGCACCTATGACTTAGAAGCTATCTACAAATGTACATATCTTCTGAGGAGGCTATCGCGCTTCACGGGATATGTAGAAAGGTTCTTCTATTCATATGCTCAATGAAAATTAGAAAAAAATAACTGACACTAAACTCTAAATCTAAAATAAATTTGATAAAGAATTCAGCACATGTTGTTTGATCGATTACAACACCAGAGTGTATATGGATGGACACCAGTATGATTTTCACAACGATTAAAATTGAAATAAAGAAAATCGTTACGACATGTTAATATTGATGACAAATCTATAATAGTCTTTATTTCCTCAAAATTGATCATGAAGATTACAATATTGAATAATAAAAGCGTCCCCTGAGTGAAAAAAATGACTATGTCTTGTTTGTTGTGTATCCATAATGATGGGCTATTGGCATTAGGATAGTCAAACCAGAAACTGATAAATAAAGTCACAGGTTTCTGGGGTAAGGAATTAATTATTATGCAATAGTATTATATAATGGGCCGAATTACACACAGATATACTGATCTGTGTGTAATTCGGCCCATTATATAATACTATTCAGTATATCTGTGTGTAATTCGGCCCATTATATAATACTATTGCATAATAATTAATTCCTAACCCCAGACACCTGTGAATAAAGTAATAGAAAGAACAAGACCAATAAATTCAAAATATTTTAGTAAAATACAATACATTTGTAGCTTTATACAAAGACTTTTTAGCAGGTATCGCAATAAAGCATGGTAAAGAGGACAGGCTACATGTACACATGTATGATAAATACACAGAGAACAAACAACTATAATATCATGGCAAACATGTTAATAGATAGCACAGATAAAACTTAAGAATACGTGTATGATGTACACATTGAGAATTTCAGAAGGTTTTTAGACGTTTAGAACTATCTTTTCACTGGAAAAAATGTACTTGTAAAGCTCAGTTGTTGAAATAAACAATCTTAATTTCAAAGTATTGAGAGCAGCAAAACGCCCGGGTCAAACAATGGCTAATCCCGCTTACAATGGAGAGTTGGGAGTATGATCTTGTAACTGAGTATAATACACGCATAGAGACACAAGGGTGATTGCGCTATGCTCTACGCTGCATTTACTACCGCAGTCTATAAAACCAGTGCTCTAACTACTGCTATTGATCCTTCATTTCCTGGAAAAAAAAGATAAAAGTTGTAGAAACAAAATATTTTTTAAGTGTTATAGAAAAATAATATGCACTCGCGGTCATTGCCACACATAATATTTTATCCCCGATATATTTATTTCAGAGCTGAATATTAATGATTAGCCTAGCCTAGTATACTGGTCTAGGAGGAGTCTGGACTATTTCCGGAAAAGCTGCTCTTCCGTGTAGATCCACTTCCGTGATCATAGATCCAGTCACTAGTATGCCTCTAGACTATTTTTGTCCATATGCGGGTGTACACTGCTTCTTCACGAAACTGGTGCCATCAGCCGCCATCTTGAAAACACATTTTGAACTTCTTCTCAAGATCTACTGGTGCGATTAGGCTGAAACTTGCATGAAATGATCCTGACATGGTCCCGACAAAGTGTTGTTATTTTTCGGGTTGATCGAAAATCCAAGATGGCCGTCATAGCCGCCATCTTGAAAACACATTTTGAACTTCTTCTCAAGTTCTACAGGTGTGATTAGGCTTAAACTTTCATGAAATGATCCCGACATGGCCCCGACAAGGTGTTGTTATTTTTCGGATCGATCCGAAATCCAAGATGGCCGCCACAGCCGCCATCTTGAAAACACATTATGAGCTTCTTCTCAAGTTCTATTGGTGCGATTTGGCTGAAACTTGCATGAAATGATCCTGACATTGTCCCGACAAAGTGTTGTTACATCTCTGGTTGATCCTAAATCGAAGATGGCTACCATGACACTATATCTAATTAATTTCCTTCATGTTAAGGCCCTTTGGCCCCTTGTTTGAAATAAAATTTGTTGAAAGAAATTTAGAAATGGTCCTGACATGGTCCTGACAAAGTCACACCATATGAAATTAATTTTACTATTGCCAACGTAGTCAGATGACCGTTAAGGCCCTTTGGGCCTCTTGTTTTATTTTGATATTTTGCTCTTGTTCTAACGTGTCAGTAGTCCTGAGTCTATATGTAACGGCCTCGTGTAACATTCCGTGTCTGGTACCAGTCCCGATCTGGGCACAATCTCATCACGGACATTCTTTAACCGAAGGAATCTCTTCAACTTAGAATTTCCCAAGAGAAAACATTGCTGAAGTAACGAAATACCACTATGTTTTCTTACCCTGTGTAATACTTTCTAATGGAGGATTCCAAGTTAAAGAATTCTTTAAAGTTAAGGAATGTTCATAAAATAGTTCCTGGAGGTCGATTGATGAGGATAAGATTCACAGACAGACCTCAGCAGGCTGGTGGATATCGCAAAATACCGTTCGTATGTCCTATGATGTGGCAACCCATCTCCTCAACGTTCTTTCACTTTTCCCTACTTCCGAGGCATTATTTCATTATGTACGAAGTCTACTGATCTCCCTGTTGTCCGCGGATGTCTTCAATAGTCTGTGCGTGGTTCCAAAGTTCCAAGACCATGTCTGTCCTGTCATTTCGTTCTCACTATGTCATTTTGTTTAAGCATGCTTCCAGCTTCATATGCAGATAACATTCTCCCAGTACTGCAAAACCAAAGCTTGAGACACACCATAGAATATAAAAGTGGTAGTGTCTGCACCCGGTTAGTGATCAACAGTAAGGGAGTGGGATGACTTGGTGCTGAGGATAAACAAGAGCAGAAGCTGCTACTTTCGGCCAGGGGTAGAGCCTGGGATGTTCTTCACAGGGGCGAACGCTCAAAAGTGAGACGGTGTCAAGAGAGACGTTAGGTAAAATAAATAAAGTCAGCTAGAAGAGAAAAGACAATATGGGAGTATTGAGATACCAAGGCGATGTGGGTAAAGTAATATTTACCGTCGATTGGTCCCACCTTACGGTGACTGTGACGTCACAAAACACGTAAAAATATGACGTCATAATCATGGAAAGGTGGGACTTATTCTAATTGACGGTGAATCGTTTCTTCGACACGTCATTTTGGAATCTCGAAATCGACGTATTCTAACATTTTGCATGCAGGACAGTGATAATTTTAAAAATTACATTTCAAATTAGTTTTTTGGAAAGTTCAGACTTCTTACACATTGTCTTAAAGATAGTGCAGTTATTGGTATAAAAAGTTCTTAAAGAAGCCCCCAGTGAGGATCGAACTCACGACCCCTGGTTTACAAGACCAGTGCTCTAACCACTGAGCTATGGAGGCGATAGAGTCGTCTGTTGTTATATCTGATCCGTCCATTACAACAGATAACGTACGATTGATACCGTACCTCTAGCACACAATTCATCTTCTTGTCTTATTTAAACATTTGGTTTGAACATATCATAGTATTGACTTCCCATTTTATAGTGTTAATATGATTCTCTGAACTTTATTTTGTGTTTTATTGTATACATTTGTAAATAAGAATGTTAAGAAATAAACATATATATCTTTCAAGGAAGATTCATTTTTCATTCGACAACTGCGTGAAAACATACACGTGTATCAAATTTAGTTTATCAAAATCTTTTTGTACAAAATGAATACTCTAGCCTCCAGTGAGGATCGAACTCACGACCCCTGGTTTACAAGACCAGTGCTCTAACCACTGAGCTATGGAGGCGATATACTCGTTATTGACATCTATCACAACTCATCTTTTCTACAATTGATCGGTACGTTGTCAAAAAACACCGAGTAAATCTGAAACTTATGCTTGACACACGTTTCATTATTTCAGCCTGTAGAAGTTAAGATATACATTGTAATATTATTAGTATGATAAGTATGGTCATAGTATTAGAAAGTACAAGTAATTAAATTTTAATTAGATTTTAATTATCCCTCTGTTTCTTAACGTGTAGAATCAAGCCACGCATTAAAGTTATATGTGCTTTAACTGGACGAAAATTTTGACATGTTATTTTTTCTTCATTAATCTATTGAAAACCGTAAGGTTTGATGAATTAAGCCGTGAAAATCATTCAAATGGTTCCAGATGTCTGACAAACGTTAGTTGCAACACATAATTAAAGTACTGTAAAATTGTTGGTTTTTATGCCTTATGTATGTTTATATGGAAACATACCTGCAGAAATCACTTTACAATGACTACTAACATTATAAAAATGGTAAATGAAATTGTAAACCACGATTTGGCTTTATTGTCCGACCGTATGTACTCATTTCACTTCCTTTATAGATGTACATATAAAAAAATTGGCAGTACTGCTAAAAATCATTTTCAGCTCTTATATGTACTCGTAAAATTAAAACGTTAGCATTGAAAATACTGTTATTCTTAACATGTTGGTAACTTTTGGTAATAAATAACATATCAAAAGATCATCTTGATTCGTGAGTATGAAAAATACGGCACATATAACTTTAAATATATTTTCTAGTCGTTTTGGTGATAAATATATCTCTACTCAACATCTGCATAAAAATATAGAAATCAATTAATCAAAACGTTTTCGTGAACATTAAGATTCTAGCCCTATTGAGGATCGAACTCACCACCCCTGATTTACAATACACTGAGCTAGTGAGGCTAATGTTTCAAAAATAAGTATTTGACTTTGACCAGTTATTTGTGTACTATAGACAGAAATCATTTTAGTAGGTTTTGAAAGTAATATAAGTGAGTCGTATGGTTGATTCCATGCTCCAACCCTTTCAATTGTATTCTGTGTTGTAAAATTCCATAGTATGTAAAGCTAGTAATTTCTTCTCTTGCTAAGCTCTCGGCATAAAGAAAGTTGGGCGAGACTGGTTTTAGAGAAAGGTAAGGAACTTCTCCGTAATGCAAAATTGGGCAATCTAGGAAAGAGAGGTCAATCTTATACAAAGAGCAGAAGAATATACATCATTCAATAAAGAGGTTAAAGATACACCAGGAAAGACAAGAGAGACTACATTGATAGTCGATCGGACGAAGTACAAGAGAACTTGAAAGACCTGGCAGGTCAGTTCCAGCATACAGATAAACCAGCAAAGGACAGGGATGGGAATGCCTTAAACAAATTGAAGATCAGCGATTGGCCCAACACTTTCAGAAACCCTGATATAGTATCCGGTATTACATCAGCGGAGAAACAGCGGCTTATCAATTGTGACAAACCGTCGAAATAAGAAGCAAGGAAACTGAGGAAAGCTTCAAGGCCAGATGAGCTTCCTGCTGACGCCATCAAACCAGATCTGGAAACGGCATTCAATATACTGCACAATATCTGCAACAAGATAGGGAGAAAGTCAAGATTTCGGTACATGGAAGGCATTATTGTCAGGCTTCCAAAAGAAAGGGTACCCATCGAACTGCAGCAACTAGAGGCATAAAGTCTGGAAAGGTACTTGACAGAGTGTTACGTGTTCTGAGTGAACAGATCCTGAAGACACCAGATTGCTAGGCTAAATTCTGGAGCAGTCGATGAAGTAGAATTCCTCCGATGAAATCCTGAAGTTAGGACATTTCAAATAGAATCTACTGTCCCATTGAAAGATTTTTAAAAGGCGAGTAAATTTAGGACTTTATCGTTTCACTTTTTCCTTGATGACCTTCATTTTGCTAACGTCTCCCCCGACATTGTCTAACTGTAGGCCTTTAGTTGTGGACTCGCCCTGGATAAGGCTCTGAGTTCTATCCCTTTGCCAAAACACACCTTAGTGTATTAATGTGGCGGTTCTTCTCTTGCTTTGCGGTCAGACTGGTTATCTTGTCTCGAGAAGGCTTTCCTCGCCCAGGCGAGCGGTCAGACTGGTTGCCATGTCTCGGTGAGGCTTTCCTCCCCCAGTTGAGCGGTCAAAAAATTGACCGTGGCAAAAATTGTAGTGGTGTTCAGGGAGACGCTAGGAACAAAAACGTCAGTTAAGATGGATAGAAAATTAAAATATCTCAATTTTAGTCGTCTTTTACGATAATATGATGTTTGTGTAGAGGAATATTCAAAGAAAGGTATGTTTGATGCATGGGCACAGAATTGTGCTGTTGTCATCAAATTGACACATTTAAGAACATTCCGTTTTTGTAAATTATAGTGCTACTCGATTTTAAGGTAGGGTTGGGTTGTTACGTTATTGATAATAAAATAAAGTTACGTTTATAAACAATGGCAGTAACCATCTACTTGTATTAGCCATAGCTGGGAATAGGTTTCATTCATGACTTTGAATTTCAATGAAAACTTCTTATAATAATAAAGATTCCCCAAAAAATATTTTCGGCAAATGGGGCCTTATTTAGTTCATGCAGTAAATACTTCTCATTTGCATGAAGATTGTCGTCATGGATAAAACAGAATTTACTTATATGTGTAATGTGTACTAAACAAGCCTACAGTGAGGATCGAACTCACGACCCCTGGTTTACAAGACCAGTGCTCTAACCACTGAGCTATGGAGGCGATACGGACAGATGTTACACTTCATCTTTATATACAACATATAACAATTGATTGATATCATAGATAAAATCATTTGGTAAATGTATTTGTTTGATTTACGATACAGCATGTTTCCTCTCTGAACTTATAGTTGTGATATCATACTAGCTATAGATACATGACAAGCACATGGTTTTCAGGTGATAAAAAATCATAGGATGTGTTTGATTTTGATTATGTATTTTGTTGCTATAGAAAGAAAAATCGTTCACTAGTCGCATTCTGTTTTTGATCTAAAACTAGATCTAGATACATCAAAATGTGAATCCATTATTCTTGACAAAATAATAAAAGCTGAAATACAAGTAGACATCGTCCCATAGCTCAGTGGTTAGACCACTGGTCTTGTAAACAAGGGTCCAGTTTCATGGACATTCATTAATTAAACATTCTCCATAGGAAATCAATACAGATTTTAAGGAAGATTACTTAACTTCAGCAATGCTTTCTTACGGGGAAGTTTAAGTTAAGGAATGCTCTAAAGTAAAGGAACAATCGTGAAACTGAGCCCTGGGCACTGCATACGGATAATGATTTGTCATGCTCAGGAAGAGTGAGCGTCAGTGACGACAATCGAATCTGAAAGTTGTGGACAAACGATTTTCATATAAAATAATTTAATGAAACCTCCAGTGAGGATCGAACTTCCGACCCCTGGTTTACAAGACCAGTGCTCTAACCACTGAGCTATTGTGCCCTTATTTTATTGTGATAGCGACGAAGACTAGTCACATATAAAAGTTAATTGTTATAACATCCTCCGATTTTTTTGCCCATCGAAAATGTCAATAAGGGTATCCGCGTCTATGGGCATGTCGCGGTGCACATGTAACAGAGCCAGAACCCATGCTCGCAGGTTTTAGGGCCCTAAGGCGCTTCATAACACTCTAGTATGCTTCTTACTGCTGTTGCCGTTGTTAGTAGCATCGTTATTAAGGTCTGAAAGATCTTGTGTATATTGGGATATAACTTCTTATTAGTGTCTTGTTCATGTCGGGTTTTCGGCTTAAAAACGTCAATTTTCTGACACGACCTCGCACCAATAATTGACATAATTTTAAACGCTGGAAACGGAATCATAATTTTCCGGAAAAAGTGAACCTAAAAAGTAGGCGATTCGGATAACAAAGTAAAAGGTTTAATGTTAGTCTCGATTACGTGTAGTTATGACTATGATTTTTTTTTTTTGAAAATTGATTGATGTGCTCGCAGTTGTGTTTTTGCATCAATGGTAGCCTGACATCAGATAACAATTAATTAATACTGGTCTTTTCATAGATAAAGTCATTGGGTTATATTTGTATTGGTTTTGATTTTATTTCAAATACAGCATACTTCTTATCTGGACTTGTAGATATTATACCAGCTACGGTTTTGATCATGTATTTTGTTCATAAAGACGAGAGACATACGTTCAATAGTCTAATTCTATGATAAATCAATATATAAATACTGTAAATGTTTCCGCGTTTTTTTACGCTAAAATAACCACAACACAACAGCAGAAATACAAGTAGGCATCACTCGGATAAGTGAGGCATTCTATGTCTATATCGACAATCTTTTTCCTGCATGTTGGTAAGTCGATAGCATTGTACCTGCTGGTCCTATTGCATGAAAAAAGCCCAATTATGACAAACACTTTGAACGTCAGCTAATTAAAATTCATACTGGTGGTGTGGCCGATATAATATGCATGAACGAGACTTCGGCTGCAATCTAATTGGCCGGCTATGAAAAGTCCACAGTTGTATATATTTGAATAGTAACGGCGAAATCCATATATATATATAGATGTACAACGTCCCGAAAAGATAGACTTTTTATCTACTGTCCCACTGAAAGATTGTAAAAGACGAGTAAATTAAGGACTTTATCTTTTCACTTTTTCCTTTATGACTTTTTCTTCCTAACGTCTCCCTTAACATCGCTCACCGCTGGCCTTTAGTTGTGGACTCGTCCTTGGATCGGGCTTTGAGTTCTATCCCTTTGCCAAAACATACCTTAGTCTATAAAAGTGACAATTCTACTCTTGCTTAACGGTCAGACTGGTTGCCATGTCTCGGCGAGGCTTTCCTCGCCCAGGCGAGCACTTAACTCATGGCCGAAACTGTAATGGTGTTAAGGAGATGCTAGGAACAAAAACTTCAGTAAGGAAGGATAGATAATTAAAATATCTCAATTTGAGTCGTCTTTTACGATGATATGTTGTCATGTAGACAGACATTCAAAGACAATTTTGTTTGATGCATGGGCACAGAATGGTGCTGTTGTCATCAAATTGACATCATAGAGCTTCTCGATTTTAAGGTTGGGTTGGATTGTTACGTTATTGATAAAAAATAAAGTTACGCTTATAAACAATGGCAGTAACCATCAATACATGTGTGTAGTATGTAAAACCAAATGATCTGTACTTGTATTAGCCATAGCTGGGAATAGGTTCCATTCATGACTTTGAGTTTCAGTGAAAACTTCTTCAAAATAAAGATTCCCAAAAAAATATTTTCGGCAAATGGGGCCTTATTTAGCTCATACAGTAAATACTTCTCGTTTGCATGAAGATTGTCGTCATGGACAAAACAGAATTTACTTATATGTGTAAAAGTGTACTAAACAAGCCTCCAGTGAGGATCGAACTCACGACCCCTGGTTTACAAGACCAGTGCTCTAACCACTGAGCTATGGAGGCGATACGGACAGATGTTACAACTAGTCTATTTATACAACATATAACAATTGATTGATATCATAGATAAAATCATTTGGAAAAATGTATTTGTTTGATTTCCGATAAAGCATGTTTCCTCTCTGAACCTATAGTTGTGATATCATACTAGTTATAGATATATGACAAGCACATGATTTTCAGTTGACAAAATTTATAGGATGTGTTTGATTTTGATTATGTGTTTTGTTCATATTGAAAGAAAAACCGTTCACCAGTCGCATTCTATGATTGAATCTAAAACTAGATGTAGATAAATTAAAATGTAATTCCACTATTCTTGACATAATAATAAAAGCTGAAATTCAATTAGATATTGTCCCATAGCTCAGTGGTTAGAGCACTGGTCTTGTTAACAAGGGTCCAGTTTCATGAACATTCATTAACTTAAAATTCTCCAACTAAACATTATCCATAGGAAATCAATACAGATTTTAAAGAATATTACTTAACTTCTGTAATGCTTTCTTACGGGGGAGTTTAAGTTAAGGAATTCTATAAAGTAAATGAACATTCGTATAACTGAGTCCTGGTTACTGAATACGGTATTGTTTGGTCATAGCTTAGGAAGAGTGAGCGTCCATGACAACAATCGAAACTGAAAGTTGTACACAATCGATTTTACCATAAAAATAAATTAATGAAGCCTCTAGTGAGGATCGAACTTACAAACCCTGGTTTACCAAAAAGTGAGGCTACTGATTGAAAAAAGTATTCCTGAAAGGCCTGGCAGGTCAGTTACAGCATATAGATAAAACAGCAAAGGACAGGTGTGGGAATGCCTTATACACATTTTCAGAAACTGTAAACCGACCTAACTCTGATATACCATCCGATATTATATGGAGGAGAAACAGCGGCCTATCGATTGTGACAAACCGTCAAAATTAGAGACAAGCTGATGAAAGCTGCGGGCCAGATAATATACCTGCTGAAGCCATCAAATCAGATCTGGAGACGACAATCAATGTTCTACAGCTTAAGCAACATTTGAAAGAAAGTGAAGATTTCGGTATACTAAAGGCATTTTCATCAAGTTTCCAAAGAAAGAGGACCCGTGGAACTGCAGCAACTAGAGGCATAATGTCTGGAAAGTTGTTTAGCAGAGTGTTACTGGATGGAGAGGCACATTCCCGTGTGAACCGATCCTGAAGAGACCAGATTGCTAACCTACCTTTTGGAGCAGTCGATGGAGTAGACCTCCGACGAAACCCTGAAGGTAGGGCGTTTGAAATAGAATCTATTGTCCCGTTGAAAGATTGTAAAAGGCCAGTAAATTAAGGACTTTATCTTTTCACTTTATCCCTGATGACTTTCTTCTTCATAACGTCTCCCTTGACATCGTCTCACCGTTGGCCTTTAGATGTGGACTCGCCCATGGAGCAGGCTCTAAAAGCAGTATTTTTTCCCTTGCTTAGCGGTCAGACTGGTTATCCTGTCTCGGCGAGCCTTTCCTCGCCCAGACGAGCGCTCAACTCGTGGCAAACATTGTCGTGGTGTTAAGGAAGACGCTAGGAACAAAAACGTCAGTAAAGGAGGACAGACAATTAAAATATCTTAATTTCAGTCGTCTTTTACGATAATATGATGTCTATGTAGACAGACATTCAAAGACAGGTATGTTTGATGCATGGGCACAGAATGGTGCTGTTGTCATCAAACTAACACATTTAGGAAAATTCCGTTTTTGTATATTTGGAGCTACCTGCTTTTGAGGAAAGGCGTAATTAGTGCGTTATTGACAAAACAAAGTTACACTTATAAAAAATGGCAGTAACAATCAATATCACAGGAACTTTGTAGTATGTAAAGACCAATAAGCTTTACTTGGATTAGACATATTTGGTAATAAATGACATTTGAATTTCAGAGAAAACTTGAGATAAAGATTCAAAATTTAAAAAAAAAAAAAAAAAAAAAAAAAAAA